>VWPW01021565.1:62649-81022 GCA_013389825.1 Crypturellus undulatus | reverse complement strand
AGAGACACTGGTGCAGAAAGTGAACTGAGCTGTTGAAGGTGGCCCGGCCCTGGATTGTTGATCCTGTCCCCAACTCCCAGCATGTCATTTGCTCTCTTGACCATGCTGACCAACAGAAACAATAATGACAACAAAGCTGTTTAATCTCCATGTGCCTTCATTTCCTCACTTGTAAATTTGATATAATGATGTTCAAAACAAAGGTGTGGAGCTCTATCAAATTTTATTGTGTGTTTTGAANGGGTTAGTGAAAAAACAAAAACAAAATCACACAATACAGAGGTAAAGAACCTTCTTGGCCAAAGATAGCAAAAGTACTTCTGCAAGGGAGATGGCAAATCCAAGCAACATTCCTAGAACCACGTTACAAAAGTTGCATAATTATGACCTTTTTTAATTAAGACAGACAATGCACATAGAATCTCCACAGAGAAAAAACAAAACGTCACACCATTAAAATACCTCTATGAAAAAAACAAACAAAAGAAGGCACTTAAAAACTTGGCTTCATTTTGCTCTTATTTATGCATTTTTTTTCCAATTTCAGCAAACTATCTTTGATTTATATTAGAAAAAAAGAATCAGTCTTTCAGAGACTTGATGAGTCACCTAAATACTACACAATAAATATGGAAAAGAAATATAAATTTGAACACTCATTCACTGCCTGTATTTGCATACATTTGCATGCAGAAATTACATCTGAAAATAGTTCTAAAATCTAGAAAATATTCTTATGGACCTAACCATTATTCCCCAGAGAACCTGTAAAAACAGCAGAACATGAATAGCAATTACTGCTATCAACTCGCAGAGAGACTTTGTGACACAGAAAGGGCCTGGGAAGGAATGTATCTCTAAATACTGATTTAAATGATTACCCATTTTTGGAAAAGCAAAACAGGTGCCCTGTCTAGCTGGCACCTGCAAGCTGAATTGTAATGTTCTGGTTCAAAATTAACTCAGAACCAACTGAAACACAACTAGAAATCAAAATAAACATCCTTTAAATACACTATAAATGTTGATAAACCCATTGGTTTACTGAGAGCATAAGAAAAAAAGCCATCATTCTAGCATTACATATTAAAGCAGAGCCAAACTGAAACTGCCCTAATGCAAGTAATCAGAAAGGAGCATTTATTCCCTTCCTCTCACCTCTTACATTTTTACCCAAAACGCTTTTTAATTCACTACTATGTGACTTTGGCTCATATCACTCATGTAAATTCACTGAGTGTCAAAGGTGGTGAGAAAAAGTTGATTCCCAGAGAGACCGACCTCCCCAGATAGAATAAAAAGAGCAGAAATTTTATTCAGATGGATATTCTTCGACCTTGACACTGGGCCTCAAAGGCTTTTCTTTCTCCCCTTGACATTCTCCTCTAAAGAGGAATTCCACAACTCAACTCAACTGTCCCCCATTCACTGCTTTGCTGCTGAAGGAAGAGGCAGGTCAGAGCAGTCTCATACATACAGTGCACAAGAGGAAGACTGTGTTGCAGTTTCGCTGAGGAATTGCTCTAGCCCATCTGATAATTTTTTGTTATTCCATTCCACAGTGTATAACTGAGCAATTGTGACATGACACAGGCTTTTGCTCTCAGCCTGGATACCAAAAAGCTGTTTTAAACAGAGAAGCAAACAGCAAGTCCTCATATTTTTTCGCTTGAATAATCAGTTTTGCCTGAAACTGCTGGACCTTTGGGATGTGTAAGGGAGGTGACATATCAGTTAAAAAACAAACAATAAAACAATGCACACTTCCAGTAAGGCTAAGCCACAAGTGAAACTTTCTCTCTCTTTCAGTGCTTCCCTTGCAAGCATTCTGGTGACTGCCAGAATAGATTTAGGAATGGAAACGAGTTGTGATGTTTATGGAGGAAGAACTTAGAGCCATACAAAATGCAAAAGCATCAAGGTCACCTTGCAGACAGTAAACAAACAGGCAGGCTACAGATGGCCCTGCTTGGTGACTCTGCAGATGCCTCCTGAGAAGCAGCAACTAAAACAGTAATTTAACTTCTGCCTGAAACCGACTGAGTTGTAACTCACCAAACAGCAACTTGATTATATGTCACTTCCTGCAAAGTGTTGCTTTGATCTAATGACAAGAAAGGTACAAGGTGCTCAGCTCTTTGCCAGAGGTGCTTCGTACGGACAGCCGTCATCTGGGATTCCACAGCTATGATGAAATCTCCTTCTGCTGACAAGACACACACAGTATTCCTCCTACAGCATACATACAACATTCCTCCTACAACCCACATAGAACATTCCTTCTCTGCCCTGTCTTTTTTTCTTTTTCCTCAAGATGTCTTAGGAATTAAACACTAGGTTTCTTACTACTGACAACTTGCAGCGAGCGCACACAGGGCCTGAGTCCAAGAGCCTGATGTTGGTGTCAAATGTCCTCCGTGCAGATTAACAGACTAAACCAAGAATTGAAAAGATTCTGAGTTTCACAGGAACATCATCCAGAACATACAGATGGGAAAAAAAAAAAAGAGGGAACCAGCTTTCCTTGTTGCTTCCCCTGCCTCAGTTCAGGGAAGCATTTTGCTGTATTACCAGTTTTCCACACTAAAGTTTCCTTTAACTTTTAAGCTCCCAAACAGAAAAGATATTGTGAATAGATGATTTCGGTTTTTAATTAGCCAAACAACAAAAAGATTTCAGTATATGGAAACTTGTTATATCTTTTTTTCCAGCAGAAGAGAGAAGAACCTATATAAATGGCAATAAAATATATTGTTCCACCGATGCAAGGACCAGAAGTTCCTCTCCAGGCTGGCACGGAGGGAGCGGTGCAGGACACACTATTAAGTTTAAAACACGCTTCATAACAACAGCGCTAAACATAACAACTGCTAAAATTGATGACGTTGCACAAACATGCAAGTGTGTGGAGGGTGTAATCAGGAACAAGCTCTGCGGGAGGAAACTCCGCTGCAGGAGCCTTGCCCAGACATGCCAGCACAGAAGCAGGAAAGCCAAAACTCAGTACCCAGGAAGCCTGACAGCAGGTCTTGCCAGTAAATACCAAGGCAGCAGAGAAGTACTACCTACACTAGAGGGAAACCAAATTAGAGACCACTTTAGCAAACAGGACAAACAAGTCTACAGGCACAACTGGATACATCCGAGAGTACCCTGAAAGGCCAGGCCAGTGTCATCACAAGGCTGCTCTCCATCATCTTTGGAAAGGCAAGGCAGACCAGACAGGTCCCCAGTGCCCAGACGAAGGCAAATGTCACCCTCATTCTCAAAAAGGGGAAGAAAGAGGATCCCGGAATTAAAGGCCACCCAGACTCACCTCAATCCACGGGAAGGTTATCGAACAAGTTCACAAACAAAACGGTTTTCACCATTTCTAGCTGTATGTAGATAACCAGGACCAGCCAGTACAGATTTACCAAGGAAAAAAAACATCTGACCAGCTTGATTGCCCCCATGCTGGGATGGCTGGTTCTGTAGCTGAGGTGAGAGCAGTGGGAGAAGACACAGCAGTGTTTCACGAGGTCTCCCACAGTGAACTTGAAGGCAACCTAAGGAGGTTAGATCCAGGTGTACGGATGACAAGATGGTTGAAAATCTGGATGAATGTGTTTCAAAGAATTGTGATGAATATTTTTAAGTCTAGCTAGCAGTCAGCTACAGTGACATTCTTCGGGGGTCCATCGTGGGAACAACATTCCTGAACGCTGTTAACCTCTTGACCAGTGGAACGCTCTCTCACCAGCTTCAAAGATGACACCAAATCGGGGAATTGGTCAACACACTGAAGGGCAGGGCTGGTCTTGGGTTGGACCTCAGCAAACTGGAAGAAGGGGCTGCCGTAAACCTCAAAGTTCAGCAATGGTGAATGGTAAGTCCTGCATGTGGGGTGGGATAACCCTGCACAACACAGTGCCCTGGATAGTGGCTGGCTCAGCAGAAAAGGGCTTGGGGGTCCTGGTGTAGAGTAAGTTGAACGTGAAACAGCAGTAAGTCCATGTGGATATAAAGGCATCCCAGGCTGCAAAGTCTGTGCCAGTAGATCATGGGAAGCGATTAATTCCTGCTACTCAGCACTTGTGAGGCCACACCCGTAGCAGTGAACAGTTTTCAAAGGCCTCATGTAAGAGTGATCCTATCAAAACTGAAGCAAGCCCAGATGAGGGCCATCCACATGGTCAGGGCACTGTAGCACACCACGCATGAGCAGCTGAAGGAGCTGGGTCTGTTCAACCTGGAGAACTGGAGATGAAGGGTACAGGGGAACTAACTGCAGACTGCACAGACTGAAAGGAGGATATAGAGCTGCAGCCTTCTCTGAGGCACACAGTGAAAAGACAAGAGGCAATACACATGGGCTGCACTAAGGAAGATCTCTGTTTGACAAAGAAATCAGTGAGAGCAGTCAACTACAGGAACTAAGAGATGGAAAAAAACCTCCATCTTTAGAAACTCAGCTAACAAGGCCACAAGCCACCCGACCTAACTTTGAAGACAGCCCTGCAGGAAGCAGGACTAGTTGCCCTCCAGAGGTCTTTTCCAAGCTTCATTATTTTGTAATTTTATTGGTATAAAACATACATGAGTTTTCTTTTAACTTGCACTGGCTTTAATCCAACACGATGCTTGCTGCCAACAGTAAGGTTATTCTGGATTTACATATGCATTAAGAAAACCAAAATTGGCCTGGTTCCACAGGAATGGGATTCTGCAAATTGCAGGAAATAATGGGGAGGGAGGAATTCCAAACAATATGAAGTTCTGAGGTTGCAAAATATACCTATTATAAAATAAGAAAGACAGAGGTCTGCAACAAGAAACATCAGAGTCAGTCTCCTTTTCTCTTGATATACCAAGCAGACATTGAGCTCTCCTCTCTCAAAAGATTCCTATCTAATCACTAGGCCATTTCCATAAATACCTGAGAGTCTTTGACATTAGTCCTCACTTTGCACTCAGCATCTTTATAGCTGTGGGGTGTTTCCAAGTCTAACACTGCTACTCATTTCAAGGGGTAACAAGCAGTGGACAGATTCCAAGAGTTAAATAAAAGACCGGGGTAACTTAAACAGTAACATCCTGATTCACCAACTTAGAAACGTATCTAAACTCAAATAAAGAGATTGCTTAATTAAAATAAATGAGGTATGACTCGTGCTTGCAGGAAAATTATGAGGGAACCACTGGAATGGCTTCTACCTTTAGTTGTCCACCCTGCATTGCTTGTTGAGGCTGTGGCCAGCACTGCAGGACTGGCTGCATGGCAAATGCATTCCATCCCGAGCCATGGGGTTTGCAGCCCAGCACGTTACTGTGAACTGCAGCCAGCAGCAACACCAGGAGAGCTGCAAGGTGGTAACTGAGGGCAGTAACCAGCGTCCCAGATAAATTCTCTTAAAAAATAGGTCAGAGTCTTCATAGGCTCATTGTCGTGCACACAGGCAAGCACTCTGAGGAATCACAGCCTCAGAAATAACCTATATATGCAATGTGTGTCTCAAATAGCTCAATAAAATGCCCTGAAAATTTGAAATTTTAGTTATCACCTTCAGCCATCCAGATTACGCTCTTGTTTTATTAAAAAATAAATGGGCAGCAGTTCACTGCTTGAAAAGTTAAGAAACCTACTCTGCATCAAATAATTGCTTTTATATATGTGTATGCGTGTGTATGTATACATGTGTTTATAAAGTCTGCATATGGCATTCCAACATAGCTATGTCAGTCTTACAAGATCTGCTTGCACTTCTCCAATTGTTTCACAGTACAAANTTTGTTTATAAAGTCTGCATATGGCATTCCAACATAGCTATGTCAGTCTTACAAGATCTGCTTGCAGCCACTTCTCCAATTGTTTCGCAGTACAAACGGACCTTGTTTAAACAAACAAATTTAGACACTAGCAGTAGTCTCACCAAGGCAACAGGGAGCTCCCTCAGGGCTGCCAAATTTCAAAAAAAGCAGTGAACGTTGCATCAGTAACCTGCAGGTCTGAGCAGCATGGCTGCAGAGCAAGGTTAACTGACCATTGCCCTTGCTGGCTTAAAATTACATTTAAAATTACAGTATGAGTATACTACAGTATAACACAGAACTGACCGAAGTGTAGATATTCATTTACAGCCTGCAGTTATTACACAGTATGCTAAACCCTCAAGAGCTGACAGGTAGGCTGTGATGTAAAAAATTACACCACACTTGGTAAGATTTTTATGCCATCAGGCTATTTTTCACTTTTACTTAGGTATATTCTACAGTATAAAATACAAATATAAAAAATTCTCAAATATAAAAGCTGGGAGACACTTCTGAATTCAGGCATTCAGTTCCTGAAAAAATATCAGTTGCCCTGACAAATTTCAACTACATTTTATTTTTGACTGCCCCGTGTTATCCCAGTCTTTAAAAACTATCAGTTGGAATTTGCAAGCATAAACACAAAGATTATATTAACAAATCCTAAAAACAGTTTGAATAATCCTTACGCTTACCTCTTGGCTCTCTGCCTTCATCTTGAGTCTTCTCAAAATGAACCAGTAAATCTTTGGAGACAGTCTGCACATCCGTAAATAGTCTAAAAGAAAACAGGCTTATTAAAAGGTTACCAAGCAATGCCAAATGGGTCCACTGCAATCAACATACAAGACATCCCCAAAAAAAGAACACGGCTAGGAAGTACCAAGAAATATAAAAAGTAGAAAAATAGATAGCTCTGAGGAGTAAAGGATATTTTGTCTCTTAGTTGCAAGCTCCAATACAACCTCGCTAGAGAGTGAAATGCCTTCCATCAGCAAGGATCACCTTCTTATTTCATTCACTTGACTTTAGATTCAGGATCATGGAATATAATAGACAGAGCCACTAATTTTAAATCTCAACAAACAGGCCATGAACTGCACAAGTAAGAAGAACGATCACTCTTAACCTTCATTATTCTGCCAGTGTATTAACATAATGGTACCTGCATATCTGCACAGCTGATATTTGTTGAAGGTCTGAGGTTGGTCTTTTCTAAGGATAGGAAAGGAAGGAGATCTAGTTCCAAATAGTAACGAGATAGTATTTCTCAAAAACTTAGCAAAAACAACAGATTTTATTATATGAAATTGACCTTTCTTGGTGAAATTGAAAAGGCAAAGATTAATGCTCAGATAAGAAACTCAAACCAGGAAGTCTGTAAGGCAACAGTGCAAAAGATTCCATGAGCAAGACATCAAAAGCAGCACTGAGCATTTGGAAATGACTGGCTACATAAAGCAACCCACTTGCTTTCACTGAGAGCAATCACTACAGTATGTATTGCTAAAATACATTAGGAAAATCCTCACAGATTAAAAAATATCATATGGTACAGCAAACATAATTAAAAACTGTAATGTCTAACTAGCCACAGTTAATACCAGTAGCCTGACCATATAGAAAGAAATAGTCTTTCTTCCATTACAGGCATCAGCAGGCAGCTTTTTTAATATAGCTGACTCCATTTAATAGATCGAGAGGAGGGAAACAATCTACATAGGCCAAGAACAAGTCTGGATCATCTTCATTCCCCTGAACAGGTAAAATAAAAGAATACTGAGAGAAAAGTCTTTTCCTTCTGCAGCGCGGTAAACTAACTGAAAACATAGGAAAAAACAAACAAACAAAAAACCCTATGCAGACATTGGCCCTCCCAGCTACCATAAAAATAGTAAGCACCTTCAAATGCAGGTCTTCACACAGTCATTTTATACAAAATTGCAAAAATACATGCAGTTTATCAAATGTTGAAGAACAATATTAATATATTAACAATATGCACATTGTTAATGTTATTCACTACAATTATTTGCCTAAATTTACAGATATTTAGTCACAGTTCTTTAAATACATACACCTAGTCAAAGTACCAAAATCTGAAAATCACAATCACAACTGCTGACCAAAAAAAAAAAAAAAGAGCTGTCAGTAATTCACACTTTCCATTCACCCAGTGTCCACTGCAGGAGTGGATTCCAGGTGAAGCTGCCACCTCCTCCCTTTCCTGGTGTTTCTAAGACAGCGTCTTTTCCCACTGCAACCATCTTGCTCTCATCTAATTCCTGGATTATTTTGTACCATGTGGGCTCTGTGTGCAAGAATTAATTTTAGTCTGGTTTATCTTATGGGAAATATTCTCTGTTGAAAACACTGTATTCATGTGTTATCAAAGAAGATTAATGTAATGCTTAATTTTAAATAAAACGATGTGCTTCACGTGCAGAGTTGAGACTAGATGGTCAACCATAATATTGTAGTTCCTGTCTAAACTTCTAAAGTTTTATTGCAAGCTATTGCAGGATTTTTGTTTTGTTTTTCCTCTCAAACTAAATTTTTCTGCAGGTAGGTTGAGACAAAGAACATAAGTGAGTAACGAGGGATCTTTTGGTTATTGTCCTCTGAGTGAGCACAATCCCTCTGCCACTTACATGTTTTTTTCCGAAAGGAAACCGTGCAGCTCCTATGGGAACGCTCTTGCAGCAGACTCAGGCTCTTAGGCAGGTTCACTTATATTTTCCCTGTACCGTAATCCAAAGCAGCGTAGATCCTTAATCTGCTCAACTGTTCCTCTACATCTGATTTACAAGCTCACCCACCAGGCTGCTTTCAAGCGGCAGCAAGCATGTTACTGCATATTTCTTGTAACACAGCCTCCACCTTGCAATTACACTCTTCTCTCTGGCTGCCTTGCCCAAAGAAATATTTTGTAATATGCATGTATTTATCTTAGCGAGCAAGCTGTGCAAACCCTTATTTGTACAAGTACTTCTTTGTCAGACTTGTGTTGCCTTAGGCTTTCCCAGTGATTAAGTATGGACCTTATTTACTTCACCAAAATGAGGCTAAACTGGAAAACATGCAGCTTTTTGTCAAGGCTTCTTAATTTTGTTTTCATCTTTCATTGGTTGTTTCTGCTGAGGACAACGTGATGAATTTTCTCTCTCGACATGAGGCTTGTTTGCTTATTTAAGAACTTCATAACAAAGCAGGTAAAAAAAAAATCCTTCTTCCAATCAGTGTTTACCTCTGCTTCCTCATTCTTCATGACCAGTGTCATGAATAATTACTGCTGTTTTCCATCAATGATAATTTTTTTTTCCTCTAAGCTTTTTTTACATGTTCCCCAAGACACCTTAGCAATATACGTCCCACTAACACTAATCCACATGAGAGCTGTTTTCAGTAGTACAAGCTGGGTCTACATCTGCGCATTCCAAAACACTTTTCATTGGCTGGTAGGCATTTTCAGCAGCTCACTGTTGCGTTTTAAAACAAGATGGAATCCTTAAGTAATCATTTGACAAGTTTTTTGGCCGCAAAAAGAGAGGGGTTAAATTACCTATGGGAACCACTGAAACCTTAATGATCTTGACACACTGCCCAGAAACTTTGGAAACTAAACCTCATCCTCTGGCTCCCATTCTAAGCAATTTTTCTTTCTCAGTTTTGCATTAATCTTGTTAAGTGCTGAATCTGGTACTATAGAAGAAAAGTCTGGGAAGGGGATGAAGAGGGAAGGCCTCAGAATAAATCTAGAATCACAAATCTGTTCTAGAATTCTAGACAGTGAAGTCATTCTGACTTAAGTCAATATATAAGAACATAGTAGCAAAGCTTCCATAGTTCATGCGCTAAATAGAAACTTGTGACTAAGATTCACATAATAGATGAGCAAACATGACATCTCCAAGCTATGAGAACCTGCAAATTGTTACATAAGACATTTTAATGATGCTTTCTCCTTTTCCACTATGTAAGGGGGGAAAAAAAAAGATAAGACACTGGTGTGTCTTATCTGTGTCAAAACACTAAAAATCACGTGCAGTTTGTTTCCTACCTTCCTACTTTCTTCTTCTTACCTCCTATTGGGAAGGTAAAGAGTCCCTTAGTACAATGTACTTTGCAGAGGCATTGCTGTCTAGTCTAGCCAGTCTCTTTATTTATTAATTATTCCCCTTTTTAATGTAGGGCAATATCATAATATATTCCTTATTGGCTCTATTTAAATTTTCCCTGTTCACTGTCCTCAAAGAATGGGTTAGAAACAGTCTTCAATTAGCTTTCATGTCCTTATGAGATTTAAAAAGGGGCCAACACATCAGTCAAGATATGTGCCTACTCTCACAAAAAGGGTCAGCTGATCTGACAAGCAATTAGCCTTCAGTGAGTAAACTAAACCGCTTTCTCAAATTACTAATGTAACCTTCCCCCATACAAATATATATTTTAAAGTAACACAAAAGCTTAATGCAGAACAAAGGCCAAAGTTAACAGCTGAGATCTATTTCAGTATTGCTATTGTTGGCACACAACTCTCAGTAAAGCCTATCTTTATTTGCAAAGAGTAAACCCCCCCTTCTTTTTTCTTTTCCTTTTGTTATGATTAAATGTTTCCAAGAATTAGGCCATTTTGTTTAGTGAGCAAATGAATTCTAGAGATAGTTAAGAACTATGTACGTGAATGAGAAGAAATGAACAATATATCTGTATTTTTAGGCAGAAAGGGTCTATTCCGCAGCTGGAGTATACTACAACCCTTCACTGACCTTGGTACATATTTTCTTGCTCCACTCTGACCTACACAGCAAAAATCCAGCCCCAAAGCTGAAATATTCTAGTACTTGCCTCTATATGCCTATTTGCAGGGAATGCAATAAAGTTTGCTCATACAGAACTCATTATTTCCTCTCTTTCTCATTTCTGAGGTCACAGTGATTCAATTTCAGCCTTATAAAAGATCTTTTTACCTCTGTCCATTTTGCTAGAATCTTTCTTCTTGTTTCCCCTGAAGCCTCACTTTCACTATACAAAATGAATACATAAAATTTTCTACCTAACCTCAAACCTCCACTCCAGGAGGAGGACACTGTTTCACAGGACATCAAATATGCACTGACTTTCCCAAAATAATAACAAAGAAGTCTTTACTCCAAAAAATGCATCAACTGCATTTCAAGTTCAAGTCTTTGTTAGATCCTTTTCAAAAGAAAACCAGAAACAAAGTGCAAGCTAAATAACTTTTTAAAACAAAATACAAGGAGATTAAACTACAGCAGTATCTTAATGTCACTGCAAATGATTTTTTTTAATTCTCTTTCAGCATTTTTTTATAAGGATAACCTGCAAGTCTTTTCCTGCTAAATTATGTCTGGGGTAGAACAATGCATAGATCAAAATTTACTAACTTACCAAAATCATAACTTTCAAGAGTCAACATAGATATTTGTATAGACTGATCAAAGTTATAAAGCATTTTTTTGGCAAATTAATTTTGGCAAATTAAGTGAAAGTGATATTCTAGTTTTAGCTATTTTGAGATTCAAGAAGTAAAAAAATCCAACCAAAAACTTAAGAAGATTTTAAAATTTTGTTCTTTTCCATAAAATGTTAGTCTAGAGTTAGCTCCTAAGAACAGTGCAAGCTTATTCAGGAAAACAAAATCCACAGTAGAAGAAGCTATAATGATGAAAATGGACCAAACCAACCATTTACCTGAGAGGGTCAGGTAAAGCTTCAAAATGACATACAATGAAAGCTGTTACCTAAACAAATACGAAGTTAGAATTAACAGAAAACTAAGTATCAACCTGCTACGATAATGCATTCTGTGAGGATGAATACTTAGTATTCAACAATATTGTCAAACTAAGAAGTTAAATTTTTTGCCAGGAGTTTTGCTCTTCTATCCTTCAAATGCATCTTTCCAAAGACTCTAGAAAGACAGGATAGCTTCTTTTAACAGTCAAGTCCCTAGAGTGATGAAGTAACAGGAGAAAAGGAATGCTTTTCCCTTTTGTGCTAAGACAGAGCATCCAGTAAGGTTTACCTTATCCTTGTTATCTTCTAACACTTCTCAAATTACGGGTTTTTTGTTTTGTCTTCTATGAAATTATACTAAGAAAGAGACTTGTGTTCTAAAATAAACCGACATTAAAAGTCTGAGGAAGGCATTCACCTTTCCTCTCCACCATTTGCTCTAAAAGATGAGTTGGGCACAAATTTTGTTGCCCTTAACAGGAAGATGCTCTAGCACTTGACAAAGGGAAGGGCAAATCAGTAACTAAGGCTTATTCCATCAGATGCACCAGGGAAGAGAGATCCAATTCCATAGCTGCAGTTAGGGTTATTTTGAAGGTCCACGAAGTGGATTATGATAGGTAATATGTGAAGAGCAACTGATAACTGAACTTTAAAAGTCTTAAATGTTACTGTTCAGAAGTGTGACTCACTTTTTCTGGACTACCTGAACTTTCCTATTTCAGATGTTTGAGAGCGCTTGCAATCTCACCGCATGCTTGAAAAGCCATTAATCATTTAATTTACTGGAGTATAAGAGCCTAGTAGCTTACCAGTGTTTTTAACTGGGGTTTTAACTGAGGGTTTTCAGCTAGAATTCCATGTATTTGCTAAGCTGTAAGCAGCTGAACCATGCAGGCTAAACATACCTCTGTTATCCAAAATGCTACATACAAACTTCTGCAGAGCTCATTTCTGGGTTTACAGACCTCTGTGCTATACAATGGACACCATGAAATTAGATATACTCAAGTAAGATGCAAGCAAGAGCCCATATAGAACAATGCTATTCAGATTGCAGTAATACTACATGTCAGAACAGAACAAATAAGTTTAGACTCTGTCACAGTTGTTTCATTCTAGCCTCAATAAAACACACTTCTTGCTCTGTATTACATAGTAAAGTTAGGATTATACAGATAAATCTTTTTGTGGAACTGAGTGGTAGTAAAAAATAACTTAAGTTGTTAAGTAATTGGTAAATTAGTTTGTTAATATAAATACTTAAGGTACTTTTTACCTGGTTTCATAGTTTTCTGTAATGTTCATTGCATTTTCATCCTGTAATTTTTTCGTAAGAATCTCCCCACTGTTAGGCATGCTGACAAGCCCTCTAAAGCTGGTCACAAATATGCTCAAGAGCTGTGCGGGTCAGGCATAAATAAGCGACTTAGACTGAAGAAACCAGCAATAATTGGTTATTTGTTTAAAAAAAAAAAAAAAGCAAAAGAACATAATAGAAGAGGAGGAGACTACTGCTACAGAGGCTATTTCTTCCCAGTTTTAACATGCTTGAAATGTCGCAGTTCCCGTGAGCTGCTTTCTGCTAAACTTTCCTTTTAATTCAGTTTTCTTTAATTATCCATGAGAAGAATTTTAATGAGTTTACAATGCTTTAAGATGCAAATCTTCCCTTTTGCCAAGATTTCGAGCGAATCAGTTCACAGAAGCTGAAGCTATTGTGCTTTTCTTAACTTCAATTTCAAAAGAGAGTATTATGCAAAGTTCTTTTTCTTGAAGAAAATGCAGATTAATTACATTAGGAAATGCCTTTGAGTCAGTGATACCTATGCAACCCACTACTGTAATGGCCAAATATTCACTTTGCTAGTGTCCCAACTACCCGCACATCATTAATATTTACTCACTAAACCTAGCATATATTGAGTTTGTACAGATGACTCAATAAACGGCTTTTGGGATGTAAGAAAGCCTAAGTTTAGGCACTTCGTCTACTTCCATACTAGTAAATGAAACAGATCCAGGGAATGGCTCAAGCCACCCACTGTGAGCACTTTCCCTGGGACAGTTCTGGGCTGTGCCAGCTGGCATTTCCCTGCAGTCCCTGGGGAAACAGGGGATAACCCAGGCCAAGGGCTGTTCCGGGGAGGCTGAGTTAATCACCACCCTGTCCAAAGGAGGAAGAGAAGGATACAAGTTGTACTGCGCCACTTGGCCTCAGGGCTAGAAAACATGCTCCGGACTGCTTTATAGCCCTATAGCCACAGCCATAGTGAACAGATTAATGTAAGATTAGTAAGCATCAGTTTAGTCTGATTTTCTATAAATATTTGTATTTTACTCAAATTTATTATTGTACATGGTATATTGTACCACACATAATTGCTTGATTCTGTATAGTAAAGTTTGAAATGAAAGAGATATGAATGGGTGGGATACTGTAATAAACAAGATGCTCTGCACTGAATTTGCCTGTGCTGGTGAAACAATTCCAGGTATTCTTCAAATAATGCAGTGCTCAGTAGGAACAATCCGCACCCTCAGATGATTTTACAAGTTGCAGTTTTATAGGATGTTATGAGCACAGCCACTTTCTTTCATGCCTGTATCTATCTGCGTGCAGCTAGCATGGGGCTGTGTTAGACTCACACTGAATGTTTGCAGTAGGACAGGCTGCTCTTTCCAGTTATAGGTGAACATTTCTGGGTTGTGACAAGCTCACAAAGTTATGAGGGTAATTTTAGGAGATGAATAAAGCCCATGTACTGTTTACGTCCTTTGCAGCACAATTACGATTGGTACCTTTGAGGAATTAGTGACTGAAGCTTTGTGTTAAAGACACTGCCACTGCAAACTTGCACTGTCACAAGATCCCAAACAGAAATATTACAGATGCCAAAACAAAGCTATGTTGTTACCATGGTCAGTAACCAGCCGAACTGCCACGCAGAGATCAGGCTCAGCGTGGGAGGAGTGCATGGCACCCCGCCAGGACAGGACATCTCGGGTTTAAATCACATCACTGCTATAGCAACAGGAGGCCACACAGGGCCACGCGCTCCCTCACTCCTTCGCTTGGAAGAGTGGTTTTGCTTCGCTGAGAAACCTGCGTTCCTTTAAAACAGACGGTGAAGTGTGTCAGTAAGGGATACTCCTGGCTGTTCAGTCCACTTGAACTAAGTGGGTTGTTGACTTGCATCACTAAACAAACCTGTAGCCAACAAGGCAGTTACAGGCCCATATTTTTAAATTCTTTAATTGGAAACAAGCATACAAGTGTCAAACACTGTTTTCTGTTACAAGTGTGATATTAAACTATTAGTCCTACTGCTATTCTGGACTTCCAGCAGCCAGACAGCCAAAAAAGATCCAGTAAACCATCTGCTACCTTTACAGTTTCTATTTCAAAGGCTTTCTGACACTTTGTCATAAAAACGGCACCATGGCATCAGTCCTCATAGAGCCTGGCAGTTTTCCAGCTTGCTACTAATAATACCAACTCTCTATCAGCTATTTTCCTGAATGGCTATTAATTTCATTTACTGTGATTACATGTAACTTTTACCAGAAAAATTTTTTTTTTTCTTTTGCTTCTTATAAAATTAAATATTAAATTTTGGTCTCTAAAATATTTAAACCAAAATAAAAATATAGTTACCTCAGCACTTCCTCTCGAACTAGAGCGAGTTCCAGAGTTCAAGCAAAACTGTGAACAATAAAATCTACTAATGACAAACTCAAACATTTCTGCAAAGATTATTTTGGCTGTACCTCCATTAAGTCTTACTAGACAAACGAGTCTCAAAGCATATCTTAAAGATCAAAAAATCTTTGCTAACTTGGGCTAAGCAGCAGAGGATGAGAGCAGATTGCAAAATGAAAAGCCCCAGACAAGCTGTGCCTGTTTAAACTCAACACACACTCTTTATGAAGGAATTTAGATTAAAAAAGAGTGTAATTTCTACCCCAGCTGTGTCACTCTGTACTCACAGAACCAAAGCAAATCTCTATCAACATATCTAGGCTAAAATAGAGACTACTTCATGCACATTCATCAGGAAAAACACAGTTTAAGCCATAAAACTCATTATCCTATCCAAAGTCATAACCAGCTACATGTATCAATCTTCAAATAAATTTTCAGTGGCAAACACTCTTTAAAAATGTT
This sequence comes from Crypturellus undulatus, assembly GCA_013389825.1. NCBI lineage: Eukaryota > Metazoa > Chordata > Aves > Tinamiformes > Tinamidae > Crypturellus > Crypturellus undulatus. The sequence goes on along the minus strand of VWPW01021565.1, from coordinate 65,301 downwards.
TTCTCTCATCAGCCATGTCACAGCAATGAGAATTTCATTTTGCTTTAAAAACAGTGAATTCTGCTTTCTAGGCAACTGTTTCACAACTATAGAAAGCTAGCAAACAAACCAGATCAGCTCTAATCAACCAAATCAGGAAAAGAAAAATCACAAAGCTCCTTGAGTGCCAAAAAACAAAAGCATCCTAAAATCACCCGGGGATGTTGCCAAAAATGTAGCAGCAATTCAGCTCTTCATTTCAGCAGCAATTTACCCCTTGGCCTCTGAGATGCTGCTTGCAGGAACAGCCTTGCAGTTTAGAAGCTGTAATTCATGAGAGATGGTGTATGGTCAGATAAAAGAAAAAAATACAAACAAGGGGAACCATTTAGGAGCATCTTGTACAGCAGAGATTAAAGGATAAACACATACTGGTCACAGCACATGAAGATGCTGTATGTGCCACAGGCCAGGTGGTAGGTAGTGTTTGTTTTATGGTAGCAATGAGGACACCCATTTTAGAAGAAAATGCAGAGTTCTCTGGTGGTTGCATAAAACAGGCAGTAGGAGCCAAGGGACCCAGGCCTGCCTACCTGCAAAGAACTTCTCAGCTTGCTTTTCTGTTTACACTTACATGCAAATTCAGTATTGGTGAGTAAAAAGTGACGTGATTCAGAGTACTGCAAGACAGCAGGAGGGAACGAAAAGCCAAGATGGTCACCTGAGAAACAGGAAAGCAACCGCTGATTAGGAACAACTGCAGCCCTTAGGAGGCAAGGTGCGTAGCAGAAGACATCTAAGTTGAGAACATGCCCTGTTATTGGGGTAGCGAAGCACACAGTGCAACCGGTGCTGTAATTGCTGAGTAGTATGTCTGCATGTTTAAGGAATGTATTGCATTTATCACTAATTATGAGAAGTGGCATGTAGCTAAATGCGCTGTGGGAGAATCCTCTTTGTTCTGCACTGGCAAATAGAAAAGATTTTGGAGAACAGGATCCCACTTCCCTGGGTAGCAGTATGAGGGCAGTTCTCAGACTGGATATAGGAGGTGCAGGTGAGGTGAAAAAGAGACTGATAACACCTGTATTTACCCTAATCCAAAACCCTATTACCTTACCACTTTTCCCACCAATTCTCTAAATAAATTAGGAGTTGGGTGTCCCAAGTGGAACACAACACTAAGAAAACCTGATACTGAAGACAAAGTCGTAGGTAAATATAACCTGATAGCTCGCTCTGATAGAGAGGAGAGTAAACAAAGCAAGAGACCCAGTCCTCACTGGCAGACACACACACACCCACCCCATCAGGGACTTTTCTGGCAGACTACTTACCAACAGCTGTTGCTAGTAAGAAACTACCCACAACTCTATATTTACCAGTATACACCCATAGGAGAGTTTCTACTCACGGAAACTAGATGCTAGCTCTTTACACTTATTTTAAGTTAACCCTTGAAATCCATCTCGGTGAATTTCACTGCGCTCACAAACTCTCTTACCTGCTAAAACGTTCAGCTGCCATAAAGCTATTAACACCTTTAAAATCTATTCTTAAACAGAAATATTATCTCTGGGACTGTAACTTTATAGCTTACTTATTTTTAAGGCGAATATTATCACCAAAATAAACCAGCATTTCCTCAAAAAAATGTTTCTAGATCTAATATTTAACAAATGGCACTCTGGCATTATTTTACAAAACAATTTCCACACTTACTTTTCAATACAGATATGGAACTGCCCAATACAGATAATTTTTCTGCTGATGATTTTTCTTGCAAATAATTGTAATTTACAACGGTATTTTTTACTGTGGTTTGAACTGTCCCTTTCATTGATATTTTTTCTGTGTGAAGACCAGTTTGCATAAGTTAGGGTTTCTGCTAATATGTTTTTAAAGTACAGTAGAAAGTTACATTACCACATCTCTAGAGCATTTTGAGTTCACAGTCCATGCTGGGAATGAACTTTCTTTCCCCTGGCTGATTAGCGTTTTAGCTCTGCTGCCATCCATGGAACACTGCAAACGTTGAGTGGAAAAAATATATATATATATATATTTTCCCCCCACTACAAGGAATATGCAATTTCCATTTATCTTGAACTTGAACCCAACCTGTCCTTGCTTCACACAGCCCCTGCACACACTGTTATCCCGTTGTGACATTCTGCACCGGCTCAGTCGCTCCCCCACTAAGAGGAGCCCCAGCCGCATCCTCTTCCCCGGTGCCGGTTTCCTCGCGGGGAGGGCGGGGGGGGTGGGGGCGCGCTCACGCTCCCGGTCTCGGCCCCAAAGCCCGAGGGAGGGCGGACATCTTGTCCGAACGCGCTGCACAGAGCGGAACTGCCGCCATTGGAAGAGGGCAGCGGCGGGGGAGGGCAGCTCTGCGGCGGGGGGATAAAACCGGTACCGGGGCGGCGCCTCGACGTCAGCGCCGCCGCCGCCGCGAGGCCCCGCCCCCTCCCGCGGCTTTACCGGGCGGTGACGTCACGCACGGGACTTCTAGAGCGTTCCAGAGCGGTGACGTAGGGCAGCGTCATTCCAGAAGATTCGGCCGGGGCCGGTATAAAAGCGGCGGGAGAGGCGGGGCTGGGCCCATTTTGGAGTGAGCGGTGCGGCGGCAGCGGGGGCAGCGCAGCGGGGCGGCCGCGCCGGTGAGGGCCGGGC
>VWPW01021565.1:26783-62604 GCA_013389825.1 Crypturellus undulatus | reverse complement strand
GGCCGCGCCGGTGAGGGCCGGGCCGGCGGGGAGGGCGCCGCGCCGGCTGTTGGGGCGGGGCAGAGGGGCGGCCGCTGGGGAGGGGGAAGAGGGGAGCGAGGCGGTCTTGGCCTCCCCCGCCGGCAGCCGTTAACGGGTGCGGTTCTGCCGCTGCAGGCACCATGGTGAAGGAGACGGAATACTACGACATCCTGCAGGTGAAGCCCAGCGCTTCCTCGGAGGAGATCAAGCGCGCCTACCGCAAGCTGGCGCTCAAGTACCACCCCGACAAGAACCCCAGCGAGGGCGAGCGGGTAGGCGCGCACCGGGGTGGCCAACGCGGAGCGGGCCTGGGCCTCAAGATGGGCGCCCGGAGCAGGCGGAGCTCGCGCGAGCTGCGGGGGGGCCAGGCCGGCGCGGCGCGCACCTGGGCCCTACTCGCCTGTCCAGGAGCTTCCTCTAATTCAGATTAAATTCCCCGTCTACCCACAGCGTGGCTCTTATTGTAGTGTAGTGCAATTAAGTGGAGATTCCCGCTCTGCAGCAAGCATGCAGTAGGCCTGGTGGGCAGCAGGCCTAAAGGAGAAGTGGGTCCATTGGCTCCCTCTCTTATTGTGAGCACAGCTTCTACTGGTGCCCTCGTTGCTTACAGCTGCTAATGGATGTCCGTTCTCAGTGGTGATGCTTGTTAAAATAGGCAAGGATGAAGCAATTGCCAGTGTCCTGATGGCCCTCATATATCAGCTGCTGTGAAGGTCAATGCTGGCACTAGCTGCTTGGGCTGCTGTGTGTGTCAGAGTTCTGCTGGGTGGAGTTGTACTCCCAAACACAGTGAAATTTTTGAGGGAACTGGAAATGCAGATGTGGAAGATAACAGTCCAGAAGAACACATTGGACAGTATAGAGGTGAACTGTTTACAGCAAAAAAGCTTACATGTGATTAGAGGCACTTGCTTCCCTGTGTTGCCCAAGGGGATAATGGAGCACCATATTTGGAGAATAAAACTAATCAAACTTGAATGATAGGCTCTTTAATGTTGTATATAGGAGCAGAAACTATATTTCTGCTGTGCTGTTTTACAAAACTAAACCTTCTAGCCATTTTTTTTGGGGGGGGCGGGAGTTAACCAGTTTTTCTAGCCATAAGTAATTCACAGGCAAACTGGAATCACTCATTTTAGTAAGAGGAGAAAATCCATGATAGTTTTAGAAAGAAAGTCTGTAATTTGGGGGAAAAGATGGTATTTTGTTCTTTAATGCTTCCATTTGCAATGAGTACTCAACACTTAGTATCTGATCACTTTAGGTTCAATCTCTTAGTTTTAGCTGAATGCAGCAGCAGAGCTGCCATGAAGGATCCTGTGTAGCCCTAGAGTGACTGGTACTACTGTGGCCGGGGAGCATCTGGGCACCCCCAAGACTTCAGGGTAGTCCTGAATCCCTTCCAGCAGGGCATTGTCAGAGCTGTGTAATGGCTGCCACTAACACCATGATCAAAGAACTATAGTTCGCATATGCTTGTAAGTTAGATGTGACTGAACTTGGTTCACTTGTAATGTGTGGGTAAGCGGGAGGGAGGAAGGGGGTGGTCCTCCTGGACAAAAGTCTGTTACATGTTTGTTTAGGGAGCTTCTGGGAAGAAAAGATACAAGAAAATCTTGTAGCTGCTCCATCTGAAGATCCAGTTGCATATAAGAGGGTTATTTTTCCTCTTGGTCATAGTTGTTCAGAGCTTCTTTTTTCTTTTTAGTTTAAACTCATATCCCAGGCATATGAAGTTCTGTCGGACCCAAAGAAAAGGGACCTCTATGACCAGGGTGGGGAGCAGGCTATTAAAGAAGGAGGCCTGAGTGGCGGCAGCTTCTCTTCACCCATGGACATCTTTGACATGTTCTTTGGTGGTGGAGGCCGAATGAATAGAGAGAGAAGAGGTACACAGTTCTAAACAAGTTCTAGAAACTCTAATCATGCACTTAAGCATAAAACACATGTGGTGTGGTACTGTTGTTCTGCTAAGTGCACATAGTGTGGTTATTACTAGTTGCAATAGTAGATCAAGTAAGCTATGATTTTAGTTGTTATAGTAATAAGATTATAATAAAATAGATGATAACATGATATAGCTATAGCAATCTTTATGATCAATTCTTTTGTTCATTTTTGTTTAAAATGGGTATGGATAATCTGGAGGGGAGGGGGAAGGCTACTGGTCAAGACACAGTGAGAGCAGTTCACATGTTTCTAAGTTACATTCTTTCCAGAGCTTTGTCTCACTTGCTCATAATGCTTTGGGTAACTTGCTTCAAAGGACACCATCAACTTAAACTTACATAATGTTATATCTCATGAAAACATTTGTGGGAAATTACCACGTGAAAATATGAAACTAAGTACAAAGTGCTGCCAAAAGCAGAGTGCAATTTCTTTTTCCATCTTCCATGTTTGTTGAAAGAGCAAGTGGTAAATTGCTGTAAAATCTTTTAAAGTCATTCTACAAAGTGGCATGGAAATATAGGTAGACATAATAGCAATGTCTGAATTGACTAGAACTAAAGCTGGTAGTGTCCTTATATCTTGCTATTTCAGTTAAGCTTATAAAATTAGGGCCAAAAGGAGGGCTTATGTGCTTTAATGATGCTTTGCTTAATTACAGCTAAACTTTGTTTTGACATTAGTGGGTGCAGTTCTGGAAGCTGATATTGCACATGCTTTAAAGAGGCTGAGCTGTGCTGAAAGTTTGGAATGAACTTTACATTTCTTCAGTGAGACTGCATGTATGAACAAGTGTAGAAACTTCTAAATAAATATTAGTCCTCATAACAGCTGAACCAAAACTAATCTTCTTTTCTTTTTTTTTTTCCTCCCCCTTTAAGGCAAGAATGTTGTGCACCAGTTAGGTGTATCTCTTGAAGACTTATATAATGGTATTACAAGGAAACTAGCACTGCAAAAGAATGTAATTTGTTCCAAATGCGAAGGTAAAATAAGAAGTGGTCTTGAACACGCTTCACCCCCCATTCCTTTCCCAAAAATATATGCATGTATGTAGTGGAGGAAGGAAACAAAATTGTGACCTTTTGAACATCTGCAGGGTATATAGTTAGTCTTTAGACTGTTTTTGCCTATTCTAGCCAGGAATAAAGCTATTCTTAATATCATAGTCCAGAACTAGTTAACAGCAGACTTGAAGTCCCTGAGAATGATGATTAAGGGCATCTTAATTAAGAGTATCTTAATTTGTAGGTTTAGTAACAGCTGTTTTGTTAAAGCCTTCTTTTAGAATTGCTGTGGGTAGAAGTCTTGCTTGTGTTATGCAACTCACTTTACAATTATTAAGTATCTCTAATGACTAGTCATGTTGAGGTAATTTTTAATGAGATCTTACATCTTAGTAGTTTATTAAACTTTTAGCCAACACATTCTTTCCAAAGTGTTAATGGAACATCTGGCTTTTGAAGAAGTCAAGTCACTATGCTGATAGTTCCTTGAATACCAAGATGCATTGGGTGGAGGAAGCAAATGAAATACTGTGTAAAATAAAAACTAAGCTTTATTTTGCCTGTAGAAACTGTAAATTTTAGGGCATGTTTTGTGTTGGAAACTAAATTCCAGTTACATTAGAAATGTACAACAGTGTGTGTAGAAGCCACCAAGAAGTTCTCTTGAAGCTAAAAAATGTGGCTTTCCAATGAGATGTAGCCTATTGTTCAATGAATACACCTGTTTTGTTTTTTTTCCTATCTTCTTTGAGGCTGAGATCACATTTAACTTTGTTGTTGTTGTTGAAGGTTATGGTGGAAAGAAAGGGTCTGTAGAAAAGTGCCCTGTGTGTAAAGGAAGAGGAATGCAAGTTATAGTTCAGCAGATTGGACCTGGTATGGTGCAACAAATCCAAACTGTGTGTCCAGAATGCAAAGGCCAAGGTGAAAGAATAAATCCAAAGGACAGGTGTGACACCTGCAATGGCTGTAAGGTTGTAAGAGAGAAAAAGATAATAGAAGTTCATGTTGATAAAGGTAAGACTTGTATATTTGCTCTGTGTCTGTATGTGTAGTCTAATATTTTTGTAGAGGAAAAAAAAGATTTTTCCTTTCCTCAGGTATGAAAGATGGTCAGAAGATAGTATTTCATGGAGAAGGCGATCAAGAGCCTGATCTGGAGCCTGGTGATGTTATAATTGTGCTTGATCAGAAGGATCACAGTGTCTTTCAGAGGCGAGGGCATGACTTAATTACAAAAATGAAAATTCAACTCTCAGAGGCTTTATGTGGCTTCAAAAAGACCATTGAAACTCTTGATAACAGAGTCCTTGTAATAACATCTAGACCAGGTAGGCTTTCCAGGTTCTGATGCTGTACAGACTGCTTGCTTATTGTTCATTGTGTATGGTTTCAGCAGTTAACAAATTCAAATGGTGCTTAGTTAATTCACTGAGCTCTTTATCATTCTTGTCACTCCTTCTGTAACTCTTCACATGCATGCAGCTAAAAGCTATATGTAACCTTTGCATGCATAAAGTTTTATGTAGGTCTTAAACCTACTTGGTGGAGTGACAAGGAAAGACTCGGGATTCCAGAAACTTGAGCTGTCCTTGATCATGAGTTCAGTCTGAAAGCTGGGCTAAGAGAAACTAGGTCTTCTATACTAGTGGAAAGTAAAGTCCTAGATGACATGATTTTGTATAGTGTCTACGGCATGTTTCAATTTTTTTCTATTGTGCGATTTCTCTTGGCTGCTTTGGAGTATCCCCTAGATGCTGTTGGGACACAGCTTTTGAAAATTTTATGGTCATGAAATGCCACTTAAGATTACTTAAAGCTCTTATCTGTGTCCAGGTGAAGTGATAAAACATGGTGACTTGAAGTGCATCCAAAATGAAGGGATGCCTATCTATAAATCTCCACTGGACAAAGGCAGTCTAATTATACAGTTCTTGGTAAGTTGACTGCTTGCTCTTCTGTAGCAAATAATTTCTTATCATAAAGGGTATCTATTCATTCTGGAAAATCATTGTAGGTCCAGTTCCCAGAGCATTACTGGATTCCAAGGGAGAAACTGTCTCTGTTGGAGGCTCTGCTTCCTCCACGAGAAGACGTAATGATCACGGATGACATGGACCAGGTTGACCTGGAAGACTTTGATCCAAGCGAGCAAACCTACCGTAACAGTGGGGGAGAAGCATATGAAGAAGATGAGGAAAGTCCAAGAACAGGAGTACAGTGTCAAACATCTTAAAGCAAGGTGGAATGTATGTCATCTAAAATGTAAATTTTCACAATGAAAACTGCATGGCTGTAATAGCCACTGCTTGTGGGTTTTGTGTTCAGCAAATTGAGTTGCTGCGCTGTCAGTATCACTTTTTTTGTAACTAATTTATATTGTGTTCTTGTAGTCTTTATATATAAGGCAAATGTTACACAGCTGAGAACCAACTGAGTTGGTATACATCTTCCTTTGCTGTAAAGGTTCTCAATTTATTTCACCTATGCTATTTATATAAGACTTGCAATATTCATAAGAGCTAAGTGGAGTGTCTTATGTAAATATTTTCATACTGGAAAATTAATTTCATAGAATAAAAGATAGCATAAATGACTTCTAATAAATGGCATTATTCACATTTATCATGCTCTTATCCACTGTAGAATCACATTTACGATCATTTTAATGTTAGTTAATGTATCATCCCCACTCACTGTTAAATTGGGAGTTTGGGCTCCTCCCTTATTTACTTGTTGTCTTGTACTAGACCTGATCAGGGAAGGTTACTTTAACATTTCTGTTCCTTATGATTTACAATGTAATGCCCCATTTCATTATTCTTAAATCACATCCATCTTAATATAATTAAGCTTGAGCTTTCTGAATTGACTCTTCAGCCAGAGACACTTTTGTTCCTGTTGAAGGTTAGATCTAGAGTCAGGTCTTAAGTGTAGTAATAAAACCCAATAGCCTCCCCCTTCCTCACTGTTTTAGTAGCATACTGCCCTCCAGTAAATTGATTGGGCTGTTTTTTCCCCTGTTTTGTTAGAATAGCTTCCCTTTGCCCTTCCCTGCTGAAGTCAATAGTCACCATCAGAATCCCCAGTAAAAGATGACTAATGTGCCTTCTGTTAACATACAATTGCTAGAACAGGTGTTCAACTTAAATAACCCCTCCCTGCCACCATGATGAGCAAGGACTATCCCTTCCCCTGCCTACAGCTGCCTGCAGTCACTTCTAAACTCAGCTTCTATTAGATGTGCTCAATCCTTTCCAGCTCCAGTCTATTTATATAAAGTCAGGGGGGAAATAGCACTGGTAGAATTAACTGAGCACTTATTTCACCCAGGAGTACCCATTTCCAAAAATACATTTTTTCCAAGCTTTAGACACAAGTTACTTACCTCCATAATTATTTTTATTTAGAAAAAAGAACCTTTCCCATGCTAAACAAAACCAAGATTATGTATAAACATATCTGATTTCAATTCAGATCAGCATTACTAAAATGCTTCTGTTAAAAAATAACATTTATAAACAATAGCATAAGAACTGCCTCAGAAACCAACCAAAAGGCTGAGGTTGTTTAAAGTGGACAGTCATAAATATGGATTTCTTGGTCATCTCCAACAGATACAATTTTGGAACCACTTCCATTATATTTCACTCCCCAGACCTGCAAATAGGATAGGCAAAGGTTACTGAAGAGAAGAACTGAGAAGAAAAATCAGTATGTGTTTGATGCAGCAAATCAAGGCATTATCAACAACAGCAAACAGAGGAGGGAGGATCCCTTGAAGCAGGGGTTTGTAATCTGGAACCAAGTGTGACAGGGCAATTTCAACAACCGCTGAGATGGATGAACCACAGTAAAGCAGTGCCACCTAGTTGCCAGTCACTCCTCTGGACAACAGCTCTGGTGCTTTCTCAGATTGCATCTGCCCAGGATTGCAATCCAGGAATCTCCTCCAGGATTACCAGTCATTTTCACTCCCCCCACTTTGTCTTCATTTCTGAAATTATTGCTTCTAAATGCTTTAGGAAAGCAAATGAAATAGTTTCTATGCAGACTGAAAAAGGCCAGATTATGACAGACTGAAAAATGACTGTGGTGATCCTGTGGCTAATTATATTTTGCACTAATATGTAGATAGCTTATGAAGAAATTCAGTCCTATGACTTAAACATACGACAGTTAAATTAATCCTTAAATAACGCCATCACTAGGACAAGACCAAGAGGAATAAAGCCTCTAAAATGAGGTTATCCAACGGCTATATTTGTATGGGCATTTGGCAGGGAATCTCATGCACTGTTTGGCACTATTTCCTGTAAAAGCCAGCCTTGGACTAAGGGTGACACACTTCTGCCTCCCACAAATCCATGAGAATACAGACAATGTCCAGAACACTGGGAATCCAATTGCTTGGTACTTCAGTATCAAAATATAGAACAAGATTTATTAAAAACCTAAAACCTGCAACAGCAGACAGAACAATTTTAAGTTAATGATATACCTGATCTTGATGGTCAAAGAAAGTGTGAACACAGGTTCTTGTTCCAGCATCCCAAACTTTTACACTTTTATCAGATGAACTGAAAACAAATGAAAAAAGAACATCAGTATTGATCAACTTCTAAATTAATTATTAACTACAGTTCAGAGATTAAAGATCCTCTTTAACATATAGGACACAGGGGAGCCCCTTTCACCCCTCAAATATAAGATTAAAGCAGCACAGGACTGGATCTTCAATGAGGTTCCAGTTACTGAAACAGTAAATATATTTTAAGTGTATCTATCTACAATGTGAAAATAAATGAGGACTTAAGTTTTAGCCAGAAAATTCTCTCATGCGAGTTCTCCTGTTACTTATTGTAGGTTCCCCAACTGCCTATCCTATTTTAGGAGTTATTTTTTTCTAGACATACACACCTATATTAGGTAGTATTAGTTAAATTAATAGCACTTTTTCAAGTACTTAAAATGCAGATTACCCTTCTCTTAGGTTAAGATGTCTTTCACTTGCAGGAGCTGCAGTGGGAGGTGACTTAAGACTATAGAACACTATTCACTACAACTGCATCACATACAGGTTGGCTTTTGTCTTTTACCATAGTGTAATAATATAGGCTAATCTGTTACAGATTCCTTCTCAATTTGCACACATGGACTTTTCTGTCTCCCATTATGAATATATAGTTTTTTAAGTATACATGAACAAGTGAAAATGTTCAGTACCTGGAAACAAAATGAGTATCGTCAGGACAAAATGCTACATTTAATACCCAGGATCCATGACCACTTAATGTGCCAGCTAAGTTTGCATGTTGTCTGTAGGGAAAACAAAGAAAGAAAGCAGAGTTCTAACATGAACATTGGGTTGGGGAATCCCCGTGAAAAAAAGTCACAGAAACTAACTGTAGATAATGCAGTCAGGAATGGTTGGCAGGTCACAGAAGGTCACTTCTGGACATTTATTCATCCAAGCTGACTGGCATTTTTACACTAGATTCTATCTTTCTGCTTCAAATAGTTAACATAGGAAAATGTGACTTTCATGAAGGAGGGACAGTAATGCAGGTTTAAGGGAACTGAGATACTGAAGCAGTGCTTCCCCCTATCCTGATCCTCCCAAATTTCAGCACAGCACGAGAGAACAAGTTGCAAACAAAAACATTTTTCTTAAGTACGTAACAGAAGTTTAAGATGGGTAAGCAGGAACGCTTATGGCAGGCACACAAAACGCTTAGCCTGTTTCCTGTAGAACCAATTACAAGGAAAGACATCATTTTTCAATTTAAGGCTGTTAAGACATATCTATACTCTTAAAAAAATATAGGATTCTGTATTTTATCATTTAAATTGATATATTATGTAGAACTACAAAAGCTTAAGGGAATTAGAAAGCGGTCTTGATACATCTGTTACAACAGCAGCCTCTCAGAATAGTTTTCTTGCTAACACGCCCTGTCACAACTTACACATCATAGATCTTGATATAGCCATCATCTGAAGCAGTTACGAGTAACTGGGAATCTGGAGAAAACGTCAGTGACCGAATAGGCATCGCATGACCTGAAAGGCAAAGTTGCACGGCTCAGAACGCAGCCATTCCTGTTAGTAACGACAGCGCTAGAGTTGCGTGAGTACTGGGTTCCCTGTCAAAAGAAAGCAGTCTTTGGCTGAAGAGCCTGTCTCTGTCTGCCTCCACAGGCTTCTTCGCAAAGCGTAGGACAGAAGCTGACAGTAACCTCCCACTTGTGATATTAAGGCATGTTGACTGCAGCACAGGAGTGTCCTAATTAGAACCCACAGAGGGAAATACATGGCAATTTTCTGGTATCGTCATGCTTTCTAATATGATCAACATCATATTTTCTAGTATGATTTAATAACATTTTAAGTTGCAAGGGTCTTGTAATTACATTACAGGACTGGAGAAAAATTGCATAAACATTAAAAGCACATTTATCTGTTAGAAAAATGCAAGTCTTTTACAGTGTAAAATGCTCGGTTCTTTTCTAATAACAGAAACAAGTTACTATAAAACTGGGAACCACACAAAGCTGGATAAAGTAATGAAAAATAAGCTTCATTCACTGCAATACAAGAACTGCAATTTAAGAATTTGCTCAGCTTTACTGGCTATATGTTTTAAGGTAGGCATTCATGATACAAGGCTGAGTTTACAGTTTGTTTCTAATATTTTAAGTATGAGACTATGCTAAGTAAATAACTGAATATTGTCTAATGGACAGAAACATCAACTCATTTATGTCATGCCTGTTGCATGTCATTGTGACTTACATTATACACTTTATTTTCGTTCAGGAATTAAGTCAGAACTTGAGTATTGCAAATATGCAAACCATTACCTTCTAGCGTGTGCAGAAGTTTTCCAGTTGCAATATCAAAAATATTGATAATGCCATCTATTGCTCCACTGGCTAAATATTTTCCATCTGGACTCTGTAATAAAACACAGAAAATAAATTCAGACAGCTGCTAAATGTGTATCATTTGTGCTAGGTACCAACCCTCATATACACACACTTTCTTGGCAACTCATCACAAGTATAATCTATTTAAGATACGTGGGCTCTAAAAATTCTGCAGACTTCAGCTGGCGTAGTCACAATGTGTTGACTAAGTAAGATCAAAGTATATTTTCCATATATTCACTGGGGAATGTCAGACAGTTTTTATTTGCAACTGTCAAAGTATGTAGAGTAGAGTAACGGATGGGAAGGAAAAAAAAACAGATTTACAACATATTATAACAACAGCAATCGTAAGAAATAATCAGATGCACTTCTTACATATGCAATGCTAAGGATGAACTTTCCTCTAGTGTCCAGAGAGTATTCTTTTTTCCCAGTTTCAACGCCAAAAATATTTACTTTTCCCACGTGACTTCCTGTGGCAAGGTACTGGGAATCAGGTGAAAAAGCCAGAGACCAAGCATCAACTGTATTAAAAAGAAAAACTTGGTTAGTTGATTTTTTTTCTAGTTCTCAGCCAATAACGGCAGCTTTGTATGTACCTGGTTAGACATTTCAGGCAGCACTAACAGCCTGCAAAGCAGAATGTGCCTGATGCAGGAGGAACGTGCAGATAACAGGGTTGCAACATGGATGAGCATTACTCTAGAGAAGGATTTTTGTAATTAAATTGCAAGGAATGTAATGGATTTATCTAGCACTATGTATTTTACAAATCATTCTATCTGCTTCATATTAATTATCCAGAAGCCGGCAAAATTATTCTTAAAATTGCAGATTGCCACTGAGCCAGTGAAGTCTTTTGAGTAAGATTTTAGACCCTGAATTCCAGCTTGGAGGACACAATGTTGATCTAGACTTCAGCTTTACCTTATTTTGACTTATTTTGAGGTAGTCTAGCACAATTACCTCATGCTAGAATGTAACCTCATAAACAAGCATCACATAAATGGCTCATACATGCACATACAGTTCAGATACAGTACGAAAGAGTTGGCAGTTTCTCTGTAAATCTATCCAAGTCTGTGTTTGAGTCATTTTTAAAAATATCACTATATCAATACATCTGAAATAGCAAGCTGTTTCCAGTTCTGCTTTATGCATCTAGGACAATGCAAATCTATAAGGAAGTGTATCTAAGAACATGCAAATAATGCTGACAAATAGATTTAAAAGGGGATGATAACACTTTAAAAATCACCAACATTAAAGTTGCAAACTCAAGATAAAGAATTCTTTATTAAAAAAGCCCTAATCAACTCATACACTTCCCCTCAGTGGTAAATACAGCGCAGTACGTAGCTAGGGGGCACTTCCTTCTTACACAGACACAGCTTCACACTGGATTCTTACCAGGTCCAGCATCTATGGACTTGATCTGTTTGCCGGTTTCTAAATCCCAAAGGCGAATATGGGCATCAAGGGAGCTGGATGCTGCAATGGAACCCGTATGGCTGATATCCACGGATACCACCCCCAGCTGGTGGCCCTCTAAGGTCCACTGGAGATCCAGTTTTTCATCATTCCTTTTGATGAAGAGAAACAAAAGCCTAATTAGGAATAGCAGGGAGTATTGAACCTGCCTCCAACCTCAGACATATCAAACATAATAACCTGCAATTCTCTATTTCGCTCAGCAAAAGCTGAATCTAACAGCCATGAAAAGCCAAGGCAGCTATCCACAAATTGTCTGGATACTTAACAAAATGAAACAAGTTAATTGTTTACCATATTTCCACAAGAGACCTGCTTCATTTTAAGTTTGTGAATAGTCCCACTGAAATCTCCATTACACAGCAGTAACGGCTACTTTCATAACAGATTTATTTTGTCACCAAGCATGAAATGCAGTGACTAACATTTTTATAATATCGCGACAGAGCTACTCATGTATTTAAAGTGAAGTACATGATAATGTTGCTTCCGTAAAGAGTGAGAACAATTTCTTTAAAGAAGCACACTTCAGTGTTACTTGCATGAGGATCTTTAGGAAGATCCTCATCTTTTTCAAGGATGGGGATTTCAAAAGGAATACCTTATTCCTTTTCAAAGGAAAAAGAGGTCACATTTTCCCGTTTTACACTATTCCTACTATTCCTTTCACAGTACACAGAGTCTCAATGTCAATCTTGCAAGAAATTGCATTTCTAATCCTTTGGTGTAGAAACACATCAAGTTCTACCATTCAAAAGGGGCTGTGTGTAATTTTCCTAAAAATTAAAGCAGATCTCAACACAGCATTCCAAGGGGAAGCCCACACCAGCAAAACCAAGTTTGCTCAAGAGAAGGGCTGGCTGTGCGTCACCAATGCGTAACTGCCACCGTCTTGGGCACCAGGGAAATTCAACACCGCTACATCTCCAACCCCTTCCCAAGGGTTAAAGCTGGCTTGTTCGTCCAGCACTGAACACTTACCACTTCCAGACCTTCACCAGGTCATCCAAGGAACCAGAGATCACTGTTTCGGAACCATCTTTTTTATTCTTTCCCCAGGCGACTGACCAGATGGCGTCGTCATGAGCTAAAGGAGTGTGAGCACTGAAATTACAACTTGACAGCAGACAAATACCAGTTTGCACTTCCTGCTAGAGGCAGAGGACCTACGTGGTATTTGAGGCAGAAAGAACAATGTTATCTTGACAGAGCTATAAACCTAAAACAAAGACATGGAGGGGCTGTGACTAGAATTCACATTCTGCAAATGGAGACCTCCAAGTGAACTCAGAAATGCCACAGAAACAACCTTCCAATGCAGACTTTTTTTAAAAAAAAATCAGCCTTATACAAATATCTATAATGTAATATAACCAAGGGAATAATAAACAACTGTCATCCATCCCTACTGTCTAGCTTACAACTAAGCTGTCTTTCTGACCTTTTTCTATGGTAGGTCTAAGCTCGTCTCTGTTCTGTAATCTTAAGCATTTCCTGATCATCTTATTTCCTCAGACCCTCAATAAAGCCAACTTAAACACAGCCTAACGTGCAGTTATTACCCACACTGAGGAATCCCTTAGTCATACCTTATTCCTGCATAAGGGCCCAGGAAGCAGAACTTGCCTTTCCCCGAGGAAATTAAACACAATGTAGGTGCGTGCGAGGAGCCCAGCTCCACACAGGTCTCTCCGGTTTTGGCAACGGCAAAACCGCAACGCTGGGAACGCTCCCCCCGCCCCTTGGGGCCCGCTCGTGTCCCGGGCGCCTCGTCACCTGCTCCGCTCGTTCACGACACGCGAGTCGCGACCGAGGGTTTTGCTGACCCCACCCGGGGCTGTTCCGCCAACGCAAACCGGCCCGGGAGGCCGCCGCAAACCTCCCGCGGGGGCCCGGGCGGCGGCGGCTCCTCACCTTGCTCTTGCTTGAAGAGGATGCTGTACTGCAAAGAGAGGACACGGCGGTCAGCGCGGGGCCCGCCGCGCCCCCCCCGCCGCCGCCGCGCCGCTTACCTGCGTGCTCATGGCGGCGCCGGGACAGCGGGGCGGGCTCCGCAGCGAGGCCCGAGACGGCGACAGCGGCCACAGCAGCCAGGCCCGGCCCGCCCGCGCCGCCCGCAGCGCCACCGTCGCGCTGCGATGACGTCCTCGAGCACTGAGAGAGCGGCGCCAGAGCGCCCCTCTCCCCAGCCCCGCTTGCCGCCATCGAGAGCGCTCGGCGCAGCGCCCCCTGCCGTCCCCGCGCGGCGGAGGAGGCTGCCGCGCCCTAACGGCCCTAACGGCTCCTAACGGCTCTTAGCGGCGGTGGCGCGTGCTCCGTTCCCGCCCGCGGCCTCTCCGCCGCCGGCTCCTCAGGCCGAGCAGGGCCGGGGGAAGGCGCCTCCCGCCGCCCGCGTGGTCCTCGCAAGCTGCTGTGGCGGCCCCGGGCCCACGGTTAGGCCCGGCAGGTCCCGTGTGGCTGCTCCCAACACCTCAGGGAGGGCTGGGCACTAACGACACCCGCTCAGCGGCCTCCGTCCACTCCTGCCTCTCCCGAACCTTCCTGTCAGGCAGCGAGCGCCTCAGCACCTGTCACTGCGGCCACAGTTGTCCCAAAGTGGTCAGCAGCCCTTGGCTGCACATGGTGGTAACGCCCTGGGCAGAAAGGACTCAAGCTGCAGGACAGACGAAGGACGTTGAGGAGTGGATGCAGCAGGCCTGCTGGGCAGCGAAGCGGGGAGTCCTGGGGTTACCTCTTGCTCTGGATGTGGGGCTGCTTCCCCGGGAAGCAGCAGGACCTGGAGTGGCAGTGGAAGCTGGAGTTACTGCCTGTTCCCTGGAGCAGAGTGTTGCAGCCTCATCTGGCTCTCTGGAGGGAAAGGAAGGTTCCCTGCTAGTGTCCTCTTTAACAGAAAGGTATGCCTTGCTTTTCTAGGGAATTAATTTTTCCAAATTGCATTCCCTGCCTGAGGTAGAACTGAGTTAGAATCCTTATTTCTCCAATTATTTAGACCGAGTTTTGAGATGGTTTTACGGCATTCTGCTTTAATATATTAATCTATAATAATATACTATATAATAATATAGTAATATACCGAATTTCAAAAGTGCTCATTTGCTGCCCAGTGATGATGGGTGAAGCATGTTAGGAAAGTTAGAGAAATGATGGCATGTCTATTTCCTACTCCTGTGAATAATTATGCTTAAATCTCTTGTTAAAATATGCTTTCACCTCTTGTTCCAACTGCCAGGATTGAGATTTGCTGTTGTGTATACAAAATTGTAATTTAATCTTGGGGAATCACAGGTGTTCCTAATCCTTCCAGAGTTTTCACATCCCCACCTGCAGCTTCACTCTGTGCTGGTGTTTGCTTTGCACACAGGACACCTTAGCTTTTCCTGGAAAATAATTGTTATGGTTTTCCTAGACACATAGGATGAGATTGTGGATTATGTCCTACATATTTTGTGACACAGATCTCTGTGTTAGAGTGCAAACTGATTAGATCTTGCTTTGGTGCCTCGAGGGAGATGCTCTGGAGCAGTGCCATGTGTTTGATTTGTAGATAAACTGTCTCCTTGGAATGGTTACGGGGAGTAAGTTTTTGTGTGTGTCTCCTTCTAGAGCGCTGCAGATTTTCTCTCTGCATTTTCTGTCTATCTATTTTCTATCTATATTTCAACTCCAGTCAGAATAATACTGTATGATTGTACATTTGTTTCAATGTCAGTTTTTAAAATGCTGTTACAAGGGAAAAAAAATGTATTTAAAAATATCACAATCACCCTGCCACTGGGATAGCATGTAGGAGTGACCTGGGTGAAGACTTTTCTTTACTGTGCCATACAAACATCACAAGAGGTAATCGCAAGCCAGGAGCTTATGGCAGAGGGCACATGGAGAGCAAAGAACAAAATAATAGGGTAAGTGTCATTGTACTAGCCTTGGCAATCACAGTTCAGGATCAGCAGCATTCCCAGGTCAGCACCTGCTTGGTCTGTCTCGGAAGCAGATGGGAGGCAGGAGCAAACGCCTTGATTTATTGAAGTCTTGGAGACGCGTGAGGCCTCCCTGAAACAGGAAGGCTAAATAATTAGAAACTACAGGTCTGCAGTTAAGTTAACATGAGAGCAGTCAAACGTCACGCCTTATCTCTCTTCCATACTATAATAATAAATAATAATAGTATACTTGCTGGGTTTGAGGAAAATGGCAGCATAATTTGCAGTTTGATGAGTGTAGAAGTGGGTGTGCGTGCAGAGAAGTCACGTAGGTGTAATCCTGCGGTCATCAAGGCGGAACGAGGTCAGTTAAGGACAGGGACTACGGCGCGGCTGTCGCTGCAGTGTCTGCAGTGGGTTTGGTGGTAGGTGCCTTCCAGGGCTGGTCCGTCAGTTTTAGGTTTCCATCTTTGGGGCTGTGTGGGATCAGCCGCAGCACACGCGGGTGCTGCAGTAACAAAGGGCTGCTGAGCGCAGGACTCGGCTGCAGGTTTACAGCATCCGCCGTTGTGGGGCGACAGCAGCAAGGGAATCTCCACCTCTCCTGCTAGCAAAGGCCCGGCCTTCATGGAGAAAAGTTAATCATGGTGAGGCCTTCCCTGGTCAGAGACTCTGAATGGTCGTGTCAGAAAAGATCTGCTGTCCAGACTGCCTGATGCAACTGCCTGGTGCATTTCCTAGTGCCCCTGCTAAGGGACTGTGATCCTGGGAGTGAGTTGGAATGACAGTGATGTTGTTTTCTCATTCATTTCAGGGGTGTCTGTTCCCTCTGTCAAGGGTACAGCTGTCTTCCCCTTCTTGGAAAAGGGTTGACGAGAGAGCACGTGTGTTTTCTCTGCAAATGTTTAAGCTTGTATAATGCACCTACCATCCCTGTATCATATTTGCAGTGGAGACAAAAACAAAAGCCTCGGAAAGCTAGAGCCTAATACAGTTCTGCTTCTGAAATGAGTCCAGTGCTGACATGCAGGGTCTGATAAGTTCTCTGCTTCTCTGTCTTCCTGTTTGCTTCTCTCTACTCTCTTCTTTCTGTTACATCCTTTTCTTTTGCAGTCTTCCCCTTTCTCCCTTTTTTTGTCCAATTCCATAAGCTCTTACACTGAAAGTATTTTATTTGATTTTCCCAAGCAGATAAATTTGGATGTAGAGTCAGGTACAAACTTTCCTGCAGCTCACAGAGGTAGCGAGCAAGGCTTCTGCTCTGATCCAATCTCTTGTCTTATTTTTCACAGCATCCACTGTAAAGGTTAGAAGCTCTTACTCCAGGTGAGGGCACCACACCAGCCATTGCAGGCTTTGGGGCTCTAGCGTTGAAATTGTTCTCACATCTTTAGTCCAAGTGCTGTCTGAAACAGGAAAATGATATAATAAAAAAGCTGTTCTCCAAGAATCTGAAACCAAGTCCAAATATTAATGACACATACTTGCCCTGTGAGTTAAGGAAGGATCATCATCCCATTTCACAGATGGGTGAAACCTGAAGCTGGAGGAGGAAAGGTGACCAATTTAGTCAGTGGCAGATCGAGGAATGGAGCCTATCTCACAGCCTCTTGGGCTCTGCTCTAGTTTAGTGGGGTACTTAAGCATTGGCATTGTTAAGCTTACACTTAACTATTGAATTGCTTCTCTAGGCAGGAAGCAAGCCCTCCTCTGTGTTCGGTTAACAAGCAGTGAAAAATTCTTGGGACAGACAAAATTGGAAAAGAAGAAACTGCAAGAGACTGAGCCTAATGGGAAAGAAAATAACATGAGCCCCTGCAGGAACAGAGCCCTCCCTGGCACTCTGCAGCTCCTCTCCAAGGTGTCTTTGTGGGGGAACGGTCGGAGGAAAGTTTAGCCTGGAGAGACCTTCCCATCAGAGCAGATGAAATGGGAAGTGAGGTCGGAGTGAATGAACTGCTGCTTCTCTAAAGAAAAGAAATAAACCAAACTTAATTAAACAAATAAATCGTAAAAATTAGACAACTCCCCCTGCCCCCTCCTTTCACGGAAGAAACCTTGACCCCACCGTAGCCTGCAGAGAAGCCAAAATGGTCAGACAGAGTTACAGGCCTTTTGATCTGCTGTTTATGGCATTTATAGACCAAGGGGAACCTTTCAGAGCACAATTGCTTTGGAAGGAACCAAACAAAGCAAAGGACAATATTCTTTGTGGGAGACTTTCCATCAGTGATAGCTGAACACAGGCGTTGTTTGCACCCTGTCTTCTCTTGCTCCTTGGAGAAAGATTTAGTTCTTTTCTCAATTACTTGCTTCAGTTAATCAGAATTATTATTTTCTAATGTTGTTTTTGTTCTCTCCTGCAGCTTTTTTTTTTTTTAGGTGAGGAGAGGTGGGTCAGAGAGTTTCTTAGGCATCCGTATGAGCCTAGAGTGTTGAATGACCGCATGAAATGCAAGTACGATAAAAAAAACATCTGCTACTCATTTGCTGGGATTGGAGTAAGGCACTTTAAAATGTCACACATGTGGCTGGGACTCGCTCTGAGAAGGCACAAACTTTCAACTCATACATCAAAACTAGCAGTAAAACTTTTTTCGCTGGTATGATGAATCTCACATGTTTTACCAGAATTTCTCTATGTCCTTTGCTGTTGTGGTTATACATATACATGGCAATTGGTGAGGACTTAGTTTATGACCTTACACACCAAAACTGAAGTCCTTGAGTTTTAGGCAAATACATTTGACAGTTGTTTAATAATAGACTATTTAATTCTGAGCAGCCAAATAGCAATCACATTTTAAGCAATTATTTCAAGTCTGATTGTATCCTTCTTAGTTGGTATCTATGTCTGATTCTGCACATCCTCATGCGTGCACATCCTAACATGTATATTCTGGTAGACTTTTCTATGTCCAACATAGCCTAAGTAGCCAGTTAATTCACAAGTGTCAGTGCAGGTCTGCAGTCAACACCAGAGTAAGGTTGGACGCCAGTAGAGTAACCAAGGTAAAGTTCTCAGCAGTGCTGAGTAGTGAGGCATCAGGGATCTTACAATTTTGGGGTTTTTTTTTGTTTTGTTTTGTTTTGTTTTAGGGTTTTGTTTTTTTTTCCCAGAATGCTAGTTCTTCTGCTTGCATCTGGATCTTGTGAGGGACAGTGTCCAGGAAGACAAGATGATTTTTTTTTTTCCCCCAATTTCTGCAGAAAAATGTTTGAACAGGACACTGGATTGGGGGACAGGGAGAAGGCAAAGCGTTTCCTCCTGCTACTGTGGGACATTCTTTACCTGACCAAGATATGAAGACAAAAGGGTTCTGGTTTCTGCATGTGTTATTTGCCCCAGTGTAAGTGTGATACTAGTTTTATACTACTTAGGGATTCTCTGTATAAAGTGACAAACTGTTTAGCTGCTTAAATTTACTTTTAGCATATTTTTCACTAGAGCAGGTAACAAGAGCCAGACCTGATAATATGACATTCTTGTAACTTTAAGCGTTTTTTTGATATAGTTTTTACAGGGGACAGCTCTAGCTATTGGGAGTAAATAATGAGCAAACTCAATTAGTATCCTTCATTCACTGGCAATAGGTACAAAGCAAATTTGTAACAATTAGCTCAGACCCTGTCAGAAACCCCTAGCTGTATTTAATAAGTGTTTGTTCCTATGTATTTTTCTGCCACCATCTAGAATATATTTGCATAAATAGACCCTCGAGTGCCTCGTTTGTAAGGGTTGCTAGCATGCCAACTATATGGACACGCATTTGGGTCAACCAACCAATTGCTTCGCCACTTATCTTCATGTCACTGCCCTGCTTTGTTATTGCAGCCTTCAATGCCACTTCTGTCTCCATCAACACTGTCTCATTCATGCTGTTTGCTTTGATGATTTGGTGGGGCAACTTCTTTCGTGGCCTTGTCTCCTTGTGAGAGGGGCTTATTCTTCTTCAGCTTGCTTGTCTGGCTCACAAATCCTTGTGAATCAAATTGACAGTATTAATCTTACACAGGGTTGCTATGCTGGAGGGTAAGTGCCAGTGCTCAGCATGTCCTGGCTCCTGTGGAAGTCAGAGGGAGGAGGGCTAAGCATGGCAGATCATCAAATATTGCATTCAGCTACTTCTGCGTGAGATGCTTCAATCAAGCCATATGATAGGTTTATTAAACCTGGTGTCATCCGCTGGCTGTGCAAGCCCATTTTGCAGTGGTGATTCACCATGCTATTCCTGCACAGCAGAAGCCATGCTCACGTCTCATTGATTTTACTAGGTCCTGAGCATGTGCTCAAGTACCCCACTGGACCCCTTGCACGAATACCTTGTATTACTCGCTGCACACTTCCCCCGTTCTTGGAATTTCCCATTGTGACCGTTTCGCTCACGTTCAGCAACGTACTGGGGTTGTGCATTTCCTGCAACGAAAAGAACTCCTGACTTGTAGGAAGTGATTGTTTGCCTGTTGTGGAGCCCTTGTGCTGAGTGGCGTGTTGGTGAAATAAGCAGAAGCATCTTAGGAGGAAATGATAGATGTTTTACAAGAGGTGATCATTCTCCAGGCCCCCAGCTTTCTAGGTAAGACACAGAACCAAAAAAAGAAAAAAAAGAACTCCAGATCCACTTCTGTGACTGCAAGATTATTGCCAACAGTGCAAAATGCTGCACTGAAATTTAGACGCTCTGATCCCAAGGCAGGTGTCCGTTTTCTGAGGTGTTTTTTTCTGGTAGGGAAAGCTGTCCTTTAGAAATTGTAACTTTTGAGTTATTTTGTAAGACAGTTCTAGGAACCCTGAACTTTGGATAGGAGATTCTTGAAGTTTATTAACATTGAAATGCTCTCTAAAATGTTTGTGTTCCTCCCAAATGGCACTCAGAAGTTACCAAAGTGGTGGGAAACTCCCAAGGAAAGGTTCTCTTGGAGAAAATGCTTGGTTTGAAAATGCTAATTGTACCATTTCCCCTGTGGTATTCCAGCCCCATTGCACCTGCTATTGGAAGAGTAGACTTAGAGGTGACTGACAGTGAGGAGCCCCTGGACAGTCAAACGTGCAGTGTTTGACAAGTGTTTGTGCACAGGAGTCTGTGCCCTCTGTGTCTATCTGAAGAGAGAACTGTCAGTTTATGTAGCTGTACTGAGCTGTGTTTGCATTTGTGACCCAATTAGTGACAGCTCTCAGTGCTCCCTAACGCAGGGTGATTGTGCAAAACATTTCTGCAATGACCTTCAGGGAGAGCAAAGAGCAAGTGGCCAAAACCAGCCAAGTGCCCACCCAGGAACGTGGACTCAGGGGTGAAGAGTGAGCCTGAGGGTCCTTGCCTATACCAGGACTCCTAGNTGCAAAACATTTCTGCAATGACCTTCAGGGAGAGCAAAGAGCAAGTGGCCAAAACCAGCCAAGTGCAACCTGCCCACGCAGGAACGTGGGCTCGGGTGAAGAGTGAGCCTGAGGGCCCTTGCCTATACCAAGACTCCTAGGGAAGTAAGCTGAGGCACTAAATCTCATTTCCTACTGAATTCACCTATTGGTCTCTGACAGGGATTTAGCAGCTTAGTGTTTGAAGTGCTACGATCGCCATGTAAACGAGTGGGTTGTTTCAGATTTGAATCACTGGATATTACTGAGGAAAACTAAGCCATAGAGTATTGGAGTGGTACAGCCCCAGGACAGTAGTTTTGCAGTAAAAACTGTGCTATAAGAATTTTATCACCAAACAAGGTGATAGCAAAAGTGTTTGAGCATTGCCCAGTGCAGCATTCGCCAGTCTAGCACAAGCAGCCAAGACCAGGGCCAGTTCTCACCCACAGGGAATGCAGTCTTGGGAAGCAGAGAACTAGTTTTGATTCAGTAGCTCAGTATTGAGTAAGAGCAAGGACAGAAGTGGTCCAGTTTGAGCTGCCATTTTATATAAGCATTTTGTGAGAATGCTCAAAAGTACAGAGGTTTATTTTGCTTTTATTGTGCAAGTGGAGGAAGTGCATACAAGTGTACTCAGCTCCTGATCCTGCAAAGAGTTTAAGCCTGCACTAAATATGTAAGCGCTAAAGAAAAAACATTTTGAAGCAGGATGCTTAAGTATCTGAGCCTTAACAACAGGAGTTGAAAGCAATAAAAGCTATGTCTTAGTGAAAGTAGTTTTCCAAGGCCTGAAGAATCATTTTTAAGGAGAATGCTTCAAAGTCTGCCATTATAGCTGGGCCAGATTTTTCAGTTCCTGGATTGGGGATGCTCCTACTGGAATCTCCAAGCATTTTGGCAGAAGATGCTCGGACTTTGGGAGCCCAGAGTGACAAGTGTCACTTTTCAGTACCAAAGGTATAAAATCAAGCATCAGGACAGAGAATGGGAAATTCGGCTTCATAGGTGGGTGGTCTGAATGTTGGCACATAGTCCTCTGCAGCAGGTTTACATTTTGGAAAGCAGCTTTTCCAACACATGTTTAGAATTGGAATAATTTACAATGTGAAGAAAAACAAATGACAGATTCCTAGTGTAAGAATCAAGGAGCAGTCATCTCGTGTTTCTGCGTGTTGCTTCCTGTGCCAGGTTTCGGCTTCCGAGGAACCGAGCAGTGCCCAAGAGAAAGCATTGGTTGGAGCAGTGCACAAAAGCTCCAGGGGCTCAGTAGGGTGACTTTGGAGCTTTCCATCCAGGATGGCCCAGGATAGTCCTGGATAGCTGGCAGCCAGTCCTCTGCCTCCCGAGCTGCTACGTGGAAGAGCGAGGAATCCGCCCGGCTGCGTATTGCATGCGCAGCCGTCTCTCCTCCTGTGCAGCGCTTCCCTGAATTGCCCCTCCTAGTAAGAACTGCCACCTTTCTGGAGATGGGGAGTTTCTGGAAACATTACACTGTTAATTTAAATCCTTTGTAGCAACTGATGATGAGGTGTTAATTGAAAGTGATGCAGACCCTAAGTCAGTGGACAGTTTTGTTTTAGGAAGATTGATTAAAAGCGAAAGGTTTTGGATTGTCTTCAGGGAGCAATATCTTGAATTTGAGAGCTAGGTTCCTCCCAAAGCAAATGGCTGGTGTCCTGTTAACAAAGTGAGCTAGGCTGAGAATTTTACTGTTCTTAGTTCCTTAAAGCAAATGCCATCTTATTGAGTAAAGGAAATTTCCTTTGCTTTCCCGTCTTTGCATTTGTGTCTGCCCATACTGCTGCTGTTGTTGCTGTTTTGTTTTCTTTCTAAAATATGAATTGGGTCACATTCAAGTTGTGCTGCATTAGGGCATGGTAACCAAATCAGATGTGACAGGTCCCCAAGTGTCTGCTGGTTCCAAGAGGGAGGTGCGAAGCAGGCAAGAGAGACGCTGCCCTTGAAGGAATGAAATCCCTTGGAAAACAGAGTCTCAGATGCTTCCAAGTGCTTCAGTGACCGACTTTTCAGCGAACTGCTGAAAAGCTAATTGGGCTGTGCTTTGTTTGGGAGAGCAGATCTGGGAGGCAGTCTGCAGGGAAAGATGGATACGCACCGATAGTTAGTGAGGAAACTTTCTTTCTTGCAGGCTGAGCTAAGCCATGCTGTGAAAGAAAGTATAACAGCCCTGGGCTGCTACTTCTGCCTGCCGGTGCAGCCAGTGCAGGTGCTGCAGACCCCTCTCCCCATGTCGGGGGACAGGCAGACATGGGGCCCAGGTCGGCAGCATGTCCCATGGGAGCCTTTGTAGCGTCCCGTGGGAGCCTCCTTGTAGCCTTTCTGTTTGGAGTGCGTATAGCCCCACCTCTGATGAAAGCAAAACCTTCGTCCCGTGTTCTGGCACATCCTCCACGCAGGGAGGCAGGATCAGAGACATGTTTGTGTTCAGTTAAAGAGTTTAGAAGGTTTGAATATCTTTTTGATGTATGATGGATATCTTTGCAGCTCACTCGAACACAAACAGATGAGCCTAGATAATTTAATGCTGCAGGCGTTAATACTTGTGGGCTTAGATGCATATTTCCTAGCAAAATTGTTAAAATCAAAACACAAATATCAGAAGCCCGGAAATGCAAAATTCACATCTAGTTACATGCTGTGAGAGGTCCCTATTGCTTTATGTGTGGTAATTAATTCCTGAGGAGTATTAAAAGAATAAGCACATGAGCAAACGCTACAGAAAACTGGGTTCTGGCTGTTAGCAGTATTCCTGTGATATTCTGCCATGCTGGATCAGAGCGCTCCTCCTGCCTCCGGAGCAGCGGTGCTATCACCACTCTCCTGACTCGTCTGCAGCATCTCGCTTGTTCTCCTTCATCATGTCCAACACAAACTACCTGTTTTCACCATTCATAGCTGAGAGCACAGGGCTCCTTATCGTTGGTCATGCAGTGCAGTAGGCTCTGCTGCAGTAACGATGGCAGCTGTGGGCTGCAGTTTGCTTCTCTTTTTTATATATGAGACTGTATTACTCTTGGAGTAGCCTGTTTGGATTCAGTGACTTGAGAGCTTGAACACAACTTCTTCCAGGGAAGGGTAGGGAAATCTGTTCCAAGTTATTATTTTACAAAAAAAAAAAAAAAAAAAATCTCCAGATGAAATCATTGGACTGGTTTCAAAATCAGTATCTTCTGAAATAGCAAAGCAGCAAGAACAGATGTATCAACATGTGAACATGCATTACAAACAAAGTGAATAGATGCCAGTGGATAAACGCCTTGCCTGCTCTAACATCCATCAGCTCCTGTTTTGTAATGACTGGCGTAAGAAAATTATGCATGTATATAGTGAGATATAATGAGAAATAGAGTTTTGTATCATTAGAAGGCTTTTAGAGATAGATATAGGTAGAACTATAAATAATATTGCTGGACCAATAAGCTGATTTATTAATCTTTGATCTCACTGTGCCCAGGGCTACCCCCTGGTAGTGATTCTTGGAAAAGATAAAACTTTGTAAGAATGAGCATTAATGAGCACTTAATTAAGTGCCATTAAATAAATTAGAAGTAGCTCTTGTGACCGCAAAGACTCATAGAGTCACTGAAAGATGAGTGGAGTTAACAGCTTCACTGCACAAAAGGCTCCTCCTGAGACCAAGACCCAAGACAGAGGCTCTCCTGGGAGAGCGGGTCAGATTCCTTGCCATGAGACGGTGTGTGAGGGAGGAAGGTGCCCCCTTCCACAGGGGCTCTTGTGTTTGTCCCAGCTTTTCTGTTTGTACAGTGCTGAATTAGAGTAATTCCAAGTAATAGTAATTCAAAAAATAGATAGTAATTCAATCCTTGCAAGTAATTAAAGTATATTTTGAAGAGGGTATAAGGTGAAAAAATGGTGTTTGTAGAATCCATGCTGTAAAAAGACTTCTTAAGCTCTGCAAGAGGTACAAATAACTAATTAACTGCTTGTTTTTAGTTTTATTTTTTTTCCTTTTTGGTATAGTCCCCCATTTTCAACTGTATTCACTAAAGAGTGTCTTT
This sequence comes from Crypturellus undulatus, assembly GCA_013389825.1. Taxonomy (NCBI): domain Eukaryota; kingdom Metazoa; phylum Chordata; class Aves; order Tinamiformes; family Tinamidae; genus Crypturellus; species Crypturellus undulatus. The sequence goes on along the minus strand of VWPW01021565.1, from coordinate 37,884 downwards.
CTAAGCTGGTGGAAAAAATATGTTGTATATGACAGTGACATTCATTTAATGAGAATTATGTCAAAGTTGCTCAATGTTCACAATGTTCCAGATAAAACAGTGGCTTTATAAAAGCTTGCTTAATGCTGAAATCAGTCTCGTAGATAGTATTATTCCTCCAGCTGTAGGACTGCACAGTTCTCTTTGCTACAGAAAAACAGTGAGGAAGTGCAGTGTAAAAAAGCAAATATATACATGAAAGAAGCATTCTTTTGTGTTTTTTGACAGGCAGAGTTATTAGATATGGGTACAGTAGCACATCTGTTCTGCTAGGAGCTAATCTGCATGGGACTGACCCAAGCGACACAGAAATAACCGTTTCCTGGAGGAGCAGAGCACATCAGCATCTGCACTGGAAACCCGGGCTTGTGCCATGCTGCAGTGCTCCATACCGCTGCGGGGCTTTGGAAAGCGGGAAAGGGCACTTATATTTTATATGGTCTCTTATATTTTCTGCTCTTGCCTGACACAGAGGCTCATTCAGTCAATGTGCTTCCTTCCCCAGTAGGGCTCTGACAAGGATTTTGTAGGCTTAATTTCTGAATTCCTTTTCTTTATTATATTCCCAATCTGGCATCACATTTAAAAGTGTGATCTCTCTTCCTTTAGCAAATGATACGATAGAAGTGGTAGAAAACCAAATTAATTTAAAGCAATAAATTTAAAACAGAAGTAGGTGCACCTGTCCCTGAGTCCTTTTGTAGTTCTGTGGCTTTGCAAACATTTCTCTTCTCTTTTTTTTTTTTATCCCTCTCACCTCTCTGGTAGCTCTGATAAAGATATAAAAGGATAAGTTTATCAAAAGGATATAGGCAAAAAAAAAAATCACTTCTTTTGGCCTAAGGCATAAATAGTGGCAACAACAGATTCCTATAGTATTTTTCATGTTGTAGGCTAGAAGTGTTTTTTTTCCTCTTAATATTCTTTTGATAAAATTCCAGGTATTGATTATTTGTTTCTTTCTCAGGAGAGACGTGGGGGAAATGCCAAGAATTTTAAAACTGTTTGTATGCCTGTTAGTTTTGTAAAATGCTTCCAGTCCCGTCGTCATCTTTCTACACGCACATCCAGTGCTTACCCTAATGTTCTTATCTGCTCCAACACCACACAGAGTCTAGAGACTGCAGAGTCAGGCGAGTGGACTGGCCCCAAAACAGGCAGCGATACGGTGAATAAACGACCTGCTCCTTTCTATGGCTGTCAGTGCGCAGGGCCAGGAGATGAAGGGCTTTAATCTCTTCCGCAGCAGTGGGTGGATGCGCTGTCCGCGCTGCGGCAGGCAGCGGTGAGCAGTCTCTGGGTGCCATGGCCAGGGCTCCCGCGCGCTCCCTTAGGGCTCCGTGGGCTCTAGCCACCCTCCTGCACTGCTGGCGGGCCCCTGGGTCCTCATTTAGAGTCGTGAGGCTGTGGGGCAGAGTTTACTGCCAGCGGGTATATAAAGTCAGGTCTGAGCCAAAAATAAGTTATAAATCCTGCAGGACTGAGGACTTCCAACGCTTGCTAAGCGCTGCCACGGCCTTCAGGAAGCGTTTGCCTGGTACTGATCCCATATCAGCCCCACGGAGGTGGCAGCTCTCTATCTTTTGTGCGTTGCTGAACGTTTCCACTCCGGGCTCCCCTTCCTCCTTGCCGTGTGTCCGGTTGTGTTTAACATAGCAGGTACTTATGCAGTGTCTCCAGCCAGCCCGGCACTGTGCGTGACACTCTGCAGCACGCGGGAGTGCGGCAATGCGGCCCCTTTGGAGCTGTCACATGAAACAGAATTGGAAAGTTTCGCCAGCGGCGAGGCAGGCTGTCACAGTCATTAGAGTGAAAACATGGGAAGTGCATTAGGGATTGTGTGAAAGGGTATTTGGCGTAATCACAGCTACAGGCAGCCTTTTTCTGAAGCAAGAAATAAATCAGTAAGCTGCAGGTCTGAGTTAGCAGCAGCAAGCCAAGAGGAGCTTTTATGCTGTCCGCCATAAAAGGGAGGCTGGATCTCGTATTTTTAGTGTCTGTAATTGCTGTAATGGGTTAAAATAATTGTTTCACTGTTAGGCATTTACACTTAATCCATTGCCCAAAGGCAAATATTGTTTCTGGAACTGTGATACATTAAACCTGTAAGCAGCGAGGTGTTCCTTGCACCCGCAAAGCTCTCATGTGAGCAGCAGTGGACAAAAATACTTGTAGCTGGTGTCAGGCTCGAGAGCACTGGTCCCTTGGGATGCAACAAGGTGCTGATCCCGCGCAGCTCCGGGCTCCCTCTGTTGGCCGGTGCTCCTGCCTCCCAGCGTCCCACTTCCAGGTGCAGCTCCTGCGTCTGGTACAGGGCTGGAAGCAGCGGGATCCTGTACTCACATAGCCCGACGCTGACGCCTAAGCCACAGTCTTCTCAGTCCCTAGTACAGCAAGTCCTCGGGTATTTTTTGTCCAAAACTTTTCCTCCTGGGAGATCAGTGGTTGCACAGTTTTATCTTCTGCTGCGCAGCGGCAATAAACCGACCGTAGAGGCTTTGAAAAGGAGTTTCTCCAGCACAGTTGCTTTATTCTTGCAAGGCAATGAGCACAGCACACTCCTGAGTATGGTCAAGTTGCATTGATATTTACTGACCTTTCCCATTAGTTTTAAATCTTAGGAAGCTTTCCTGGTCATCTTGCTTCTCATGGTGAAACACGTCCTTGTTCAGGAAATTAGCAGCCGTTAATAAACTTCCTCTCTTGCTTGGTCAAGCTAAATTTTTTGTCATTATTACTGCCCTAGCAGCAGTAAATTTAGACCTTGGGGCTTCAGAAACAAAACAAAACACCAGAGTCCATTCAAAGTCAGTGGCAGTAGGGGCAGAAGCTGTTCCAGTAAGGAAGGTGCATTGAGCCCCATGTCTTTCTGTCATAGTTCGTTAGGCAAAATCAGAATTGTTCAGACTACTACAATTGCCTTGTTTGCAGCTGTGAGCATTTGAGACCATGTCTCTGACATGGGCTCTATTTTGCTCCACAAGTTCTGCTTAGGCTTGTAGCCTTCATTTTAGCAGCGATTCAACATTGTGCGTCCTAGATGCAGATATTGATTTGTCTGTACTACGATAATATTATTCACAATTATTTGTGAGTGGAAAAAAGTTGACAGAATTATGTCTTTCTATAGCAACTGATGTAATGGGGACCTAATTTTGTGAGGTCTTTTAAGTACAAATATTGAAAAATAGTGCACAGTTAAAGATTAGTGTTGTCTACATTCATATGCCCTTTCATGACATAAGTTGGCAGTTTACATGGAACTACTGAATTGTTTTTCTCAGTGTAGACATAGTATTGCTTTTAAGGCCAATTCTCCTTTTTAAACTTTAGCTCTAAATGATCGAGCAGACAATGACATTCAAAAATGTATTTCCATTATTGGAAGAGGAGGATCTCTTGTATGGCCTGGAAAACAGTAACCATTCGACAGCAGAAACTGAGTTCAGATGAGGAGAGTGTTCTTCATGCAGTGACCCACTGCAGTTAATGGTAAAAGGGAAGAGTTTAGCTTATTGCTCTGAAATCTGCTGTTTGGGATTGCTCTTTAGGTTTCTGAAATGGAAAGATGCTGCAGCTGCTTGCAAAATAAGTCAGTGGTACATTAAAATAAAAAGGGAAATGTTCAAAAGAATCTAAATTACTTAGAATCAGAAGTTTTGCTCCAGACTCAGTTCATGGTTCTCTAGCTGTGTAGCTTCACTGTGGCTCCCTTTTCTGTCCTCTCTGTTCTGTGCAAATTAGAGAGATTATATTAGCACAATCGAGGTTGAAGTTTACAAATTCTCCTTTAATACTGTAGCAATATAATAATCATTACATTGTTTGTATGTCAACTCTTATAAAAAATACCTTCCCCAAATTGCATTGCAGCGTCTCAGCAACCCCTAGGCATTTTAAGGGACGGTGTCTTGAAATGACTCCCCTTGACCTAACATCTCTCCTTTCCCTCACGTTTCTCCTCTTGGGCTGCTGATGAGAGATGCACACAGGGGACTGCCCAAGCATGATGCAGCTGTGGAGTGGATGCAGTGGTGTGAAACCCACTCGGCACAAGGAGACTGCAGCCTCCTCACTAGCCTGGGGAACTCCCAGTAGCTTTAAAATAAGAGAAGTCCAAAGAAATTTTGAGAGATACAAAGTGGAGGTTTTTGGATTTTGAGTGGGCTTTTTTGAGGAAGAGACTCTTGAGAATAATGAGAATAATTCTGTGGAAAGTGCCTCCTTTTACCATTGGGTTGCATGAATGATAAATGTGTGTGCTGTCCGAAGGGACTGAAGGTCCTGGCAGCATGGCCTGTTTTTGGCCAGAATTCCTGCTCTTCCATGGAGTATTACACAAAGACCTCTCATCCTGTATAACCATTCAGAACATCAGACTTGTTATGTCTTGCCTAAGGGTAAAGGAAATATTTCTTTAATAAGTACTTACAGTTGTTGATATGCTCTGTTGAAAATAATGCGATTTCTAAGCTATAAATTTTAGAAGCCCTAGTGCAGCATTTTCCTATTCAAAATCCTGTTTATACTGTCCAAATTGGATTGCTTTCAGCTAGTCATCTCAGTGCATAGCATGGCATGTTCATAGAGGTGCTGGGCATCCTCTCTTTCTGCTAGCAGCAGTGGAAGATTGATGATTTTTAATTTTGAAGGCTGAAGTTCTTTTATTTAGGTACCTCATCTTACAGTTTCCTACAGTTTTCAGCATCCAGGTTTGCAAATAGTGACCATAAGCACTTAGATCCCCAGAGATGACCCCTCAAATTTTAACTGATGAGGAAGTGGCTCGAGTTATCTTGATGCTTTCCAGATAATGTTTAGACAAAGAATGCCTGCATTACTGCTTTTCAGTCTGAAATCTATAGATCTAGTACCGGGGAGGAAGCCTGAAAAACAATTGCCCCTTTGTCAGAAACTCTGCTTTCATTTGGGAATGGTGCTTGGCCTGTTTAGTTAATAAGACCCAGAAACCTTCTGAATGAGAAGGAGCAAGGATGTTAGTTGAGAAGGTCAGGGGTTAGCAGTGGAGGGAGTAGCTGTTCACAAGAGCATTTTCTGAGGAAAGTTTAGGAGGATAAAACAGAGATAGGAGAAGGATGGCTGGGAGCCACAACACCTACAACCTGCACTTATCTGGACGTGCTCCTGGTAGGATGCTTCAGATGCTGGTAGGGCTTCACTGGGACTAGTAGAATTGCAGTCATTGATTTGTACCAGTAAGGACTAGCTCCAAACCTTTAGTCTTATTCTGCTTTGAAAGAGACCTATGAGAAAACTCTCAATAAGCTTTAGGAATTCCAAATTGAATTAACAGATAGAATTCCTATTCCCTGGTTCTAATTTATATGGAATGCTAAATGCTCTGTTGCTCTTTTTTTTTTTTTTAAGGAAAGGGAAAATTTCTTCATCTTCTGCTTCTCTGCCAGGTGTAGTGGGGAGGCTTTTGAATTTGTCATATACGCAAAGGTCAGGGCACGAGAGTAAAACCTAGGATTGTGCAAATGGTGTGGCCTCTATTGCTTCAGGACATGGCTCTATCGGGAGTTCAGTGCAGACCTAAATGAGAATTTCCTCTGAATTCACTCATTCTTCTTTTGGACATTTGGAAAAAATAACATGGTCCATTGTCCCTGGAGACTGAGGTCCTTTAAGAGTCTCCGATAACTAAAGTAATCCATGCATCAGCCTCATCCATCTGCCTGAGTTAAGTAAATCTTAATAGACCTGGGTCATCACCTTCAGAGGGGAGCTGACACAGTTTGATTACTTTTATATTGACAGCTTCAGCTTTATTAATGCCTTTTGTTCGAGTAAATGAGCAGTGCAGCTCTGCTGAAAGCCTGTGAAAATGACTGATCTCTAATGTATTGATAACCTCTTCATGAAAAAGAAATAACTGTTCTGCATTAGTGGCTCTGGGGAGCGTTCTCACTTTCACAACAAACTTGAGCAGCGTCACAACCCAGAGCAGCAGGTCGAGGCTGTGTGACGAGCAGAGCAGCACTGTCCCTTCTCTGGCTTTGCTCAGTTGCCCTGTGTGCCCGCACAGGGAAACTGCCAACACCATTCAAAGGAAATGTGGAGTTTAAGAGCTCTTTCCTCAGCATCTCTACCCCTTGCCTGACTCAAGTGCACATTCTAAGGCTTCTGTTTGCAACATCATATTAGATATTAAAAACTTCTTCATAAGGGAATAGTAACTTGGATCTTGCTTGTTGGTCATACCCGTGTAAGCTTTATTTAGCGAGCAGACGGCTTGATTTTCTTTCTTAGAGATTTATGGTAGAGCACTGTGAGCCGAGCTCAGGAGCCCAGGAAGCAGAGCTAGGCTTTGGGGTACTCGTGGGCAAGCAGGGCTCTTCACAGAGGGTCACTTTTCTTCCCAAGCCATTCTCAAATAAGAGGAAAAAAAGGAACAGGGAATGGTTTCATCTGATAACTTAAAAGTCCACTTCCTTGATTGGAAAGGCAAGTTACCAGTCTACCCTGGATGATGGTCACAAAACAAATGCTGCACCAGCCCTTCAAGGGAACGAAGTTTCTCAGCAATAGCTTGCAGACAGCGCGAGCTAGCTGAGCTAGCACAGCACCCACGTCTGGTTACAGCCACTGATATCAGTCCTAAACTGTCATGAGTTCTCAAGTGGGTTCGGTAAACACCTTTTCTTTTTCTTTCTGAAGCACATTTTTACCTAGCACAACATAAAAGCTGTGTTTAATTTTGTGAATACATTTTTTGCTGTTCAGGCAAGACTGTATTTTAAGCTCAGGAGATTGTTAATGTTCCCTCAGAACTATTACTTTCTGCCATGTTATTTTATCTGGACCAAAGGGGCTTGGGGATTGATCGCTCCTTTGCAGCTGCCGTATCCAGAATCCGACTTTTGGGAGGAACTGAGGTCTCCTGTTCAAGTCATCTGGCTAGAGCGAGGCAGTTTGGACAGAAGGTAACACCACTTTTGTTCCTACCACTTGCAGACAGTGTGCCAGTGCTGGAATGCCAGTGGTTTTCTGTGTGTGTAGGTGAAAAGGCCCAACCATTAAAATTTATATTGGATGTTGATCATTCAGCATGACCCTTCTCCACAAGAATGTGACGATTTGTAAGTGGTTTTCCAAAGCAGTGATGTAAACTAATTTATATTGCAGACTCCTACAGAATATTAGTCTGAAACTGAGTGAGCTTGATTTTCCTCTCCAGTGATATCTGCGGGTTTATTCTGGTAGCGGCCCAGGAAGGCACCTCCAAAACGCAGCTCATAGTTATTACGTTACTTGCATTGCTACTGCGTGTTGATGGAGCAGGATCGAATTGCTCAGCAGTCTGCAGAATGAATGCCCAAGTGAAAATAGAGTCCAACTCCCTTTGTTTTCACAGTAGGAGCAGCAAATTATACTTTAGTTAAGAAAACATTTGCAATTTTATTCTATTCCTGTAGCTGTTTGGAGGAGAAGAGAGAAAGAGCAGGTGGCAAGCTTAAAGCCTGACTTCGGGAGATACCACAGATCAATTAATTCCTATTGAAAGGGAATATTATAGGGAAGGAATTAAGATGATAATATTTGTTTTTCCTTTTTAAATACAGTTTTCATATGTTATATAGAATTGCAGGCACCTTAGTGTCCACTTCCAATGCACAAGGTCTCATTTACTTTCATCCGAGTTAGATCTTTCAAAAATGAAAAGAATGGTTTGGGGTTGGAAACCACTCCAGTGTTTTAGCAGGGGAGTAGTGGATATTCCTTTCCACTGGAGCTAAACACAAAACTAACGGCGCGGTGCCATTTTAATGAGAATGCAGCAGCAGATACAATGCAACGCTGCAGAAATGCTTTTTATTCTGCATACATGCCTATTACATTTCCCCCCCTATTGTCATGCTAGAGGCCCATTGTAAATTCGTTTGGCAGATACATTTACAATAGAAATTTGCCTTCTGGATGTATAACTTATTCATGTGAGAAATAAATTATTGCATTCTCCCTTAAACCAACCCTTCTTTTTTTTTTTTTTTTTGGGGGGGGTACCACCTCAGTAAATAACATTTACTGTTTATACTGAACACTGCGCAACTTTACATTGGTCAGTCAGCAACCTGGAGGGGATCGTTTTGGTCACATTACTGGTCACTTGGGTGGATGATGGAGTACCTTGGTCCCATCTGTACATATATTACTTTCTTTTGTCTTAGGGGCACTGTTGGGAAGATTAATTAGGTCCATCTGGAGGGAAAGATCAGCTGTAGGGGATTCAGGTAAACAAAATAAATGCCAAGAGGAAAAAACGGCTGAAGGGGATTTGTTTGGAAATCAAACTGTTTTCCATAACAGTAATGGGGAAATTATGTACAGAAGGAGACTGAAGGGAAAGTAAAGCTGCCTTTTAGTGGGGGCTCTTTCAGTATGACCCTATAAACATCCCCTGTGGCTGCCATGCTAAGATAAGGATCTCTGCAGAGGGTTAAAACCCATGGGCAATATTCTCAGCTAGAATAAATCAATATAGCCTTCTGATCTCAGTGGGGCTCCCCTCACTTCGTAACAGCAGAGAGCTGAGCCGTGTCCGTCCCAGTGATACTGCTGTGACCATCATTTGAGTGATTCAAGTAAACTGATCCTGATTCACATTCTGTCCCCTTTTAATGGTTTTTATTATAGCGGTGCTATATTCTTAGGGGTCTTATATCCCACCCCTGTCTTCTTTTTCTTTCCCTTACCTTTCTTTAAACTTATTTTCATATTTTCTTCCTTTTCTCTGAAAAGTTCAGTGTACAAACTCATCTAGCATTGTAGAGCTAGCTGATATGATTGAGGCTTGTAAAATAGCAATTCAATTGCCATAGGCTTTTAGAACTTTACTATTATGATTATTATTTGCATAATTAATTGGTGTAACTGCTACATAAGCCACATGGGATTTGTTACCATTTGTTGTACCTCACCTCATTGCCTTGTCAGTCAAAGCAGGGACTTGTATTTCACAATGCAGTGGGATTACAGGCTATGTTTTCAGAGGACAGGAAATGGAAAAGGGAAAAGACCATTTTTCTCACTGAACTTGAACGGTCTTAAGCGCTCTGGAATGTAAGAACCCCTTGGCTTTCACACTTTTGTTGTGTTCCTTAGGAGAGTGGAGCTAAACTCATGCTGACTTTTAAATTAATTGTTAAAGCCAGAGGAACACGAGGGAATATTGTTTGCTATAGAAAGAGAAAACATAAATGATTTAAAATGAAGCACAAAAAAGTATATGCGAGGGGCAAATAGGAGAATGTAGCTCAAAGGGAAAGGGAAATGACTCTTGGTGTTCAGTGCAAGTGCTCTGTGTATATAGAGAATTTTAGGCAAGTAGAGGGACATTTTCTCTAGAAATGCACGTGCCCACCCCCAGCCGCGGGCTGCGAGCGACACCTCCGCCGTGGCAGAGCCGGACACGTCCGTGTGTGGACAAGCACCAAGTCTGATTCCGAAGGGCCGGGGAGGCTGCGGAGCTGGAAGGAAACTGCCCCTGCCTGGAGATAAGGTGGGAATAGGCACACATTGCCCGGCAAGCGGTTAGACACCAAAGAGTGCTTCTCGCTTTTCAATTTATGAACTGGTCTCTATAAGTGGAAAGGTACCTTGCAGCCTTTAGGCAAGATTATTGTCTAAACAAATAAGTAATCTGATATATATGTGCCTAGGTGAATGGTTCGAGTACTGCCCTAATTCCTCCATGACATTTGTTCCTTCTAGCTTGCTGCACTTTCTGTGCACAGGACATTATCAAGGCTCTTTCGTGGTCTTCATGAAACAGGTCGTGGCCTCAGTGCAAAACCTAGGAAACCAATCCCGCATCCTCGGAACATCTGCTGGATGCTTCTGCTTCATATCAATGGCAGCACAAGAGCGAACAGCTGTGGAACCCAAATGACCCTTTGAAGCCTCTCCTCTTCACATCATCTGGGTCCATTTATCCATTTATCGACACGGAGGTTGGTGGCCCCTCTGTTTAATGCTGCCCATTCTTTTGCCTTCGGTGGCCTTTGTCCTGCCAAGGGGAGCCCCGTCACTCCCCCCTGGAGTCCAGATTCTGTAGGATCCAGAGCCAGGATCACGATGGGACATTTTCAACAGCCCAACTGGGGAGCTGAAGCAGAGGAACTGGAGGGGTTTTTCCTCTCTGTTCCCTCGTGCTACCCAGCCTCGGTACCGGCCTGCGGGGCCTGCAGCCTTTTATTCGTAGGACTGGAACCAGCTTCATCAGAAGGGAGCAGTGTGCCTGGGGTCATCCCAGCTTTTCTGAGGCAATCAGAGCGCTTTAAACATCATATTTAGTTTGGAGTTAATTCCTTGTCATTTACTAAAGACATTAAATGTTTCATGCTCAGTCTTTTTTTTCCTAGAGAAACGGTATTATTGAAAACAGATATTTCCCACTGAAAATTTGTTTCCTGGATAAAAATAAAACACACACACTTTCCATCAAAATATTTCAGACAAAGAGCTACGCCAGGTCTCCAAGATGGCCTTCTGAGCAGAAAGCAAAAACAAGAAAGCAAAAGGAGGCTCACAGGCCAGGGTTTGCTCTGTGGATCTTACTTGGGGAACCTTCCTGGGATGCCAGATGACCATTGCAAACTGTATGAAAGAGGAACGGGAAGATCCTGCCTAACAGATGCCTGAAATAACTCACAGATCTCCTCTTCTTCCCCCAGTGAATGCATTTCATACAGACATCCGTAAGCAACTGGTTTGCTTTCCAGAGTGAGCGCAAGTGAAGAGGGGCCGAGACAGTCCCCTGCAGCTGCCTCCGCCAGGGCTTTCCTGTCACTGTGTCCCTGCGGCCCTGCAGTGAGGGGCAGTCCCAGACCTCTGCGTGTTTGGGGTATCTCCCTGTGCTCGGCAGCAGGTCTCCGGACGCGTTGGCCAGGCCGTTCAGCTCGGCGTGCTCGTGGGGCTGCACGCGTGCTAACGGGCAGCACCGCGGGGCAGGGGGGACGGCCCGGGGCGCCCTCGGGCAGAGCGGGGGCGCGGCGGGGAGGCCGCGATTCCCGCGCTCCCAAAGCGCCGCCGCGAGCGG
>VWPW01021565.1:0-26682 GCA_013389825.1 Crypturellus undulatus | reverse complement strand
GGCGGGGGGCGCCGCGGTGACCGCCCCGCCGCGCGCCCGGCCGCTCACAAGGTGCCCGAGCCGCCGGTGGAGCAGCAGCGCGCGCCGCCATGCCCAACTTCGCCGGCACCTGGAAGATGCGGAGCAGCGAGAATTTCGACGAGCTCCTCAAGGCGCTGGGTAAGCGCGGGGGAGCTGCCCGCGCGGCCCCCAGCCGCAGCCCGCCGGGCGCTCACGGCTCTCTCCCTTTCCCGCAGGTGTCAACGCCATGCTCAGGAAGGTGGCGGTGGCCGCCGCCTCCAAGCCCCACGTGGAGATCCGCCAGGACGGCGACCAGTTCTACATCAAGACGTCCACCACCGTGCGCACCACCGAGATCAACTTCAAAGTCGGGGAGAGCTTCGAGGAGGAGACTGTGGACGGGCGAAAGTGCCGGGTAGGAGAGCTGAGCGCGCGTGTGGCTCCGTGTGCGCGCTCGGAGCGGCTCTGCCCGTCCAGCACCTTCCCCATCTCCTTCTAGACGGGGCAAGCACTTGTGCTGTCCCATCGCCCAGCCGCCCGCGTCCTCCCCGAGACCCTCCTCGAGGGCTCCCGCTGCTTGCAGCTCGCCCTGTCCCCTGCCCTCGCCCTGCACGACAGGGCAGAGCTGCGGGCTGAAGGCGGCAGCTCCGGAGGCAGGGGCGGGCCGGGCTCCGTCCCGCCGCAGCGGCGGGGAAAGCCCTTCCCAGCCCCAGCCGCTGCCGGCAGCGCGGTGGAGCGAGGGGGACCTCAAGAGTCAGCATTCAGAGCACAAGTGACATAATTATCGTCTTAAAATGTATTAGCCGAGTTCACGAGCAGGATCACAGACCTTTAGTGGTTCAGGACTGAAATCCTCCTGCCCTTTCAAGGTGCATCTTTGCTGACCAGACACGTGTGACAGCGTGAGACGGGCTCTCCGCTAGCGCCGTTCCAGGCGTCCCTGCGCCGCTCCGTGTGCAGGAGAGCGCTAGAGGCTCCTTCCCTGGAGCTTTGGGGGTGGCAGATGGCAGCAGGGGGGGGACAGTGCTGCTCTGCAGCAGCAACAGCACCTTACACCCGCTCCGCTGGTGTGGATGCCTCTGATCCAGGGGAATGGAGAACTGGGCTCTGCCATAGGCGAAAAAAAAGTTAACCAAAGTCCACATTTGTTGTCCTGGGCTCAAGATTTACATGTAGAGCCCAGCCCGGTCACTGAGACTCATAAGATTATTTGAAATATGTGTTACATGTGTCAGAGTGTAGTCCCAAATAAAGAATACATTCTGGAAGTATCCTGCAATGGTAAAATAACCTACTTACCAGAATGTAATCACTGCTAGTTCTTGAGCAGTTTCTTTGCACCACTAAAAATTCAGGGTGAACATCACTACGTTCAGTGCAGTTGCTCTGAATTTAAATTGATGAAAAAGGAGACAAATTCTGGGAAACAGTGAACATTCACAACATCCACTTGATCTAGCAGGAGTTTCTGTGCGTGTAACAGTTTGTTCAGGAAGTGTTGCTGGCTTTGTAATTTATATTGCTCAGCAAAAGTAGTATTTTAATGTCACCATGTATAATGCGTATACAATAAATGTGACCCTTTTTTTTAGAAAAGGATTTATTGCTGCAGATGGAAAAAAAAATATGGCTGTAAGCTTTGAAAGTTGGAAAAATCTGAACGAAATGTGTTTTGTGAAGTAGTAAATTTTTTCCATGTGCTGTGAAATTATTTATAGTGCAGTCTGAGGAATGAGTTGTTCTGCTGTGTGTATAAAAATGAGCTGTGGCCACAGAGCAGAAACTGACAGATAATAAAATAATGCTTGGGAACGTAATTTGCAGTACCTGGCAAAGTAGCTGCCTGGTGATAGATTTTGATGCACTTTATGAGGTGGAGGGTTTTTGTCTGCCAGCAACTTGAGCTATTGTTCATACAGACAAAGGGGCTCCGTGCAGTTGCAGTGAAAGGCATAGCTCCTACAACTGCCATAGGAGATGGCTTCTTGTTGGCTTTTTAAAACTACTGTGTTTTTTATTATTATTTTAATTTTCTTCCCTTTTTAATTTATAAAGGGAACAGCTAATTTTAAATTAAAGGGGGTTTTTTTTGGTTTCTTTTTTTTTTTTCTTTCCCCTATTGGAAGGTCTGGGATGTATTAACTTAAATTGATGCAAACATACAAACACACACACATGTATATAATGACAGACTAATGAATGTCCCCATGTGCTAGTTGTAAAGCGATTACTTGCACATTCATTACAGGGGACCCTTCTGCACAGCTGTTCTATTGCAATGTAGAACAATAGTTCAACACTAGCCTGAAAAGCAACAGAAAGCCACAGCATGCCTACTTGGGAAAGCTGAGCAAAATTCTACTATTTATTTATTTATTTATTTATTTATTTTGAGTGTTTTTTTAGTCATTATTCACATGCTTTGAATAATGCCCTTAGCTATGTCAGACTCCAGACCCACAAGTTTGAGAAAAAGAAATATCACAAGAATAGAATTTGTCAGAATAGGATAGAATTTGTTAGAATTCTAACAAAGTTTCTTTAAATTAGTTCTGGTTTGTTAGGACAACGTGTGTTTAACGTACAATTAACTTGGCGCAGTGCCATGCAGAATGAAAGGTTATAAGTGGCAAGTACTGTATTATTTATGAGCACAAAATGATGCATATGATTCTTGATGCTTGTACACTGAGAGGCTCGGCAGCGATAAATAACATGTCAGATCAAACTGTACATGTAAAAAGATGCCTGGGAATGCAGACCCCACCTTATTACGTTTTTCTAAATGATACTTTTCAACATTAAGCATTTAATGAAAACCGAAAGGCTTTTTAATTTGGAAAAAAAAATGTGGATTTAAACTGGAAAAAAAAAAAAAAACCACATTTACAATTACTTTATTAATCTATAAATATTTCCAAAATGCCCACTGCTACCTTAATTCTGGTTTCACCGCTTGCCATTAATGTCTATTTCATTTTGCTTTTACCTGCCTAAGTGTTGCTTCTTCACTGCAGCAATTATTCTCACTCCTGTTCATTGTTGTCCCTCTGCCTCTTGCTGCCAGGGAATATAATTAATGTTATTCCTAATGGTTTTCTTGCCTGCAGAGTTTGCCCACTTGGGAGAATGAAAACAAGATCTACTGCAAACAAACTCTCATTGAGGGGGATGGCCCTAAAACATACTGGACTCGAGAATTAGCTAATGATGAGCTGATTTTGGTAAGTGATTCCACCCAACACAAACAACACTTATAGGTTTTTATTTTGTTGCTATCTAATACGATTTTTTTTTCTTACTTAAATCCATCTGGAAAACCACCATTTTCATACTCCTTTACAGTACAATTGACACATCACATTTTTTTCATGTTTTAAATGTTGTTTTTAAAGAATGAATGAAGATAGTTGCAGGTTCTTTCTTGCATTTCATTGATACTATAGCTTTCCCCATACTTTTATTGGTAGAGCAGTCATAAGTGAGCCTCTCCTGCTCCATAAATCCACAGTCATACTAAAGAAGTTAGTTGATTTATTGCAAATTCTCTCTGGTTAAAGTGAGACCAAAGCATCTCAGCTCATTTCTGAAGAACCTTCTTTTCTAGGCATGTGCATAATATGTTGCTTCTTACATACTATCACCTGGTGTGCAGCAGGAGGGATGTGGCATGTTGTTAGCGTGCTCAAGTCTCATTCTGTTCGTGAAGACCACATAATTCCCCCCATCCCTGCCACCTTCTCCAAGTTCCTGGTCATCTCTGAACCCAGTCCACAAGTTTGTGGGAACTCCACTGATTTGCACATTTGCTCCCAGCCAACATCGCCCCATTCCTGTGTGCCCCTCCACAAAGCAGCAGGGTAACGTTGGTTGTTTTGTACCGCGCCACTGCAACTGCCTCGTCATTTATGCCACGAATCACACACTCTTTTATCTATTTATATTATACCTGTTTCTGTTAGGGTTGAGTTCTTGTCACTCAGTCTTTCCTCAGGTGCTCATTTACATTAATGAAGCAGTTACTCCGAGCAGGGAGTAGTCGCAGTTCGTCTGGGTAACAAGTAACCGTTCAGCTTGGGTCCAGAATCACAGTGTTGTGCATGCTCATGCTAGGGAATTTTGGATAATTCAATTCACTAGACTGTTTTGCCTCATTGATTTGGCCTTAGAAGAAATGCTGCTGCAGTGAGGGATAAGAAAACATCAAAGCAGGGACTTTTTATTTCAAACTATGGTTAAGCCCTTGCACTTTAAAAAACAAATGACATCTTCAATGTTTCCCTAAAGCAGTCAGAGTTCTGTTTTTAAGATCACCTCTGAAACAAAAAAGACCCAAACTAACCTAACCAAGTATAAACAAAAAGCTTTTAAAGCGTTAATGCTATTCCAGACATCTTGGAACAGTTCAGCGATCTCTGAGAAGGAGGTGGATGCTGTTAATGAAATCACTGGTTTCTATAGAATGACTATTCAGATTCTCGATAATTTCTTTTGGCTCAGCCACTGAAATTCTTTATATTATCCAAATAGTTTAGGAGGCAAAGTACTTTGATCTCTGTTTTATATCTTTATATATAATGGAGTGATCAGATTTTATTCTTCAGTATCTTTTTTTTTTCTTTTCCCATCTCTCTAACAATGTATTTTTGTAGTTTATTATTTAAGCAAAACACTAGTGGGGCAGCTGCTGAACAAAATGAGCTCTTCCAGGCAAAGCCGGAGAGCCTGTCAAATTAAGTTGCCTCCTGCAAACTGCGACATGAATGTATCCAGCTGGGAAGAAGAATGAGATTGGTTAAGAAACCAGAGAGATTCAAAGATTACAGAGCCAGCTAGTCTGATGCTTTGTATAACACAATCTCTGATTTTTTTTTTTATTTATTTTATTTTTTTTTTGTACAATGCAGTCTGTTGGGCTTTTTTCAACTAATTCTTTTTTCAGATTAGGTTATAAATTAGAAAAACCTCCTTCTGATTAAAATATTTCCAGTCATGGAAACTTGATCATAACTTTTGATATGCTGTTTTACTGGTTAGTGTCTCTTGTCATAAAAATGGCAAAAGCTGAACTTCTGATCTGTATCTGTCTAGATCAAACTCTCAGCCATTGCATATTGTATAGATGAGGACATAAAGGAGGTGCTTAAAGTTCATTATTGCAAATACTTCTCTTACGACCACTAATCAAGCTACCTCTTAATAGAACTTTCTGTTTGTTAAGCTAAACTTTTGGAAGAGCTAGAATCCTATAGAGAGTGTAGAGTAAGTTTTGCTAGAGTCTTTTTCCCAGTGCTGCTATGAACCTGCTTCAATTCATCAATTTGGTTTTTGAGCAGTGGACACCAGAGCTGCACATGCTGCTTCGCTAGCAGCCACGGTAGCACCTGGTGTGGTGGTGACCTGACCTTCTCTCTTAGCTTTCTCTGTCTCTGGATGTTCCCTCCGGGCCAACTTGGGCTTTGAAGGCTGAACAACCTCAAAGGGGTTGATTGGAGTGTATCCCTCAACTATGACATGGGGCAAGGGTAGGAATAGGAACAATCAGTGGGAAGACTGTGAGATCTCTTTTGATGTCTCTCCTCTGTTGTTTGGGGTTTGTGATCATTCCAGTGAAGAAAGATCCTAACTAGATGATTTATTCTTATGGTTGGAAATTTTCTTTAGATTTGAGACTGCAATCTTGGTTCTGTAAGACTAAGGTCACAGTGAGAAGAAAGGTCTTCTCCCCTCCTTCTCCTTTGATCCTCCCAGCTCGGTGAGGGTTATTTCTGAGTTGATTCACTCATGCATTTTTGCTCCTCATATCTGTTTTTGAAGCATTTAACAATTCCCATTATCAAATTTCTCAAATCTCCCTACTTACTTAAAAATACCGTCTCTTCTTACACATTTCCTGAGGCACTCTGGTGAGCCTGCCCTGTTTTCATTCTGTCAGAACTCCTTAAATAAGCAGGAGGAAATCAAATTCCTATGAACTTTTGGACTTTGGCGTTTAGGGAAATGTCTTTCATGGAGCAGAGTCTGTGATATAGCAGTTTATCAACTCTGTAAGTCTGATGTTTCTTCTCATGCTCTCTGCTCCTGCTTCTCCATCCAATAAATCTTTCAAGACATCCTGAGTCACCTTATTAGCTATTACCATGCATTTGCAGAACAAATCAAAAAAATGCATATACCATGTGGAAAAAGTTGCAAGAAGGAATCTAAATTGCCCTAGACTGCGGCATGAATGGGGAATGGGTCTGGGGCAAATGTGCAGGGGTGAGGAATGAGTTTTGCTCTGCTAATGCTGGCTGCAGAACTCCTGGAGCTTTGCCAGGGAGTTTTGATCTAATGTGCTGCTTTGCTTAGGGGGCCCATTAGATTGACGCTTCCCTAGTAGAAGGATATATTTTTCTCTCTAACACAGCATGTTAAATAAAACGCGTTTATTGTCATACGTTAAAAAAAATCAGTGTTGAATTGCCATGACTAACGCAGAGCTAAAATAGAAACCATATTACTGTATAATTATCAATCTGTTTTGCATCCTGGCAGAAGTTACTTATGTACTTCAAAGATATTCCCTTGGAGCAATAAGATGGTCTTTCATGTCCTCTGGTACACAGATGCTGGGAACAAAATATTCAGTTAGCAAAGGTTTTCTTTATCTTCAGGTACCAGCTAGTCTGTCTCTCAGTCTGCTTAGGTCCTTGCAAGTTGGTGAGTGAGATTACTCTTATCAGAAACGTGAATAATATTTGGCTCCACTATGGCAGATGGAAGTCTCCCATGCTGTTAGAAAGTGCTACAGGTCACTATCTTAAATTCTACCACTCAAATGACTCTTTCACCTGAATCAGGGTGGCAGGATCAGGCTTCACTTTCTAAAACCAATGCTGCTAACAGGCTAGAATGTTGCAACTCCTTTAATCAGTGCTGTTTATTCTGCTCTTATTTGATGCCCTTACTGTGATTTCAGTGCTGTATTTTTAGAAGTACTGAATAACCCAGATACAAAAATTACATGAATTATTCAAGCAAAGGAGGCAAAAGGGATAGATCCCCATCAGAGTTCACATTTCTTTTGTCTTGAAGGGATCTTTAGACTATACTGTATTGTACTTTAAGTTTAAGATTGTAATGACAGAGTCAGAGTATCCTTATTTATAACACCACACTCAGGAGTTGCTCTGGACTGGCACTTGTGCAATCAAGATCAAACTTGATCCCACAAAATATATATTTCATTTACATATCTGAAAATTAGCATCTAGGTTTCAGGCTATTTATAATACTTTTCTTTTTTTTCTTCGTTAGATTTTCTTTTATAATCTGTAGTGTTTTTGCTGTTGCTCTGTGTTTTGTCAGAGAGATTAATGAGCTATCAATCATTTGGCTAAGCCCGAAGAACAAAAGATCTGCGTTTACAAAGTTAAAGGATGTTGCTCCCAAATGTTAGCTATTCAAATGAGAAATGTTTATGATCTGTCTTTTTCTGCATTGCTGCTCTCATAGCTGCTCGTGCCTCTATAGATTTTAGTTTAATCTATAAAACAAACACTTTTAAATGGGTGATTACCGAAGAGGGGCTTTAAAAACAGCCTCAAACCACATTTTACACAGTTCACATATCACACAGGGGCTCTCAGAATCAATTATAGCAAGGGTCAAAGATCAGGACACTGTGGGGTTTCAAGCAAGGTTTCCATCCTCCTTTCTCTCCCCAGAAAATTCATGTCATAGTAGATTAAAGACGGTGAACTCTGGAGTCTAGATGAGTGAGTGAACATTTTTTAAATGATATTACTGACTTCTGAAATTAAGCAAAGCAGATGAGAAGAGTCAGGGCAGACTGGAAAGATATTTTGCAGTTGAATGCTGAGTTGTGTGATGTGCCTAAGCCTTCTATCAAACAACAATAAACTGCTTCAAGGTTTAACTTTTCTGTAGATTTTGTAGTATAATCTAAATGAAATCGGCTATCGAAAGGATAGCATTTTTACTGAAGTCAGTGCAGTTTTTGTTGCTGACCTCAATAAAGTAGTCCTGATAGAAGCCCGGGAGCTTGTAATCATGCATACATATGTATTGCATGGTCCTAAAACTTGAATTTAATATCACAAGGGGATTTACCAGGTGGCTTAGAGACCAGCAGCCCCTGCTCTGTAGTAGTGCCTGCTCTGGAGCACGTTTCCAAACATAAACAAAGACAGAAGCCAAAGCCTTTGTATCGTGGATGAATGTGAGCCTGTGTACAGCCCGTTATAGTATCTGCTGTAGCTTCGATAGTTGCTGGGTACAGCATTTCAATATTAGTAATAGGAGATATTAGTAATAGGAGATATTAATAGGAGATTATTAGTAATAGGAGATAAACAAAGAAAGAAGCCAAAGCCTTTGTATCATGGATGAATGTGGTCCTGTGTGCAGCCTGTTATAGTATCAGCTGTAGCTCAGATAGTTGCTGGGTACAGGATTTCAATATTAGTAATAGGAGATATTAATAGGAGATTATTAGTAATAGGAGATAAACAAAGAAAGAAGCCAAAGCCTTTGTATCATGGATGAATGTGGTCCTGTGTGCAGCCTGTTATAGTATCAGCTGTAGCTCAGATAGTTGCTGGGTACAGGATTTCAATATTAGTAATAGGAGATATTACTGGCTAGTGTTTTGTCTGCAATTTGCTTGCTGCCTGACTTTGAGGAAACTCTATCATGCTGCAGTTCTGAAACACAGATATCCAGCCTTTGGAGACCTCGATAAAGATCTGATTTTGCACAGTCCTATTCAATGATGTCCCACAGAAAATAAGGTCGTATATTGGGACATCTGCTATTAGTATCTGCGTTTGAGCGTGGGGGCTGTACCTTTTGTGACCGTGTCCCCACAGTGATCCACCTCCATTCTGGGAGTCATCCCCTCTCCATTTATTTGCTTACATACTCTGCCTTTTGTGGGCTGTCTCTGTAGACTGCTCAGGCATGACAACAGGGGATTTTTGCATACACTGGCAGTAGTGATCTTCTCCAGGTGATTGTTTAAATTACAGTTTTCCTAATTACACTGTTTTCCACCTATCACAAAGGCTCCTCAGAAAATCCATATGATCCATTTAGATCCATATGATAAAGACCCATATTATTTAGACCCATATGATAAATATGATTACTACTCCGTGGTTCTTGTTTAATTTCTACCTGTGTCAGTGGTCATCAGATCTTGACTGAACTGAGAGGGGTCGACTGACTGCGTTAGCCTCTTACAGAACTTTGCTGGCAGTGTGTTTTGGGCTCTCTGTGCTACAGATAAACCAAGTAAAGAAAATGGTTCTGTAATTTTCAGTGATTTTACACCTAAATTCCATTTTGGATTTAGACAGAAGCCTTACCTTGCAGCTTTTTGTGAGATGAGTGGGTGCTTTACAAGCTGATGGCAAGGTGGTGGTTTGAAAATCCTGCCTCTTCTCATTATTTATCAGCTGGGGCTTGGTGGTGCTACGCTCTTCCAAGCCGCTCTGGTGAGATTTCACCATCAAACTGTCAAGTTATTTCTTGGAAGGTTCAACTTCTTAGAGTCATAGGAAACCCAAAAGTCTGCTTGTTCTGACAGGAGCTGTTGCTTCTTTCCAATCTAAAATTAGAACTATAGATTTTAAGCTGCTCCCTTCCACCCCTAAATACAAGGGGTTGACTGTGAAGGCCAGAGAAGCAACAACCACTTCATTTGGGTCTTCCCCTGGGCGTGGGCCCAGTTATACATTAGATGTTTCACTTCAAATACAAAGGAATTTGCTGTGTTTCAGAGGGTTTCTTTCCTTTATTTTTTTTTCTCTGCACAACTGCATTTGATAAAGGCTATTGCAAACACTTCCGTGTATTCCAAACAATTCTGTGTATTTGTGCTTTTTAATGTGTCATTATTTATATACATCTGGTACTGGAGAACGGCGCTCCGCGAGTTTACAGTAAGCAGCTGTTGTTCAGAGAACTGAGAGCTTGAAAGCCTGGATGTTGCAAGGATTCCCGACCACTGAGCAAAGTGCCACAGATCTGACTCACACTGTCTCATCTGAAAATGTGAGACTATGACACAAACTTTCCAAGGAAAGTACCGGTTTGCTCTAACATACTTAGTTGATTTCATATGTTATCTTGTTTATTCCGGTCCATACCTAGATATCTTGTTTAGTTCTCATATCACATAATATCCTGGAACTTAAGTCTGTTCTTGACTTCTCTATGTAGTCAAAATTCCCACCAAGTGCCTGCTGCAGAGGCTGATGCAGATCTGGATCTTTATTCCACCACAAGGCTGTAAGCTCATCCTGGTCTCAGGTATATTTGTTGTCCCTTCATGGTGCCACTCTTGCAGCCTGGCCACATGTAGGTTTGCAGGCATGGAAGGGCTGTGCCCTGTGTCAGGTTCATTCTGAAGTTTGATAAAGTGCTCCCCAGTTGTTTAATTTGAAATTAATCTCCTCAGTTTTAATAGGACCTCTCACTTTCAGAACAGGGGTTGTACAAATGAGTTTGAACGTGCCTGAAAAGCAAGGCCCCATGCATTTCCACAAAGGAAGGAATGTACCTGGTTTGAACACGTTCATCTCTGCTTTATTTATTTATTTATTTATTTATTTATTTATTTATTTTTAGCAACAGGTAGTGGAGATTTATCCACAATGCCAGTAAGCTACAATAAGATAGGAACACACCTTACTTTGAAAGTTAACATTTAAACCAGGTATATAATGACAATGACAGCCATTTCTCTGTGTGCTTAAGTGAGGAATTAAGTGGCTAGCCAACTGAATGCCTGAAAAGCATAAAAACTAAGTGCTTAAAAAATGCAGCATGTTCCTGTAGCAGGTCAGAGGCCTCAAAAACCTAAGTGGGGTCTTCAAGGACCAAGTGAATATATAGGACTCAGGAGATGATCATTAGTAATGGGGCTTTGCATGAATTTGGTATCTTCAGGATCTAGACTTTGCCTGTGTCTGTTCAAAGGAGCAATAGCAAGGGTGTTTGTGGCTGGTGCTGTAGGCAAGAGAACTAGCTGCATCCTTTAATGTTCATTTTCAGTCTTTTTCATGTGTAATTTTTAAAAATAAATTACATAAAGATTGATAAGCTCTTTGTAGGTATAAAAGCAAAGCCTTTATCTTTGTAATTTCTCACCGGCCAAATTACTAACAGGCTTTTCTCATCAGCAAAGTCAACAAAATGCAAACCATGGGCAGTTTTAAAGCCAAGTCCTTTTGAGGAAGTGTTGGCCAAAGGAAGTGTAAAAAGCATTAAACCCAAGTCCAGCTGAACTTTCACAGCACGCTGGGGTAGATCTGAATTACTTTTTCAGTGAGACCCTGGCAGTTATCACAGCCAAGCATCCCACCTCACAAGTGCAAGGTGCCCACAGAGGTAGCTGTGAGCTTGAAACTGTCAGTGAAGCTGAAAAGCTTCTGCATGGGAAGCTTTTTGCTGTCCTGGTCTCCTCACTTTTGCATGGTCATTTATTTCCTTCCTACTTAGATTTTAGCCCTCCTGATGTGAAATTACATACAAACCCTCTGGGGTTTAGGTGGCCTCCTCAGACTGCTCCCCCAGTCACAGTCCTGCCTGGATGTCCCGGTAATCAGCACTACAGTATTGGTGTGGTGGACTTGCCTTTTAAGTGCAGTACTAGAGGGGGAGGAAAGAAGAAAGAAAAGAAAAACAGCAGCTTTCCAGCTGCAGAGACGAATCGCTCTTAGTCAATGGTATAAAATATAAAAACAGCTCGAAGACAGTCCAGGGACAGTCAGTGTACTCTGAGCTACTGAACTGGGCATGAGGAATAAGGTACGAATGGGATATGACCACCATAAGTCAGTGACTCTAAGATGTGTAATGATCAAATACTCTTGAGAACTCTTCATTTTCAGTTGGGTGAAATGAGTTTGGTCTCCCCTAGATGCTGTGTTCACTATGGGCCCTTGTTTCAGACCCAGTGCAGAGCAAACAGATTCACTGGTTCTGGTCAGGCATCCCGGAGGAAAGCTGGGGTTGTGACTGCCCATGCTGCAGCTCTGGCAAGGCAGATGGGAGTCTGCTAGTCTCGCAGCAGCAGTGCACGCACACGTTGTTTCTGCACATTCACACATCTGCCACGTTGCTTCACAAACCTCATTGGAACCACTCTGATTTAGAGCTGCAAATATCAAAGACTCCTGCTTGAAAATGAATTTTATCCTTGGCCTTTCCAGTTGAAAGGGCTATAACTCTTTCTCCATGTAAAAATATCACATTCCAAAATCTCATTCTTTTCTTGTGTTTGTTTATAAATGCATGCCAAGAAACTATAGGAAAAAAAGGAATTTCTGGATCATTTATCATTCTGACAAAATTCATCATGCTTGGGAGAGTAGGTCACCTATAATGCATTCCTTTTCCAAAATGAGTCATTTCTTTACTCTCATCTGTCACAGGATGTAGGAAATTGTATTTCTGGTACAGAACTAGCTACTATAGTAAAAATAATATGAAAAAATGTATTCAGTGTTGGCTGTTTTCATCCCTTCTGATGAATTTCTATTTCTTTTCCAGACCTTTGGTGCTGATGATGTTGTGTGCACAAGAATTTATGTAAGAGAGTAAAAACATCCATTCGCTTGTCATCTGGGATGAAGTGGAGGACTAAGAGGCAGCCCTTGTGAAAAGCCCCAGCATAACGAGTATCTGTGTGTACTGTTACTGATGCGGTGTTGTGTGTGACCCTGCGTGCTGTATCCAAACCCCTATCCTCTGTTAAGTGTATTTTGCTTTTATTTTCCTTACAGACAATGTTCCTCCTCACTTTTATGCCATAAGTTTTTCATGTCTGCTTTGTATTTTGTAGTTGTTCCTTGGTATGGTTTCATTGATTATTAAATTTATTGGGCATAACTCACAGCCGTTTTGGGGGTGTTTTTAATAGAAATACCAGCAATGACTGGGCTAGGATTGAAGCACTTTCACCCCCTTTTGAAGTCAGCGGGGAATTTCAGTGCTGCTGCGAGTGAGAGGAGGGCAAACGGACTTCGGAGCTGCAGGCTGCTCGCTGGAAAGCAGAGCGCAGGCTCTGTCCTTCCTGAGCTGTCTCCTGGGGTGGTGGTTAGGGAGCAGTGCCTGTGTCCTGAGGTGCTGGGGCTGGGATTCAGCAGAGCCAGACACGGCACGGAAAGCTCTTCACACCCTTTCCTGCTGCGTCTCCCAAGAACGGCCGAACAGAGCAAGTGTTTTTCTTTGGAACTGGCATAAGTTCACTTTCTGTAGAGGCACTCATTACCCAAGTACAAAACCCAGCTGTATCCACAGGACAAACCACACTGTGATAATGACTAATGCTTATTGTCATCACGCTGAGCATCCCAGACCTGTCGAGAGACAGCAGAATCCAGCAGACTTTACTTGCTTTGGCCATGAAAAAATGAGCTGAGGACAGACACTGCTTTTCTCTATCTTCCCATCTGCAGTAGAGAGCTCTGATGGCTTCACTCCCCCTCTCAATGTTACAATGGTCACGGACTCAATATTTTATTCTTGGAACAACAAAATAAACTCACAAAGCAAGGTCATAGCTCAAGAATGAAAGAAACACTGAATTCAGTGCATTTTTTTCTGGCGCAGAGTTTGGTCCTCAGCACAAGCATTAGATCCCGTTGAACAGACGTTCTTCCCATGAACTGGGAGCCCTGTGCAGGGCTGGCACGAGCAGAGCCGGGGCTGGGAGGCAGCAGGACTGCTTTGCCACTCCATACGCTGCTGTTCTTGGCAACTACCTGCTCTGCCTGTGCAGCAGCCCTGGTGTCAGCGTCACGAGGGCTCAGCAAGGTGCTGCTAGAAATCTCACATCGTCTAGAGCAAGCCAGGGCGTTTAATGGACGTGGTGACGTGAGCGTTTCATTTCTAGGAAGGATCCTGCTAAGCTGTTGTGCTACTCCAGTGAATATCCTTTGGAAAGCTTTCCCATCAACTGGAAAATACCAAGCTGGGTTTCTGTCCAGTTGGCACAGGCTGTCCAAGCAGTAAAGCGTGAGCTGTGAAACTGGGTTGTAGAAGCTATGATTAAAAACAGGCTCTTGAGATTTGAGCTGCTCTGCGTAACTGGGAACTTTCTGCTTGCAGGTCTGAAAGTGCTCCCCCAAGCTTTGTGCGCAGTCTGGCATGACACGAGCTCTTCTCTGAAGTCATTTCTGGGTGGAAACTTCACCACTTGATTGTCTTTCATGGAGTTACACTAGGTACTGGTTACTCATATGAAAGAGACCGGAATTGGTCCAGAGTGTTAGTTTTATGGCTCATTTTTGAAACACTGCAAAGGCCAAATTGCATTTTCTGAGTCCTCCTGGATTTAAAATCTCTTCATATGCAGGCACACAAGGATTTGGAATGAATTTACTGGCCGGAAGCCTTTCAGTTGTCTCCTGGTCTTCCTTTTCTTTGCTGAAATGAGGCCCCTTTGGGAATGTGGAAGCTGAGTAATTCCGGGGTGGTCAGCAGAGACAATTTTACCCACTTTTTGCATAAACAGCCATGAGTTCAGCCCTCCCAGATGAGGTGATGGGAGCAGAGTTACCATAGAGCACTCTCTCAAAAGGCCGGTGTCGCAATGCCTGGGTTTCTAGCAGCTGCTCCGCAGTCGGTTCCTCAGCGGTTCAGGCAGCCGTTCTGTGTGTATAGGAGGAGGGGACTTTTGTAGGCAGGACAGCGGAGCAGCTAAGGGTTGTGTAGATGATTTGCTGACTCCCTGGTAGCATCTGGGCGCCTGGAGGAGGAGGCTCTGGTGCCTTCATGGATTTTGCATTGCAGATGTGAATGAAAGACCTGCCGGTCTCACGAGGGCGCTGAGTCGGGTCTGCGGGGGAGCCAACAGCAGAGCCAGGGCCCGTGCGGCCGCCCTGCGCACCGGTCGGCGAGACCGGCGGCTCCTTCCTGCCCTCCCGCGGGGGACCGGGCTCCTGGCTGCCTGCTGGGCGCCCTGGGCACAGCTGCAGCGTCTCCCGCTCCGAGGCTCTGCCTGAGCGGCCGGAGCGCCGGCACCCGCTGTGCCCAGCGGTGGCGGCCGGATGACCCCGCTGCGGCACCGAGCACTGTCCGACCCTGCAAGCAAGTGCATTAGGGAACGCTTCGCTGTGAGTGTAGCGCCTGCAATTACATACGATTGGACACATTTAAGAATATTTGTCCAGACAAGGTCAGCAGAGTGTGAATGTTTAAGGAGGTGAGAAGCTTTCTTCCCTGAAGGGCTTTGAAATCTAAAGGCCTAGCCCTGCAGTTGCCAGAGCAGCTCCTGCTGACTTCACTGATACAGCACAAGGGAGTAAAATGTGCAGTTGCCTAAATATAGGTGTCTAGAGCTATTTTAGATGCCCTACTGTACGCGTCTACGCAAGGCTGATGCGTAACGTGGACTCTGCAAGAGACCTGAGTCCTTTTGGAGAGGCAGCTGCCGGCTGGGCACCAAACCTGCGGGTGCCCCAGGGCATCAGCGGCAGATGAATCGCACGTGGGTGGCTGCGGCTGCGGCTGCGGCTGCGGGATGGTGCCGTGGCCGCACGCATAGCTGCTGGTCACCACCTGCTGAAGCAGGACGAGCAAGGGGTTACGCAGATATCGGCGACCACTCGGGTCTTGTGTAACATTTCACAGAAGCACAAAAAAAGTTCCCCACATGAACGCAACACTGGGATGTTCCAGCCATGTTCTCTGCCCCAAGGCAAGAAGAGTTCATTTTAGGATTTTCCTTTGATTTTCCATACTTTTGTTCTTATACCACTGTCATAAAACATTTATTGTTTTTCTTTTCTCCAGGAAAAAAAAAAAACCCTAAGAAGTAAACACATCAGGCAGTAAAACTGTGTTCGAAATAATCCACTGTGAGAAACCCTAAATGGGGAAGAAATCTCAGCCAGCAACGTGATGCTGCACTGAGTGGTTCAGCGTTCATGTCAGCAGCTGCTATTGTGTGGGAGCGGATCTGGGCCACCGCGCGCGGCGTGTCCCGGGGCGCGAGGGCTGCGTTAGCCCAGGGGAGCGGGGCTGGCGCCCGCCGTGCTGAGAGCTCCTCTCTGCTGCTGAAAGGTTGCTCCAGATGCCGCAGGGCTGCAGGATCCAGAGAGTCTTCAAATGGTGTTGAAGTATGTGCTGCCTGAACCGTGCCGTGTAGGAAGTGGAACAACCTGGATTTCTCTTTGCTATTACAGGTGGCTGGCTGAGCAGAGCGGTGGAAAAAAAAGAAGGTGCTATGAGTAGGGGAGGAATAGTCCTTTCTTCTCGTCCCTACAGTTTGAACATTCTCCATGTTGGCCCTGCCGACTGTGAGGCTAGTTCGGATTAGAGACAGAAAGAAAAAGGGACAGGATTCCTTCAAGTGTTCTTGAAATTTTAGTTCACTCCAGCTTGATTCTTGCACCCTGCTCAATCAGACAGTAGTCCCAAAACTGGGAGTTGTGTCCTGTGCCTCTCATGCCATTGGCATCTGAGGAGGCTCTGCCAATGTGGATCAAGAGGAATTCTCACAGGCTGAAGCCTTCATGCCACTGCTGAGGTGAAGGCGCAATAACAAATCAGGTGATCCTCAGGAAAGTGCATATCGGAACAGCTCCAGCAGGCCAAAGACCCTCTGTCCCACGAGCCGGGACCCATCGACCGGGGGCTGCGGCTCAGCGGGAGGACAGCATCTGGAAGGCCGGGCCTGCAGACTCTCCGCTGCGCTCGTCTCCTCCCCTGTACCGACCGGCAGGAGCCTCTGACTCCCATCAAAACACCAAGGGAGCTGCCCTTGAAAACACCTTTCTGAATGCACCAAGAATCTTGATACCTGCGGCATCTTGTGAAAATGTGTCCTAAATCAGAGCAAAAATCCCTGAGCTGCTGGGAAGCCTTTCTGGCTGCTGCAGGGCTGCTGGCTCGGGCTGCCCGAGGCACCGGAGGCTGCAGCCATCTGGGTGACCAAGGACTTGCATGTTCTACCCAGGACGAGTAAAACAGAAAGGTTCTTTGGAGTCTGCGTGTGTGTTCAGCTTCAAATCTGCCCTGTGATGAAGACCCAGAACATCACACACTTCTGGGGTGAGAGTTTAGCATCTACATTAGTTTTCACAGGAGCCTTCATAGGTTCCAGGACATCAGCAACGACTGTGGTGTGAAGTCTGGGTCTGAAGCAAGCACCTAATAACTCTTCTGCTGGAGTTTTTAACACCAAGCTTGTGCAGTCTGTGGCGAGGCTGGAGATTGAGAACATATTGCAGTTATTACAGAGCCTCAAGTCCAAGTTCCTTTTTAGACACGTCACCAGCAACGTGTTTTAATCAAAAGTATTTTGGTGAAGTAAATTGGAATCGTCTGGACCTGACTGGCATGACATTCTCTCAAGTGTGATTTGCTTCCTAACTCCTTTAAGGGACTCTGTAAGGGAGTCCACAGGTTGTGCAGAAATGTTACAGCTATTGGCTTTGTGCAGCAGCAGAGAGCATCTTTAGAACAGGTCGCAAAACTATAAGGCAGCTATGGGAATGGCCAAAATACTGGAAAAGGACCATTCCCAGGGACACAGTTTGCTGTCTTGCTATTGTTTAAGTAACAGCAGGATGAATTAAGCTGTGATTTATCCCTGGCATTACATGCTGCTGTAGAAGTATCCAAGAAACTCTTTATACCCAGGCATTTGCGGTGGGCGACGTGTTAGAGCTCCACTGCTCAGCGCGGCGCGGGGTCCCCAGCAGGGTGGCACAACCCGTTCTCCAGGCATGGTTCTGCGGGACGGCTGGCGGGACGGCACACGGAGTTTTCACGCAGCTCTGGTGCTCGCAGCGCTTTCTCGCCTCTCTCCCAGCGCGTTAGGAAGCCCCCAGGCTTGTTCAAACGTGGCTCCTTGCTCTCTGGCTGACGGGCAGACGGACGGTGCGGCTGCACGGACGGCTCCCACCGTGGGAACGCTGGCCCAGCACAAGGAGCGAGGGGCTCGAGGGCACCCCGTGCGCTCCCGCACCGGCTCCCACAGCTGCCGCAGCCGGGGGCTCCCCTGCTTTCCCAGCTCCCCGGCCTCGCTGTGAGGGTTGATACTGTAACACACAAGATTTTCCGCACTAAATCCCAGTCGCTCCTTCCCCTCTCGCCTCTGTTTTCTGTCTGTTACCAGCACATCAGCGGGGAGCACTCACTATTATGTATTGTAGATAAAAGTGAAAGAAAAATCTAATGAATACTGCTTGGAGCCAGCGATGGGCTCACACTAAAACCCTGAATCTGTTCCAAGGCAACGAGGAGGAAAGAGGGAATTTATGACTTTTTCCATCATTTTTCTTTCTTATTGATAAATTTTGGCTGAGAAACAGGATTTCAGGAACAGTTGAAACCCCTGTTATAATTAAACAGGAGGGAACCCCTGGGAAGAGCTGCTTTGTGTGTCTTTTAAATTACATGCATTTGAGCAAATTACTGCGTAGCTCCCTATGCTGTTTGACATTTCCTCTTGTTAGGGAGAGTTGCAGCTTCATCTGCTTTTGACACCGATATCTTACAAAAAACTAAGTTGCTCTTGACTAAGTTTAAACAATTGCATGTGTTAAATGCTTGTAATAAGTGCAGTGGCCTGTTAAATTAAGCTTGAGCTCATTCAGGATATGTTAATTCTATGAATATTTTTGAATAAGTAATTATGATAATTTTGCCTGCAGCCTGTCATGCAGATGCTGCAGTAATTAGGGTGCCTGTTAGCCAGATTTTATCATCTCATAACACAAAGCAAACAGAGTTAGGCTGCGAGGCGAGGAGAGGACAGCTATATCTTAGAAACGAAGGAGACGCTGGGACGAGGAGCTGAAAGCCACATCTCAGTAAAGACGACGGGAATTAAATAATCAAATTTGTGAGGTGATTCGATAGCAGCGCCGCTGAAGAGCCCCTGTGGCAGCAGCAGCTGTCACACGCGGGTGATGTGGGGCCAGCGGGGAGCTGCTTTGTGTGGAGCAGAGCAGAAGCCGACGCAGCCCCGACGCGTCTGGTGAAGACAACGGCTCACGAGCTGGCCGTAAACACGTGAGATCAGTCCCAAGGAAGTCATGGGGACCTACAGACATCCCCGTGTTCACGGACTGGGAATGGAACAAGTCCCTCTCATTTAGCCAGTCCTGGGAGCTATATAGTCATCCTAAAATTATGAGATCTGGGTGGTATTTTTAGTTGATTCCTGTTAAATTGCATTATTTCCCTACAAGGTGCTTCTTATTATTTCCCTAAAGGTGCTTCTTAAAATAAAGCCTTCCTAGAAACATCTTCACTCTGTAATTTTGTCTGCTCTTTCCAGTGGATGTGTCCATCAGGTCTCAGCTGCCTAGAACTTTGTATCACTTGCCTAGATGGGAGGAACTAGCTGGCTTTAAAGGGTTTTTCATGGAAATAAGGTGTGAGAAGACCTATGCCATGCACAGATGTGAGCCATCGCCGAGCAATGGGGCAGGGAATACTTCACATGCAGCCAATCCACATCAGGAGACCAAAATAACTTGCCCTTGGGCAAGACAGGAGCTCTTTCTTCCTGCTGGGTCAGAGCTGGGCCATGCAGTCCTAGGTGAGACTAGGAACAAGCATGTGAATATAGGAAGGATGAGTGGTCTGGAATCTGCTTATATTAAAGGATGTCTTCCCTGTTCCCTTCACTCCACCTAGGTAAGGCTTTGGCTTTGCAGTCAGTGTGTTGACTACTGCTTGTTGGGAAGTACTAGGGTGACCTGCTTGGAGCTGCTGAGCACTTGTCAGCCTCGAGCACGCGCATCCTTGCGCTCTAGGAGATGCTGCTGCAAGACTGCTGGGTCACCTACTGCTGTGGGCACAAGACACTTCCCCTAAGGGCCATGTGTAGAGTGCCACATGTATTTCTATCTATAAAAATAGTAATAGGTCCTTTTGTATATATGATTGTTAAGGGCAGCATTTGTCTTATATTAGCGCACTAACTACTGTCTTCTCCTTCCTAGTGTTGCAAGAATAGCCAGAAGGCAGCCGGTCTGCGTGAAGTCTGCACCAGAGATGTGCCCTCCCCAGCACGTGGTAAAGTCCACTATTGTTTCTGGGGATCTTTGTAGTTTGAATACATCATTCAGCTGTCTGATTTTCTCTGTGCATGATGAACTGTGCACTTTGGACTTGCTCTGTAAAACTGTAGCTATGAAAAAGAAATTGCCTTTTATTTTATTTGAGCAACTGAGTGATTTATTAAAAGACACATCCATTTCCCTGCTGGGAAGTTCATGTGTATTTTAAGCCCTGGAACTGCTGGTGGGCTGACCATGTGCCTTTGCCATCGCGATTCATAATTTATATTGTGAGACTGCAGGGTGGATGAAGCCCCTGTATTGCCCCAGCCTGGGCCCTGTTGGTGTTAGGGGCTGAACTAAGGCTGCTCGAGGAGCTCCCGAGCTGCAACCTCTGTAGCTGCCCCCTCTCTGAGGTGTGAGGACAACCCTCGTGTGCGTGAAACAAAAGCCGTGCTCAGCTTCCATCTGGAGTTAGGACTGAGTGCGTCCAGCTTGGTTTGTGTGGCCGTGGTAGCTGGCTGAGCCCACTTGGCTTCATGTGATGAAAGGCTCAGCATCTCAGCATCCATCTCAGCAAAAGGCCGAGAGGATGAAAATGGGGCTTTTTAATTGCCACACAAACCCAATCAATAGGGAGCGGGCGCACTGCTGCGTGAGGTCTCGTGGGCCCCTGTGAAAGGTGAAGCCAGCTGTGACCTCTCTTCGCCGCTCCTGCCTCGATCAATAGTCACCAGCCTGTCGAGTCCCGAAAGGTGCGATTAAGCCCCCGCGTGAAGTTAACGTTTCTCCCCCGCACAGGCCGTTGTCTGCAGTGAAAGGCACAAGAGCTGTGTCCTGCGAGGGTTAATGACCATATGTCCCTGCAAGGGAGCCCCAGCAGTCCTGGCCCTTGGAGCAGGAGCTACTGCAGCTGATTCATTCCCGTTTCCATCCCTGCTTTAGCTTCCATGGCAGCATGGAGCATTCCCCTTGGTGAGTGAGTGTGTGCAGGAGTAATCCCAGTGATCTGGGCAGGGCTCTGTGGTTTCCATTCCTGCTCTATGGAAGGTTCTCTTGAGCAATGAGATGGGAGTATCTGAGGACTGCGACTCCCAACTCTTCTATATCCAGCCATGGGAGAGCACCTGCCGATATCCAAAACTTTTGCTGGAATAGTCCACTTATGGAGTGAGTGACTGTATAAATGTGATGGTACCAGCAAGGCTTGAACGGGAGTGCGTCCTCTGGAAAGCAAAGATTTAATAACCTGGGGACAGGACACCTGGGGTGCCTGTGGGCAAGCATTAAGGGACAGGTTTGTGGTTTGCAATGACAGACGCATCAGAACCTTACCCAGGAAGGGAAGGGGCAGTATAGTTTGCAGAAATTAATGACCAAAGCAAAAGCTGCCGGATGTGCAAGATGTACGTTAGCCGAACACGTAGCGGTGCTGATGTTGATGCATCATTCTCTAAGGGCTGCTCCACTGTTGCTGTTTCCATGCAGAAATCCAATTGTACATACATCAACTTAAAAGGCTTCTCTGAGCAGCTGGCCTCCCTACTGGCATTTTTCTTTTGTCCAGTGTCATTATTGATCCCTGAGCTCGGGGGCAGAGGAGGCTCCTTGTCCCGAGGAAAGCACCGATACTGGCATCTTGCCGTCCACATGGCGGGTTATTGACTGCCTGTCGCTCCGTGCAGGCGGCACAATTGCACTGGGAATTTGGTGAGCCCGGTGGAACTGGGGTGGGGGGTAGCTGCTGGGGGGTCGTTACCAGTCCTCTGGCACAGTTTTGCAGCTGCCTGTCAAGGCTTTTATTTTCCTGTGCTCATGTTGCATGTTAAAATTCTGAAAACCTTTGAAGAGTGTTTAAAACCTCTAGTCCCTTCAGCAACACTGTGTGTGTGGTGGTTGGTTTGTTTGTTTGTTTGCTCTTTTCCAAGGAAAAGCCCTGCAAGGCTCCTTTCCCTGTCTTCTGCTTTTGCAAGTGAGACTCTGTAAGGTCATTAAAAATTTGTTGGATAGAGGCAGGACAAAGCATAGAAGCAGAAATCAACTTTTCCGCAGAGTAGCAAAGAGTGATGAATTTGGTCATAATGCAGTCTAGCTTAAAGACTAATTTCCTCTGAAATGCCATTAGAAAGCATTTGTCCATGATAATGTGGGGATACAATTTAGGTCATGGCAAGGAAGGCTATTGGAGGGGGTGACTAAGCCAAAAGGAGTGAAGCTGAAATCGCTCATGCTCAACAGCTGTAACTCCAAGCCAGATGTTTGCAAATGTTAAATACTCTGTGGGAGGGGAGGTTTGTACCCCTGTAGAGCCAATTTGGCCCTTCAAACCCCACATAATGGGGAGAAACTGAATCACACAAGTTCACACAATGACCTTGCGTCTCACCTGTGCTATTGCAAACGATCTCTGCTCCGTTACAAGCATGCTTAGTGTTAACTTTTTTTTTCTTTTTTTTTAAATGATTTTACTTTCCAGAACAAAATAATTGTTCTCTCAATACTCTTAACCAAATACTGGTACAGATTCACATGATCAGCAGATGAGAAACAATATCCAGGTAGGATCTCTCAGCATAAATATGTGCTTGGTGGGGCTTTACTCAGGCAGTGATTGGTTTGCCAGCTGCAGACAGAGCTGCAGAGGAAATAACTGGAGAATGCTGCAAACAGCAATGGGAAAGAAATTACACCAGGACACACTGATTCACACTGCAGCAGGCAAAGGGCGATGTTTAGACTGGGATCTGCTGGATTTGAAGCTTCTTGCCTGTTTGAGAGGCTTTTTACACTGTCAGGCCAGCAGTGTAGTGGAAACTTTTTTTTTTTTTTTTAAATAGGTGGGACGAGGGGGAAAAGCCCTGCGCGCGCGTGCACACACACACACACACACAAATAAAGCTTTCCAAGAGGGCAATATTGCACATACCTTTTCAAAATCCTTCAGGATGCAGCTGCAGATAATGAAGACAAATGGTTCCCTGAAAATAACAATAAAGATAATAATGGCAATAGGTTAGGCCTAGAGTTCACTTCAGCTTTACAGACTGATGGCAGCAAAGATAATAGTGTGATGGAGCCTATTACTGCAGTAGGAGGCAGACATATACAGCAGCTAGAAGGATAAAGAGTTATTTAAAATAAGAATAAAAGTAGTATACTACAGTCTGAGGCAGAAAATCATGGCTGAGATCATGAAAACCTGAATAGTACACACTGAGAAACAGCAGCACCTTATGCCCTTACTTCCTTCACTTGGGATATTTGAGGAACACCTCTAGTGCCCCCTCCAGAATGAGAAATTTCAGCAAGCAGCATTAGGCAAAAAGAAATTGGTCAGATTGTTTTCAGAAATATGGTCCTTTTGTCATTAACAAAATTAAATTGTGATTAATCATCAAGCTCCAAATCTCTTCTGTTGGAGAGAGAAAATGCTAGTCAGAAAATTCTGTAGGTTTATTGCAGGATTTCTACTGAAAAAGAAGCCATTTTTAGAAAACATCCCAGTAATTTTGGCACCCAACTATATTACAAGGTGCATGGAAAAACTAACATAATCTTCCTATACTAGATGATGCTGTGAGCTATAGTATGTTGATGTGGAAGAAGTCTACTCATAGTGAGAACTCTTTCGCAGCCTGGAGATTCTTCTAATCCCTGGAAAGAAGAGATCCAAGAGGGAAGTCTAAACTATCCATGTTTGTAAAATGGAGCACTGCTCACACTGTCACTCCATGCCTATGCCATCTGATAGTGGAGCAAGGTAAGAAATTGCCCTTTTGTGTCACTTCCTTCACTTTTAAGGAAACTTTGGGACAAAAATTAACCAGAAAGGGGCAGAAATAA
Source organism: Crypturellus undulatus (assembly GCA_013389825.1). Taxonomy (NCBI): domain Eukaryota; kingdom Metazoa; phylum Chordata; class Aves; order Tinamiformes; family Tinamidae; genus Crypturellus; species Crypturellus undulatus. Next base: position 2,809 of record VWPW01021565.1, on the reverse strand, counting down.
TCTATTTTGAATTAGAAGCCTTGGAAAGGGGACTGAGAAGGTTGAGGCCAAAGCAGATGAGAAGCAGGAAGCCTGCGGCATTTCTGTCCGATTGAGGGGAGGATTCCCAGATGCTAATGCAGGCACAACATGGTTGTCCTGGTTCCTGAACACCTTGGCCTGGGCTTGTGCCAATGCCCAAGTGCCCTCAGTGCAGGCCTTTCCACCTACCACAAAAGAGAGTTCGTACTAAGGTCTGACAAACAAAGCTGCAAGTATAAGGGATGTTGATGCCACTAGAATAGCTGTACTTACAGAGTGGTGCTGAAAACACAGCTGCTGCCTTGTATTAATAGGGTTAATCTGTTATCCAGGGAGACCATACACACCTCATGGAAGAGTCTGTGACCTCCTGGAGGAGAGACGTCTACTAATTTGACTAGGACGGTCAACCAAAGCTCTGCCAGCCCTTCACAGCCTCTCCTCCATTGACTTAGCTCGTATTCTACTGAGGCATTTTGCGCTTGCCTGTAACAGCCACTGCCACCTCAGCCTGTCCCTTTTTAGAGGTGTCCTGGAAGCTCCCTTAGACTCTCAACTGCCCATTTGTAAAAATCCCCAGAACCACAATATTATCTTTCCTCAAAAAAAAAAAAAGCATCTGTGCTTGGGAACCTCTGACCCCCAGGGCAGTGGTCGCACCGTGGAAGGGCCGTGGCCGCTGTTCCTGCAGCCCTGGCACTCGGTGCTCTCCGGTGTCTCCGATGCTATTGCTAGGAGCTGTTTCTGCTGCGCAGGCATGGCCGGCACTACCACGGGGCCTCTGCTTGGAGGCAGCGATATATTACCTCTAAATAGAAAAATACCACTGCTAAGGGAACAAAGACTTTCAACTGAGATTAACGTTTTATTGCTTGAGCGGTAGGTATCAAAGAGCCTTATGGCTCTTCTGGAGGCGCTTCAGTCTGTTGGATTAAAATCAGCACAGCTGTTCTCCAACTGGTTTGAAGAGCGTTTCCAGCCAGCGCCACTTCCTGCGCTTGCTGTCCCGCTCCTGGAAGCGCCACCGTCCTGCTCAGCTCACATGCTTGCTCTTCCTCCTCCTCCCTGCCCAGGTTTGGTGGGAGGACTGAGCTGGCGCATCCCTGCATCCTCTCTGCACTTTCCAGCAACAAATATCAGCATAGAAGAGCTGAGGGGAGTGGTGGCGGGGAGAGGAATTGGGGGGTGTTCTAGCAAAAGAAATAAAAATGCACAGAGAAAACATCAATGCAGGAGAGGTCAGATTCCCTCCAGCAAGTGCCTCTGCTGGCATTTGGACAGGGAGTCCTCTGCTCCCGCTGCTGCCGTGCTCCTGTGACGTGCCACCAAGGTCCCCCTGAACATGTAGCTCTGTGGGACTTGTACTAGTCCTGACCCAAAGACCATTTTCTAAGACAGAAGATGTGGTGTTCATGTCCCAGGCAGTTACTGCTACCTAAGGAGGATGGATACAGTTTTCAGGGGTTGTTAGCCTGAAGAATCGGGTTTTATTTTTCTAAAAGCCTTATTCAGTACAGTAATGTACCCCAAATCCTTCTCTGTCCTTTGGATCATAGTGCAGATAATGAAGTATTAAGACTCAGTTGAAAATGCACCTTGCTGTGAGCCAGGCCCCAAACCACTAGAAAATGAAGCCTTGAGTGGTTTGTCCCGCTGTGGAGAGAGGTTTCCATGGATGACTGCAGGCTGTCAGGTGGGCACGAGCTGTTTTCATGTGAAAAGCATTTAACAGCAATGAGCAGTTAAAAGGAGCTTTAATACTGTCCATACTCCCCTTGTGCATGAGGGAATTGCAGCGCCTGGTGTGGAAGGGTGTAGAGACAGTCATTGCCATTTCACCAAACAGCCTCTACTTCCCTGCTGCAGNTGCACCTTGCTGTGAGCCAGGCCCCAAACCACTAGAAAATGAAGCCTTGAGTGGTTTGTCCCGCTGTGGAGAGAGGTTTCCATGGATGACTGCAGGCTGTCAGGTGGGCACGAGCTGTTTTCATGTGAAAAGCATTTAACAGCAATGAGCAGTTAAAAGGAGCTTTAATACTGTCCATACTCCCCTTGTGAATGAGGGAATTGCAGTGCCATTGCCATTTCACCAAACAGCCTCTATTTCCCTGCTGCAGGTGTGTGCAGGGTGTTCCCTGCTGCCACGTCTGCCAGCCAACACGGAGCTTTCTGTGGCTGGGATGTGCCCAAGAGGTGCCCAGCACTTGTTCCTCACAGCTTTTTCTTCTCCAGATGGAGAACACATGGTGGAACTGGCCAAATTGCACATTCTCCTGCACTGGACGAGGAGAGGAAGCGATTCGGCTTTCCAGAGCACGTGTGAGCAGTGGGCAGGTGAGCTCTGCCTTCCTGAGAGGGAAAACCTGTTCGCACAGGTTTAGGGCTGGCAGTTCAGCCGACAGCGTGTGGCCTTGCCGAGCTCCTGCGGCAGGAAAGCTGAGCTGTGCCTCCCTCTGCAGTTTCCAGCAGTGCATAGGAGAGAGGCAGCAGATGCCCTCCATTTAGAACAGGCCTGTCAGTAACAACCACAGCCTGAACCAAAACAGATGTCATCGCCACGGCCGTTAAGGCTGACATTTCACAGACTGCCGTAAGCGCTGCGCAGCGTGGCTTGAGGTTCCCCAGTTGCCTGTTGCACTTCCTGAAGGGAAGACCTCATGCTCGCAAGGCAAAATCCAGTTGCCAGCGCAAAATGGTGCTTCTTTTTCTGGACGTCTCCGGGGGAAAATTCTGCATACGCTTAAAGTAAGTAGGAAAGGTGATTTCCAGGCTCCTTAACAACAGGGCA
>VWPW01021558.1:33736-54533 GCA_013389825.1 Crypturellus undulatus | reverse complement strand
GAAGGCGGCAGCACCCGGCTGCGTAAGGAGAGGGCACAAAGGAGGGAACGGAGCTGTGCTCCTCCCCGGCTTCTTTCCTGGCGATCGTAAATATAACGGGTCCCTGGCAAGAACAGGTTAGGGCTCAAAGCTCCCCGGCATTCCAGCCCTCCGTCCGGCTCTCCGGTGGGGGAATGGTTGTTGTAGGACACCAGGACCATTCCCTGGAATTCACCTCGCCTGGAGCAGAGCTCCCCGGCCCGGGAGGGTTGGGATGTTGGAGGCAAGTGCTGGTCCCCGCAGAGCGGTTCTGCGTTTCCGAGCGCCTTCTCCAACCCTCCTCAGCCTCATTACACAGAGAGACCCGACAGGGGCACAACCAGAGGGGACAACAGGGGACAAAGCCACGGTGGAGGGTGCAGGGGGGCGGGTGGCCACAGGAGGGCGGCACTGCCACCCCTTTGCTGGCCTGGAGACAGCAGTGACCGCGGTGGGTGCCCCCGCAGGGCCACAGCCTCCCTGTCCTGTCCCTTCGCACCGAGGAGTCGCTCCGTGTCCTCGATCCATCCGCGCATCCATCTACAAATTGAATTCCAAGACTGCGGCTGGAATTGAACCTCACTCTGAACAGAGGATGTAGATGGAAGCGGTTCCTCCTCCTCCCCTCAACCCAGTCCTGCGCTCTCCACCGCGAACGCCCTCTCTTTGCTGTCCTTTACGGGAGCGAGCAGCAGAGGTGACATTACAGCATGTCCTTTGGTCCCCAGCCCTTTCATGGACCAGCCCCAGCACATCCTCCATCCCACAGGGATGTGCAGCGGGAGGGAGGCCGGTCACCTCCATCCCGTGGCCCCGCTGTCCCCCTTGCGGAGCGGGGAGGAAGGCCGCGGGGTCTTCCTCGGCGCGGCGGCAAGGCTGGCGCCGTGCACAAGGTGGCACTCGCTCTCCATCCATCCACGCGGCTGCGGGAACCTGCGGCAAAGGAGCTGCGCGTGCAGGATGCAGGATGGCTCCATGCGCTCTGCAGCGCGGCTTCCCTCCGGATGCTCCCAGCGGAGCTGCTTCCATGCACGGCTTCACCTGGCCGAGCAAGGAGCTGGTGGCAGCGCTCCGGGATATTGGCCGAGATGCCGTATCCGAGCGGGAAAGCCAGATGCAGGCCTGGGAGCGCGATCCCACCCGGCTGCAGCCACCGCTCCTTGCAAGGGTGCAAGGTCAGAATGGGCCCTCCTCACCCAATTCCCACTTTAGGAACTGCTTTTTCCTCCTTTTTCTCCCAGGTTCCCGGCCAGTGGGTGCCACACAGCACTCGTGTCCAGAGCCCAATGCTCTTCTGTGGCACCAGACCCTTGCACTGCGCTGCCCTTCCTGATGTACTTAAACCTCATGGTACCCAGGTACCCTCTGGCACCCAACAGTAACTGCCCATCTGCCCCCACCACCTTATTCCCACATGGACAGATCAGCCGATTTAAGGATATACAAGTTTGGTGCAAAATAATCCAAGACTTGTAAGTGTTGAGCTTAGTTTTAACTATTGTCTCTACACAAGAAGTCTCTCCCTAGCTCCCCTCTTCCCAAAGAGCATCTTTAAATAAGCGGTGACACCGACAGAATCACCCACCCAAAGTCCTACAAAGCCAATCTCTCCCCTTGAGGTGACAGAGCTGCACCATTGCACTGCCAAAATCCTGATGCAAAACTCGACTTTCTCCAAAGCCAAACTCAGGTGCAGGGAGAGGGGAGCGTGTGGCATCCGCATGGGAAAAGCTCTGGAACTGCTGCAGGGAGTTACATCCCAATCGGCTTCACCTCCATCTCGGGATGAGCATTACAAAGCGTTTAAAGGATCAAACGGAAAAGCCCAACTGCAGTAGGAGGCAGAAAGGCGGTTTCAGCATCCGAACGTTTGTGGTTAATCCAGGGAGCTCCGTGAGGCTGTAACTCCCGCAGCAGCCGCAGAGCAGGAGCCGGGCGGGCAATTAGGCTGGCAGCAGCCGGGGTTTTGCAAGAGGAGCTAATGACCGAGACAGGGAGTCCCTGGATACGGGGATGTGCTGCGTCTCAGCGCTCTGGAAACGGCCCGGGAACAAGGATGCGAGCGGGAAGGTATTAATGCGAACTCTGCGTGGCGCAAGGGAACGGTTCCTGGGATGCAGCCGGCTGGTCCGGAGCGGAATGACGCGAGGGGAGAGCCCCGGGGCAGGCACCGCGCTGGGCTCCGCACGCCGCGTCCCTCGCAGCCTCCTGCCTGCACAAACGTCTCCTCCTTCCGAGCGGAGCTGCCGCAGTTCTGCTTTGTGTGCTCTCTGCTGCAGTTCTGCTTTGTGTGCTCTCTGCCTCCTTTTTTCCTACCCTAATGGATTCCTTACAAAATCCAAGCCTCCTTGCAGAACAAGCAGTGCCGGAGGCGCTTGCAGGGCCCGGATCAGCGGGCACGGAGCAGTCACACGGCTGGGAGCGCGCCACGGGAAGCAGGAGCTGTGCCCCATGGTGCAGATTGGGATTGAATCCCCCACATCCTTCCCTGTCTGCACTCCGCAAACCTATAAGCGAGGAGCAGGTTTATTTCCAAACAAAAACCAAAAAGGGGAAAAATCCTTTTATTGCAAAATGAGGCAGGGACCTCATTTTGTCTCTGCCGTCTTCACAAGGGGCAGAGCTTTGCAACTGCTACGGATGGAGCAGACTCCAGGTGAACAGCAGCTAAGACGCAGTGACTGCCTCTAACTTCTCTGCATTCTGCAACCCAAGAAGCACAGAGGTATCTGCTCCATAACGAGGACTTTTCACCCCAAAGGGGTTTTGCACTTCCTAAAAGGCACCTTTCTGCACAACACCTTCCTGTGGAAGCCAAGACTCACGATCATTAATCTATCAGCTCCATCATCAAGCAGGTATCGGGCCAACTGAAAAAATACGTGAAATATTCTTGCCTCCTGAAATATTTAGCACAAAGAAACCATGACCTGAGGGCAGTAAAGCTGCACAGAGTAATGCCCCTATTTGTCAGAGAAGGCTGCAGAGGGGCACCAAAAGATTTGTCACGCATTGACACAGTTTCCTGCAGCGCAGACTATTTGCACGTTGACTTACTGCTCCTTTCAAGAACTGTTAAAAACCCCTCAGCTTCAGTGCACAGTGGGAGCAGGGAAAAGCCAAGAAGGGTTTTCCAGCCCCACTCGGCTCCGGGAGCCGATCTCCACTAACAGCTATGGAAATATTAGTGCCATTAACTACTCCGGTGACAACCAACACAGTGACACGCGGAGTCGGCGCAGGAGCATTCCTGGTTCTCCAGCCTTGCTAATTCTGACACTTACCCATGCACGAGCTGTGCTAACTGCAGAGATACTGGTGTAAATCCAATCACTGAGACGATGTATTTGATTTTTAAACTAAGGGTGGCATTAAAAATAAAAGTTTCAGTAAAGACTAATGGGAAGAGGAACATCCTCTCAATGGAGAGCAGGATTCCTTACTGTATCCTTCTTCAAAGCGCAGGAGTGTGTACAAACACACACATAAACATGCATGGATATTATTATCCAGTGGGAGAAATCCCAGGATTTACTCCCGAGTTTGCTGCTTTGAAAAGCAGTTAGTAGCAGCTCCTATGGTGCATAATGCACATGGGATAGGGTGTACATAGGGCTCCAGCTGCATCCTGCTGCTCGCGCCGGGAAGCGAGGAGGGATCCTGGACACGCTGCTTGTGCAGGAATATCTTCTCTGCAGCCTTTGGTTTCTAATCACCTGCAGGTCCGGAGTATTTCTGAATGAAAAACTGCCTACGCCACCGACTGAAAAGCACTGCTGAATAAAGAGCTTTTATCTTGCTACTCACCCACTTCATTGCCCCATGGACTGGCTACATGACCAGTCCCTTGGGCAATGCTGAAGGGAAAAGGGGCTGCACGCCCTAAGGCCCAAGTACAGACCGTATTCACAGAAATTCACAGAAATTCACAATTCTGTCCCCATTTCTGAAGCTGTTTACACCTTGCAACCAACACTCCTTTTGCTAGGAGTCTTTTGAAATTCCAGGGAAGAACATCCATGTAACTCGGCATCTTCTTCAAGTGCAGAGCCCTGGTTATAGTTATTATTTAGCCCACAGAGATTAAAAGAGAAAATCCTCCACACTCAGCCACGCTACCTGCCAGTCTCTCCTGAGTTCATTTCTTTTGGTTTCTCTCTTCAGTTATCACGTGCTTTGGAATAATTGAAGCAGCAACATCCAGTTTCCCCGTCCTCAACAGCTTTAGGATGTTAAAGAAAAATCTGAAACAATCTGGCTCAGAGAAATCACTCTTTCTCCCCAGCCAGCATTTCTCCCCAGCCAGCATTTTACTGTCTCTTGGCAGATTCCATTTCCCATCGGAGCTCATTACTGCTGCTCTTTGCTGAGCATCAGTAAATCTTCTGGAGTTCTCTTTGCTCCCAAATGGTAAAAATGGCTTTTGTTTCTTCTCCCAATTTACTGCTTTCCCTGCTCCTCCCTCCTGACCAGGCATCTGAAATGGCAGGTTTGGAAAAGATGGAGGTTTTGGGAAAAAAAAAAACTGTTACCTCTACCCTGTGACCTATGGGCAAGTACTGAGTGTCTCACGTGAGCATTAAACTGCTCCGTTTAACAGAGCAGCTCCCAAAGGCAGCGCTTTCCTACCCACCCTGAGCTGCTCTTGCCCTGCAAGCTTCGTCCTGTCCAAAAAGCTGCCCCGGAGGAACGGGAAGGATCCCACCCGCAGCACAGTTCGGAAAAACTCCCCACCAATACGGATATAGAGGGACAGATCTCTTAGAACAGTTATTTTTTTCCTATTTTCTCTTGTCCCACAGAAAATTAAGGGAGGTAAGAAAAATCAAGATAGTTGCTTGCAATTTATTATTTCAACCCAATGCATTGCACTTAGTGTTTTAAAAACACCTGGGGAATGATTCAGAAAAACAGGTTTTTACGTCCCTTTCGGTGTCTTCATGATAGCTCAGGTAAAGATAATTTCATGAACAACTTCTGAACCACTTCACTTCCAGAGGGCAGGTGGCGTCAAACCCTCTCTTAGACTCTCTGGAGTAAAATAATAATAATCATAATAAAAAAAGAGTTTAGATGCTGGTTCTATAAGACTCGGTTTGTTGAAGGAACCACTTCTCTAAGATGTAACTGCCGCTGCCCATCGCTCCCTGCAGGAACCTGAGCACAAGACAGCCCAGGGACAGGGTGGGATGGAGACGGGTGAAGAGGAGTCACTGCCCATCTTCAAACTACAGCCCTACACAAAACCAGAGAATTAATCCAGTATCGCACCAGGGAACACAACCCATTCTCATAATTCCAAAATCCAGCCCTGCTTTTACCCTTTCTAGTAAATGAGAAATGCTGCAGACTTCCCTCGCTGACATGATGCAAAAAGCAGGTCAGTTTTACAGGCTTCTTGCAGCAGGATAGTTGGGAGGGCGAGAGAGCCGTGCAATCAGTAACATCACACACAGGCCAGGACAGCCCTCGTCACCCCTCAGCAGGGCCAGGACGTGGGCAGGGGAAGCACCAGTGTGTGGACGAGGACAGCAGCGGGAAATGGTTCATGGGAGCAAGCCCCACAGCTCATGAGATCCAGACTCTCCCTCCACCAGGTCATGCCCTGCGGAACCCATTTCAACCTTTGGACACTCACTCTGCTATTGGACAGTCTCACAAGCCACAATTTAAAAGTGCATTTCCCCAAAACTAGCAGTATTTGTCCTCATAAAAGGTGCAGAGGCTGAGTGCAATTGTCAGAAAACACCAGGATTTTCCAAACAGACTGTTCAACAAAAAGAATTCCAAGTACTCTGGGGCATCAAGGACCACTTCCCCTCTGCCCTCCACAATATTTGTCCTTTATTTTTACATTTATCTGCTGTTTTAGTTAAGTTTCCCTCCCTTCTCTCAACTACTCTTCTCAACACACATAGAAAACACCAGGAAAAACGCATTAGGATTACAAAGGTTATTTTTGTTGATCGAGTAAGGGGTTTGATAGCATCTTTGCCTACGAGGTTTTTAAAATCCCCATTAATTGCAATCTTCTGCTTGCCTTGCCAAATGAAGTCACTTCTTATTATTAGCTTGGAAGAGCAAAGACATTCCTTATCAGCACTCATCCCCACCGCAGTGAAGCCGGCCCAGCACTAAACACCAAACGGTTCCTCTTCACCCAGGGCTTGCTCAACGCTCCAAACCAACCAACAAGGAGGGTTTTGTAAGGAAAAGCCACCTTTGAAGGCTGCAGTGCTTTAGAAGGTGAAAGAACAGAAAAAAATATTAGGATTCTTAAAATTTACAAGCACCTTGTGTTGTGAATAGTAGCTTGAACAGAACTTTGTTTACTCTTATCTGCCGCTTTCCCCAGGTACCTCTCCGGGCAGCTTTACTCTGGCCATTTTCTCCAAGAAGCTCAAACCTCTTAAAACCACCCTTTGCCACAACAAATATCTCCACAAAGATCAAGTATTCAGCAGCGTTACACTCAATATGACTTATCTGCAGGCGAAAACATTTAGGTTCTAATGCTGTCATGTTCAAAGCTATAAAACATTTATACTTCAGAGCAGCAAGACGTGCTGCTGTGTCTGAGCAGTAATTGAACCTGAGAAACAACTTCGTTCCGTAATCAGTATTTGGCACTACCTAGGACAGTGAGCTACACTGGCCTTAAAAGTAATAGGCAGAAAAAAATACTGTCACACATGTGCACATTCCAAAAACATTGAATGTTACTCGTTTAAGGAGTGATTTTTAAGCACAAATTCCCCCAAAAATACTCACAAGCTCTTTTTGGAGCTATTATCTGGATTAAAGAAAGAATAAAAGCCAACCTGTGATATTAGGCTATTGCTGAGCAGATGCTGGAAGAATGTTCTGCCCCTCACTGTAACTCCAGCACTCCCAAATTCAGGAATTAGGGAATGACAGGATGTATTTTTAAACAGAAAGGGCAGCTGCAGGAGAATGAACATGACTAATAGGCTGCTTGCTTTGAGCAACACACCGCTAGCACAGGAATATTGAAATAGTGATTATTTCACCCTCTGTTAAACTTTAAATCAGATACTGCTGTACAGCCCGAGCACTGGAATACCTACAAGATAAACCGAACACTGGAGCTCTAACAGAAAAAAGTTTTTACCTGCAACACCAGGGAGCAAGCTGAGACACATCGCAGCTTTTCCCAACAATACAGCCAAACCGGTTTCTGCTAAAGGTTATTTTTTTAAGTGCACATTTACACTAAGTCAATAGTTGAATCACAACAATACTGCTTTTTTTCCAGATTAAAAAAATAGATAGTTGCGTAAGTAACTTTACTGTTGCTCTAGATGGAACCAAACTCAAGCTGGCTCTGGAACCACCAGTTTTAGGAGTGTTGTCTTTAAGCATAGAGACTAGTACCACATGCTTTCACTAAATAGCAATAAAAACATAAATGCAATATTAACAGCTTCCATTAAAAAAATTAAGTCAAACTATGAAAAGTCACGAGTTGTGAAATACAGCCAATACCCACGAGAGTTCAGACAGATTCACCTCTATGTGGATAGTCCTATTTGCAGCCCAGTGACCCAGGTCTCGATACCTTCCCCGAAGGCTGCAGGTCGCCTTCCAAGTCTTGGAGCTTCTCTACCACACACAGAGAGTGGAAAATACATGGACAACCACTGTACGGGCCCGTAATTCCTCCAAGCACTGGGAACACTCAAAGCAGCTGGAATGCTCCCTGCAGAAGGGGTTTAGCAAATACAAAGTGTGTCGAGAGGAAACAACTACATTATCCAACCAGTTTTCCAAGTGAGCCTTAACTTGTGCGTTTGTACGAGGCGTCTTCATGACGCAGGAAGACAACTGCAGGGAGGGAAAAAAATGAAAATGACATCAGACGTGCTAAATATGTATTGTTTATTAAGGCTTGTATTCTCCTAGAGGAAAAAGTTAATCTGATGCTGTCCATTACCCCTTACAGGCAGAAACAGTCCAGAGACAGAGTTATACGTTCTAAATACAAGTCTAAATGATACAGCTTAAATTTTAATTAAATTGGAGGTCCTTTTGGAGTAAATAGTTTTCAGAAGATATTTGCTTTCTAATATAGTAAAAGATCCTCTACAATAAACACGTGCAGATCAGTGTGCTAGAGCAGCGGACATGAGCACCATTTCCATGCTTAATTGGAACTCCAGTTGGTGACAGGTTCTCCGAAGGTCCCCTCACTCCACAAAAACATGACAGCAAATTCAGTTTCTTAAAACAGGTTTTTTACTCATCCAACAGAAAAAAAATAGACATACACACTGTCAATTTTAAACATCTGAGGCATTATCCATCATATTATCCGTACTATTAGTTCCTACGTTAAAGCTCAGCATTATTGGTATAAAAACTTTAAATGTAATTAGGATTTGGGGGGCGGGGGAGTAATGAAGGGAAAGATTAAAAATGATCTGCAATTAACTAATAACACCTGAAAGCTGAAACAGGTTTAAACACATTGTCCAAAACCCCTGCAATGTTGATAGCATCACATTATTATTTAATTATTAAGCTACAAACCCATAAAGCAGAATTATGGCTGAGAGAAAGCACCTCGCTCACTCTCGGCAGGATATGGTATAACAAATGCACACTGAAGCACTGGTTAACAGAATGTGAAAGGGAAATATTTTTCAGAGAAACAATTTCACTGACAAGTTGATTTTCTACTAGACAGAAAAAAACAACGTGGCGCATCAGCAATTTTAAAAGTGTAATTGTACAGATAACTAAAGAGGCATAGCAGCTGCACAAAGTGATCTGAAATTTATTTTTTTTATCTCAAAATTCTGAAGTGAGGTATCTTAAAGGGTTTTTTTTTTTTTTTAAATGACAAAAATTAACGCCTGGTTTCTTATGTCTGCCATGAAAAAACAGGGTTCAGGGTGAAGATAAAGGGAGATTTGTCATGTGTTCTCCTTAATGACTATTAACTGGCTAGGAACATAATTTGAGCCAAAATGAAGTCTTTGGGAAGCATTAACACTTTAATATGCTCATGTATAGGTCCACAGTAGGTTAATATAACTGTTTAGCAACTTAAAAAAATAAAAACAGACAAACCTTTATTAATGATCTCTACAGAATTTTACATAGAAAAAGATACAAATTAATGCAGATCCACTTGGGCAAAAATAAACTACAATGTACTTAAAGATGCAACAACTTAAATTCCCCTGCACGAGAAAATATACTGGAGCTCAAAGCTTTAGTTTGTCCTGATGCCAAGATACAGCACCAGAATACTTAAATTTTGTTTCTCATAGTCGAATTTAATATCAGTTCTAGTATATATAACAAACTGTTTATGTTTATTCTTATTGTTTGTTTCGATTCTGACGTTCCTGCAAAGAGAAAAAAAAAGAAGTTAAAAATAGTTAAGAAGATTCTAGTCAAATCAAAAAGCAGTAAGTTTTAGATATACATAATCTGATTGATGTGGTACCCAGGTATATTTATTCACTTTTTGTACAAGGTGGCAGCAAGTATTTACCATATACCATATATACCCAAGTTGAAAAAGGGTTTAAGATTCAAAGGTTCAAAAGGTAAGTATGGAATATCAAGATTCCTAAGGGGAATTCTACTTTCTGGATTACTTCAGCTACTGCAGTAGAAGCACAGCCATCAAAAACTAGTACAGAGACAGCAAATTAATGAATTCCACAGAAGAAGTAGAATTTTTACGTACATGAGTGACTTCAGAGTTTAGTCTCATTCAAAAAAATTATAGGATTCAAGCTCCTAAAAAATCTGTTCCTGACTTGTTCTGTCTATTAACTACTCTGGAAGATACTGTGATACTTGATGAGCCATTAATAAAAAAAAAATAAAATCATCAAGCTGGAAAAAAAGTTATAAGCTATTGGTGGGTCTGGTAGTACCAGCGTGGTTAGACCGAACTCTCCAAGAGCTTCTCAAATATCTAGTTGAGAAGCCTGCAGCTCTTTGAAGCCTCTCTCAAAAGTTTCTGCTAACCACAAATAAAGAAAACAGATAAAGGTGATTCAAGGGATATCTGCAGGCAACCCACAATTACTCTAAGTAACCTAACTTGTGCTACAAAAGCAGTAAATAACAAGACCAAATATCTCCAAGTACACAAATACTTAGAGCAGATGCTCTACAAAGGGGCTTATGCAGCTGCTCAGTAATGTAACAACTAGAGAAGGACTTCTTAGCAATTGCTTTAAGAGCATCCTCATTTCCAGAAGTCTCCCCCAAAAGCACCCCTAAGTTCAAATACAGAGTTCCAGAGGGAGAAATTTTCTGTCATAAAAAAAGAAAAAATCAAAAATATTACCTTATTTGTATTAGAATTTAACAATTCCTAGGCTGAACACTGTTAGCTGGACATTTCACTTTGTTCCTCAGTTATGTTTTTCCTATCCTAAGGAAAACACAACTACCCTAAACCATGTCCTACTAGTCTTAGGTCAGGGCATTTTTCTCAATTATCTTAGACAAGCTGCCAAGCAGAGAGAATAGAAAGAGTTCCACCTTCCTGATTTTCTGTGCATCATAATAGACCGTAAAGTAAAATACATACTGCAAAATAGGCATGTAAAGACTCAACTTCAATATGTACTGTACTTAAAAGACTCAATGTGTCATCAAGCCATGATCTACAATAGCTCAAGCACCATGTCCAAAGACTAAAATGAATTTCTAATAAATGGAGCTGTTGAACTGGGTAACTTTCTGCTGTTACATGACATGACAGGCTGAGGTCCCCAGCTGTGCAGAATCTACTTAGGAAAGTAAACCCCTCTATTTCAAGTAAGAGGATTGTGAAATAGTCTAAGCATAAACAACGGGCAAATCCTAACCTAACACCTCCAGCTTTTACTCTGTTTTAACTTGTTCTGTGGAGTCCTTCCATATAAAATTAATCTCCTAATCATTTCCTTGGAATGTAAAGCCTGTTTACATGTTTACCAATCATTTACAAACGGGTCTGATTTTATGCTGTGACCAACTGAAGCAGCAAATATGGCCTGTTACACTTGTAAATGGGCTATGTTAGTTTCTGCCTCCAGTAGGATATTAACATTTGCATTTTCATAATAAAAGTCAACACAAGTCTAGCAAAAATTCTCAGTAAAACTCTTAAAACATAAGTAAAAACACTGAAAATGTTTTATAGGATTTTAAAAACAGACAGTGTAAAGTGGTATAGATTTTCTTTTTTTTTTTCTTTTCTCTACTCCTCCCACCTTCTGACTATTGATTTACCACNGGTATAGATTTTCTTTTTTTTTTTTTTTATCTCTACTCCTCCCATCTTCTGACTATTGATTTACCAGCTGTCAATGAATGCAATAATGTCTTAGTGGCACAACAGCAGAACATATGGGGTACAGTGCATTCTTAGTAAAAAGAATGTATGGCTGCTGGCCATTCCAAAGGAAAGGTGCTTAGAAAGAGATAAGCCTGGAATAAAACTGCATTGAACCAAACCTGTTCTCAGGCTTCCCAAAAAGCAACTGCTCATTCTATTTCCTTTCTTTAATGTGAGAAATATCCATTGTTCACTTCATTGCTCTACCATTCTCTCAGGCTATTCTTTCTCATTTCTATCTTTCTAAGGATTATTTTGTAGTCATCCACTGACTCTCACAAACCCAAGTCTAAATCTATCACAGTCCCATATAAACAGGACATGGGCCAAGGCTGGACACTTCCACCTAATATCTGAAGAGCAGGTGGGAGGATCTTGGCATTCAGAGACTCAGCTTAGACCTTGTAATTCTCTTTATTATTAAATGCTATTTATTAAGTATATTATATTGTTCCTTCCTACCTTGTAGCTCTCTCTCTCTCAGGGGCTAATCTGAGTCTTCCTTGTTAATGTCTGAAATCACAGAAACTCATAAGGAGGAGTCTGATGCACAGATTCTTCATGCTCTTGAGTAGGGCTGCTTTGAGGAAGATCTAACTCTCAGATTCTCTCCTCGCTTGCTATGCAGCACTACTGCAAGCGAGGACAAGCAGTCTGCTGATTAACTAACAACGCGCTGTTCCTCTGGTTCTGAAGATCCAGCTGGAGCATTTGGAATTCGTGTCTCCTTGCGAGTTCTCTGGTATCTTGGAGGGCAGCTCCTGTTGCACACTCCTCACTGGTGTAATCAGTGTGTTCAGTCTTCAGACACAGCAAAGACCGATTTGCACAAAGCTTGTAGAAACTGTTGTTTTGAGACACCCATCCCTGTAAAATTTCATTGTCTACTCTGCCCCAAAGTAACTTTTGACCTTCCTGCTAAGCCTTATCTGTCATGATCAGTAGGATGACAGTGTTCATCCTCTCCAACACAAAAATGTGCTATCTTTAAACCAGGAGACATGATTAGTATGAATTTTAAGTAGCAATGGATTTAAAATAGCAATAAAAAGTGGTGAATTTAAAATAGCAATGAATTCAATTTTTAGTTTTGGAGAAATTACAGCATTTCCCTCCTTAGAAATCTCTAATACCAACAAGGATGCTCAGAAAAAGCATACTGCAGGCAAATCTTGAAATACCCATTTCTGGGAAAGCAGATCTTGTTAAATAGCAGTGATCTGGTAAAAATATTGTGTATCCCTTTGAACTGCGGGTGATAAAAAAACCAATGTACATTAAAAAAACCCGAAGTGTGGCCAGCCCAACATCTGAGGATCAGCACAGTAGCTACAGACCACTTCAGCCTTTGGCACACAGACACCTGATCTTCTGGAGGCCACTAAGTCACTAGGTCTTCAAGAAGAGCCCTCATACCACTTCCACTACCTGAGGTAAAATAGCTCCAACTGTTTAAGCCTTCCCAGTATTCCCACCCCTCAAATATAGATTATTCTCCCCTCCAGAGAGCCACAGAGAGGTTAAGTGTCAAAAGCCAAAGCCAGCCCCCAGCACATTGTAAACACTTGAGAAAGGAACCCACACGTTTTGACTCCATTCTGGATTCTCTCACACTTCAAGTAACTTCTCAAGGTAGAGGTTGCATCGATTATAAACATTGGGCACTGTCTGCTGAAGGAGCAGAGAGTTGGCATAGAGGTGTTTAAGCTTTAGCTTGCAGAGTGGCACAGAAAGCACGCAAGACAAACCTCAAATATTAAACTCTCATTTCCTCTACTGTACTGAGGTCTGCTATGCGCATTAGACCAGGTGGTTAGGAAAGCCTGAGCTAAGTTATTAAGACACATTTCTCTCTTTCATAATTTAAGGGTACATTTTAGCAAGACATTTAAAGCAATTTTATCTGCGTTTTTAAATGGTAATAAAGCACTGAAAATGGCATCTTCAATTTCAGCTGCAGAAACACACATTAAGCCTCTGCTTCAAAAACATTTTGGAGCAAATGTGAGCTGTACTAAACCGGTCTGTCAAATAAATGCATGATTTGAAATGCTATACAAAAGTGCATGAGATACTATGAGTATCAAGCAACTCTTAGGTATTACTTCACTAGTAACTGTACATCCAAACATCTACTGTTCAGTCCGTGACTTTCAGACAGCCTAGGGAAAGGCATTCCTGAAACCAGGGCTGTGTGAAGGGTAGGGACAGATGGTTCTGGGGCAGACTCAGGGCCACAGAAGTGTATGTAAGTATCTTTATTTCTCTTTCCCGGTTACTGCCCAATTTCTCTCGCTACATCCTCACTCAAGATTTGAAAAACTAGTAGACAGATTGGACCTGGGAACTGAAAGCCTTTATTTACCCAAATAATAATACATGTAACTTCAGCAGAGGAAACACAAGCTTTCTAGAACTACTTTGGCAATTCTACGCAACTCTTTTCCAGAGAGCCCAACTGAACCGACGAGATGAGACTGCGCTCTGATTGCTCATAAAACTGATGTACCAAAGTCAGATGCCAACATGGGCTTCAATTTTGATAGCCCAGTTCTGATCAGTGTTAAACACCTCACAGTTATTGGAGAAAAAAAAAAAAAAAAAAAAAAAAACACTTTTGTCAAATGGCAATCACTGGTAGAATCCAACTCTGAAACCAAAAACAATTTCTACTCTATTAACTATTTTAAAATAAAACATCAAAGTCCCCCAACATCGGACATAACATTCCCTTACCCGTATCACTGCTTAACTTCTTACTTTGAAACTTATTAACCCATGAAATTACATCATAGACAAATAAGGATAATCTGCTGTGTTATTATATACACAAAACCATCAAGCTGAGATGTATTGAAAACATTTTGAATTCCTACTTACATTTTTTCCACCATAGAAGCCTTCACATTTCATTTTCCCCATATCTGTGTATAAAATAAATTTTTTAATAAGTTTACCTTCCGCACCACCTCCTCCTCTTCCTGGCGCTTTTCATAATGAGAAAAGTCATCAAAGATGGAGGTCGTGTGCTTGTAAGTAGCAATAATTTTAAGCACTTGTTTTGCTTTTTCTAAGGGCACCTCCTGTGTGTCACGGGAGTTTGTAACTGGTTTGTTGTCATTGTTCTCCAGCCTGATGTGTCGCAGCTGGTTGTTGGGCACATCCTTCACAAAGATCCACTTGACATCAAATTTCCCCTTCCACTTGTCCTGAGACCAGACACCTGCACTGGTGCCGTAGTCCACAGGCGACTTCATTTCTGCTACTCCACAGAAATGTCCACTGCCATTGACACTGAATAGCAAGTAGACCGGACCCTTACTATTCATGGAACGAAAAGCACTGTCCAGGCGTTTGTTGCCATGTTCTGTACTACACCAAATAGAATACTTAATGGAACGATGAATATCATCCTCAGAATAGCTCTTTATTATGAACACACGTCCATTTTTAAGGTTCCATTCGAAATCTTTAGGGTTATAGCTGTGAGCAGCTTTCAGTTTTTCAAGAACAGGATGAGACTCGCCAGTTGGAACAGGGTTGGGCTGGGCACTGCCAGCTGAGTTGTTATCGTTACCAGTTCCTCCACTTTGGCCAAAAGCTGCATTTCTGTTGCGAGGAGCTACCCAGCGATTCTGCGGTGGCTGCTGAGGGCTCTGATACTGTGGCTGGGTCAACGGAGGAGGTTGAGCTGGAACAGGCTGAACAATTTGTTGCTGTGGCTGCGGAACAGACTGAGGAGAAGGTATCTGTTGGGGGGCAGGAACTTTTGCCACAGGACCCTTATTGTCCCAAGTACCTATGTCCATATTGTGTTTTATGGGTGGCGGAGGCAGCGCTCCTCCAATTACAGGTCCAGTTTTCGTTTTCATTTTAGGCTGTGGTTTTGCAGGCTTGCTAGCTATAGCAGCCCAAGAGGTTGGTTTAGACACTGGCAAGTTTACATTAGATCCACCATTACCCGAGAGGGCACCTGTCATCCCAGCACTGTTGACAACAGAACCTACTGTTTTCACAGCCGAAGTTGTAACATCTCCACCAATCTTAAGTCCAACCATTCCCTGTTCAATACTGTTCATGCCCGGAGCTTTATTTAATGTGTCATTATGAAATCCTGTTTGTCCATCCACGATGGTACCGCCCAGTGAACTAGGTGGGTAGCTGTAACTGCTCCCATATGCTGAACTTTGAGTTTGTTGTCCTTGGGATCCGCTGGTTCCCCAAGCTGAGAAGGCAGGATTTTCAGGGAAAAAGTTAAACCGGTGCTGATAGATATTATTTCCCAGACCCCCAGGCTGTCCAAAAACAGCATCATGCATAAAATGGTGATCTCCATTACTGAGCTGTCCATACGTGGTGAGATATGGGATAGGAGGATCTCCTCCTGTAGACCACGGTGCTTCACTGAGAGAATAGGGGAACCCAATAGATGGTGGATAATAACTGGACAGATAGGGATCAGTCATTGATGGATAGCTATTGTTCTGTTAAAGGGAACAAAAAAAATAAGGTAATTTTAGATATAAGAACTTAACTTATAAAAATACAACACTGTACATCACCAAACAGAAGAGAACAGTAGGGCCAAAATAATTTTATTTCTAGTTAAAGATTTTTAGTTCACACTCCAGGTTTGCTATTTCACAAACTTAATTCATTTAAAATAGCATTATTACAACCTGCTAATTTCTGTATCAGAGATGCAATTTTTTCACACTTTAAGCAAGTAAAAAGTTACAAGAATCTGTAGCTTTATAAATCAGCATTATCTTCCCGCCCATGCTAGATGTATTTCCTGTATTTAAAAAGAAAGATTCATGGCTAAAATGCAAGATCTGGACATTTAAATTTGGTCTGGGAGTATTGCCTCAACAGGAAGTCTGCACTTGAGATTTTGAGACCGTGCAAGTTCAGTTACATTACTGCAGGCTATTTAGTGGCTTCATCTACATTTTTTTAATGTATCAGTATCACAAAATATTACAAGGTACTTATATAACAAAATACATTTTGTGACTCATAGCACTTCTGGCAATCAGAAAATATACACTGTCACGAGACAGCTGTGTAATTTTTATGTATAATGCTGTTATAAACCAGCAGACCCTTCTCTAAGACTCTGGCTTTTGCTCCCTTTTCTCCCTCTCAAGTGCTTTTTAGACTCAGTAATTTTTTCTTTCCAATCTAAATCTTCAACTGGCACCTTTCTTTAAAAAATATTCTGTATGTTTCTCAAAGTCAGCAATGCAAAAGGATACAGACTGTTCTAGAATAGGTATTATTCCTCCTTACAAAACTTGAAACACAGATACTGGAGCTCTTCCAAAATGAAACTCTAAATGTAATTACCAGTGAGGGGGAGGGAAGGTCAACATCTCCTGTTAATGAGTCAAACAGTAGCTAGTCTTCCCTTACTCATAGAGAGAGATGATTTTTAGGAGGAGGAACTAAGACTTCTGTGAAATTCTAATTAAGGTTCCAAAACTGAGCAAACATTTTGCAAAATCAGCTAAATTGTACTGACATGTGAGTAATTTTAAGTAATTTTTCCAAACATAAGATTGTTCCTCAGCTCAGTTAGAAAATTAAGATGCTCCTTGCTAAAGATATAAGCATAATATCCTGATATATTAGAATCATTTTTATTTTTCATTTTTCAGTGACATCCTTCCACAAAACCAAAGCCAGGCTAATTCAATATCCCTCCTTTCTGTATAAAGAATGACTCCATAAAAAGCCAAGACTTATATATACACACACACCCCACAGAAACTGCTGAGATTTAAACAGCCTAAACCTAATATTATTTATTTTTGACTCAAGAGACATATTACCTCTACTGTGTCTCTTGTTGCCTTCATGTGCAAGCTCTATCTTTAACAAAAGGTACAAGCTGCCTTTATTTAGGAAAATGATGCTCTAAAATGTATGAAATTTTCTAGGTTTCCCAAGCTAAGAGAGTCAATGTGTTGTGTATTAAAATATCTTTTTTTTTTCCTGGGGAATTTTTGAGATTGGTAACACTTTGAGATAAAGCACACTGATAACACAAGAAAAATGTAAAAATAAATGCTGGTGGAAGGGAGAGCTGCAAACAGTTTGTGCTAATACTTATTAATGCTACGCTTTCTATAGATTTATTTTAAGATTAAGAAGAATAAGCCTAGGTGTTTTGTGTCAAAATATTTCTAAGCAATCCTAGATATTTCCCTAGACTGTTACCTTCTGTACACATAGTCTGTAAGATTTCCACAAGGGTTTTAACAGGATTAAAGGAAAGTTTCAGCAGACATCCCCACAAAACATTCAGTCTATCTTGACTGGCTTTATGCCTTAGTGTGTTCCCTGATGGAAGTCCTTCACTGCCACAACTCATCCTTGAACTCTCTACACCTCTTCTCTGCTTTTTATAAAACAATCTTCCTGTTAATTAGGAAAGGAATCCTTCTTCCTCCTGAAGCATTCAACTTCTTTGTAATGCACTCTCACTTAAAGAATCTTTTGGTTCTAGATGGCCGTACATCTGGATACCTGCCTTGCTTTGAGCCTAAGTGTGTGTTGTACCTCCTTCAGCATTGGCACTAAAAGGCCCTTTTAGCGTACTCAATAACAATGAGGTACCACACTTCAAATCTGATCTGCACTGACTATTGCTACTTGAATATTATAGCTTTTTGCAAAGAAAAACAACAGGTCCCCTTCACTGACTACAGTTTTCCATACAAAAATAGAAAACAAATTAGCTTCTATCAATATGTTTAATACTCATTTTAAGGCCTAATTTGTCTTTTTAAAAGTAATGTAACAAAGTATCATCACCTTATATTTGATATTGGATGTCCAAAGTATTGGCTATGTCAAAGTGTTTACATTTTTAAAGTATTTTTAGAAGAAATCAGTTGGTTTCAAATCTTTTTTATTCAGTTTCATTTTCCAGGAACTATAAAGTGCATGTATCTGACTGACTAAGTAGATAATTAGGCTTTGTTCAGAGATACAGTCGTCTTTATTGCAGGATCTCAGAGTCTTAATTAATGCCATAGTCACTTCCCACTTAAAAATAGAAGACAACCTACACAACTGTTTGTTGCAGCATGTCAGCTTCGCGTGGCATGCCTGCTTCTTGCTGCAGTCAGTAGAGCTGTGCTTTCATGTATCACCACTTTATTAGAATAAGAAAATTATAGAATTCTACAAATCACAGTAATTTTGTACACTTAATCCTAGTAACTGGGCTTATTGGTAGCTAAGCACTATTACTTAGAATGAAAATCATTATACATTCTATAGAGAGAGAGTTAGAATAAGTCATGGATGTTTGGTGATGTACATTATAATCAACTAGATGAAATTCAGAGTTCACATTTCAGTGCCTTACTCTTGGAAAAAAAAAAATGTATTTTTAATTCTTAACGTATTTCAGAGGACACAAAAGAAAAGCACTATTTCCTGAAGTGTAATAAGCAAGCAGAATCACTCTATATTCTTTTCTAGAAGGCATAAAAATGAAATTTCAGCTACAGTAACTTTCAGGCTTATTTTAAAGACAAATCTGGTGACCCTTCATAAGCAGAGCCTCTAGACTCTCATATGTAACTCATCTATGAAAGAACTGCAAGATAAAATGGTCTGTCAAGTCCAACTGTATCAATAATCTGCAATTTGAGAAGCAATCAGTAGACAGTAGTTGGAGCATTAACCTCATTTTCACTTGTGGCCATCTGGATACACAGAGTAATATTAGCTTCAGGAGCACAAATGCTAGTTGTATTACTAAGTAACACAATATGCTCATTATTTCTTTTTCCATTTCTACTAAAGGAATTTGCTCCCTCAACACAACTGCACAAATTGGTTGCAAACACAGCATGCCAAAGAAATAAAATTAAGTTACAAAGACACTAACCTGATTTGACTGCCCGGAAAGGTAAGGTTCAAAATCGTTGTCATGAACAGTATCCTTCTGGTGTAATGAACCATTTTGTACTGGAAGAAAAGAGTGGCAACACATCACAAGAGTGCTTAGAAGCCCTTTAGTAAACAGTTCTACCCTAATGTTATTTTAGGAAGGTTGATATTCTTCTTCATGGCATGGAATTGTCAAACACGAAAGGATCACATTTGACGCCAAATTATTTATTTGCATTTGTGCTCCCCAGATTTCTGTGAGTGTTAATCCCCAAATTTAAGTAATTGAGTTTTTCTACAGATAAGCAAATCAATAACTCATGAAAACCACTTCTGAGCCAAAAAATAATCATCAGCTGAATTTTACATGCTTTTTATTTTACCCTAACTGACCTATATGAGTAGCAAGCTTCAGTTAAGTTCCTAAACCTCAGTAGTTACATACTTATTAGTAAACACAATAATAAGAGTATTTGCTTAAAACATTTGTTATTTAATTTCAGCCTAAGTACAGGAATTGTCATAGTCTTACCTCATCAGAAGTGGTTTAACTATTGCTATTTAAAATTACTTAAGAGAAGTTTGTAGACTTACAACAGTTAACAGTGGTACCGTAACAGTATTTATGTAGCAAGAAAATAGTACTGAAAAATATACGAAAACGTATCCCGATTGGAAGGCCTCTGTTACGCTGAAAACTGCTTTATTTAAGAAAATTGCGAGCATTCTTACAGGCATGCCTAGTGCTAACACACAGTCTTTCCCACTACAAACTGCATAACGTTGGGTAGGATGCAAACAAGCTCCTAAGAGCAACAGTTAATGCCATTTTTGAAACCAAGCACAAAGTTTCTTTGTTCCAGATGTTCATCCGTGGGGACTAACAGCAGCACCCCTCCACTAACAAACAGATACTCACACAATACATCAGTTATAACAGCAATTTAAGTGGCAAGATCTCAGCACATTCCTTACCTTTATTATCCTGCCCTTTCGGTCTCTGGGAAGCCACAGCATATGATGGAGTAAGAGATAAAAAAGGAGAGAGAAAAGAAAACGTTAATTTCGGGAAAAAAAAAACTCTCACGTGGTCATTGAAAAAGCACAAGGCCCGTGGGGAAGGTGCGTTGCGGGGAGGTCTAATAATAATCATGGGGTCGGTTGGGCCGGCTCCGAGGAGTTCGTTTCGGCCCCGGCCTTCCTTAGAAATGGCCCCCGCTCCGGGAAGGCGCTGCGAGCGCGCGCTGCCTGCGGGCCCGCCGGCCGGGAGGGAACGGGCGGCCCCGCGGAGGCGCCTTGTGGCGGCCGGGCTGCACGGGGACCCCCTCTCCGAGGCCCGAGGCGGCGAGAAGGGAAGAGAAGAGCAGAGCAGAGCAGGCCCGGCGCTCACCTGAGGGTCAACGCTTGTGGCGGACATAATTCATGCGCGGGGCCGCCGTGGTGCAGCGGGCAGGGCCGCGCGGCGCGGGGGCGGCGGCGGCGCCTCTGCCCCCCTCAGGC
>VWPW01021558.1:0-33529 GCA_013389825.1 Crypturellus undulatus | reverse complement strand
CGCGGGAGGGCGCGGCGGGAGGCGGCCGCGCGGGAGGCGCCATCACCGCCGCTCCGTGCCGTGTCCCGCTCCGCTGTGTCCCCGGCCTGGGGATGGCCCGTCCGTCTCGGTCGCACGAGCGCTATCCCGGCCCTTCCAGCCACCGCTGGGGCAGGTTGGGCGCTTGGGAAGCCGCCTGGCAGCCCCCCTCAGCTCCGCGCTTGGCCGCTGAGGAAATGGCGGCGGCGGCGGCCGCGCTTGAGGAGAAGCCGCCCTTTCCCCCGCGCTCTGTCAGTTGATTCACGGCGCTCTCCTCCGAGTTGAGGTGAAGCTGTGTCCACATTGAGCAGAGCTTGATTTGAGCCCAGTAGTGCCAAGGGGTTTCAGTTTTTGCCGTCGCCCTGCCGAGAGGAGCCCAGCGTGTTCGCGCTGGCGCATGGCAAAGCTGGGCATAAGTAAGTCGGCTGTAGAGAAGCCTTGGCATTTCCTTAATGAGAAATTGCATTCAATGAAAGGCAATTCCTTTCTATTCTGGTGTTCGAATTCCAGTTGTTGCTCTGCTTCTTCCTGCACTTTCCTCCCCCACCCGAAATGGATGGACTATCTAATGACCAGGATAGTTCCTAGTTCTTAGTATTTTTTTTTTTTAATGCCCATGGA
This sequence comes from Crypturellus undulatus, assembly GCA_013389825.1. Lineage (NCBI taxonomy): Eukaryota > Metazoa > Chordata > Aves > Tinamiformes > Tinamidae > Crypturellus > Crypturellus undulatus. Next base: position 32,890 of record VWPW01021558.1, on the reverse strand, counting down.
CAATTTACAAATGCTGCACTGAACAAACAGCCTCTGCCCATCCCAATGATTTGTAGGTTCTTAGATTACCCTTTACAGCATGGAAAATGTATGATAATCTGTTTAATATCTTTCAGTTCTGATGCCTGGGTCATAACGTTCATGGTGAAACAGGGATCAGCTTCGTGTTGCTGTCTTAACATTTATATTGCAGTGATGCTCAGAGGGCGCACTGCCCTACTATCCATGTAAATACAGCAAATGGTAGTTCATTCAGTGCCCAAACAGAGTGAGGGGGACCGGGAGCCTCTTAGGCCAAAGCAAAAGAAAACTTCTCTCTTGCACATCAGTAGTAGTAGGAGATAATGAATACCTAGTGGAGATTTGTAGAATATAATTCTGGAGAAATACCTGGAGGCATTTTGAGGTATTGTGCTGGTTTAGTTTGCATGTAATAACTGGCTTGTTTCATCTGATTTTTGTTTGCCATATGGTATAGCTATGAACAAAATTGGTAGGCCTGTGCTCTTCAGAATCTTTGGAGGAGATGGAAGGGCCATCCTGAAGAACAGAACTTTGGAAGGAAATGTGGGAAGAAAGGAAACAGCATGAGCTGAGAGCGGATCATCTGTCTGAAGGGAAGAGAGAAGCTTGTCCTGGGTACTTGGGTGATGGGCATGGTTTTGAAGTCCATGTGATTTTATATATGTTCCCTAGTCTTGATATAGAAACTATGTGACTATGAATCATCCTTGCCATGACTGTGGTGTGGGCAGAATGTTAGAACTGTATTTTCTTCAGGATCTGATGTTACAGGGGCTTGTCACTATTAGACTACACCTGTTACTTCAGACTCAGTGCCCATATTGAGGTGTGTATATACACATGCATATACACAGCTGTGCGCATAAAATGCCCCTAACTCCATATTTGTGAGAATGTTTTTTTCTTTTGTGTTAGAAAAATGTGAGGTATTGCTTCTTCATATTAATTTTAAGAGGTTTCTTGCCTATCCATTACGAAATACATGATCTTTTAGAAATAAAACCAACAAGGTGATCTGTATTAAACCATATAGATGGAAGTAATATTTAGAATGTTATCAGTTAAGCAGAATAATTTTATCTCAACCTAGCCTACTCTTGGAGAATAACATTGTAACTTAAGGTGTAAGTTTTTTGTTTTGGCTTTGTTGAGTGAAATCTCCTGTTCCATGTTCTAGTAACTAAAGGTAAGGATATCTCTTTCTTCATCTGTTAACACTGAAATCATAGAGTAGTTAGTGTGTAGATTACAGAAGAACATTTTTGTTTCTTAGCTTTACAGGGATTTGCTACAGCCTTTTGCTGCAGCAAGAACTTGGGAGTTCAGTTTTGAGCAAGGGGTTAAGCATTGCCATGGTAGAATCTTCTCTGTTCCTATTGCAGAATGTAATTAAAGCCTAGCTCCAGCTTTAACTTCCTTTACTTTAGGTTGAAAAATAAAGGCAGACACACAATAAAATAGTATATTTTCTTCTCATGTTTCCATGTTGCAGGCATGTTCCTCTGTAAACATGGGAAAGGGAATCTTATCCAAAGCGTAGCTTGTAAACAGATACCACCGTCACAGACTTACTGTTGCTTATAGTGCAACCTCACTGTAAAGCTATAGCAAGAAGCTCAGCAGAACAAGGGTTGACCTCAGTTTTCACAAATGTTACTCTTGATCTTCTTCACTGGCAGCACTTTGTTGCTGTTATCGTCTGTTTTCCATTAAATTGTAAGGATAATCTGTTTTTGTGCACTTCCTAGAATTGGGTCACCCGTTTTTCACTTCAGCATTCTGCAGTGTCCTTCAGGTTGAGATGTCATCTTCATTTGCTATTCTTGCTCTCCAGTTATTGGTAGAGAGGCAGAATCAACCTATTTGAGTGAATTTACATGAGAAAAAACAGATGATTGCTTGTGTAAATAGCTTGAGAACATACCTTTTCACTTGTCATCCAAATAACTTCCAGGCCACAAGGCACATCTCTGTCCAATATAAACATGTTCTAAGCTATGGCACCATTTAATTGGAAAATTAGATGTTCCATGTTCCTTGACGGCTGATTTTCCACCAATTAAAAAGTGGGATGAGCTTCATTAGATTCATAACAATGCCTGACAAATCCTTCTTTAAAGGTAATTAATGGCTGAATGGTGGAACATACATTAGTCACCAGCTGATAGCAGTATTTTCTGAAGAGCTTCATTATGTTTTTTCTTTTTTCTTTTCCTGAACAATCTGGAGTAGCAATGCCACCCAGCTAACATGAGGCTGCACCATCTTTCATTCCCTGTACCTCCTGCGAGGCTTTGAGTAGGTAGAGGGAATACAGTGAGACTGAGATGCTCCCACGTTGGAATGGCAGGCAGCAGGAAAGATTGAAGGGTTGAGAGGAAGGGGCAGACATAAAGAAGACAAATCGTGACTGATCCCTGAGAAAGTCAGCTACGTCCTACTCAGAAAGGGAGTATCTTTCATACTTCAGTGCTAACTGTGGGAATTGTTTTAGCTGTTAATTTCTCTCCTCAAACTGTAAATCATATTCCTAGTCTCCTTTTATGACCATAGAAGCTTCTACAACTCAAACACTTCACTGCCTTTCAGCAGAGTGATAGTTCATTAAATTTGGGGCAGTATTGAAAATTTTCAGTATTTTTTTTTTAAGTGATCAAAATCAGAAGGGGAACAAAAATAAAGTAAATAATGGGTCAGAGTAGTTTCTGTATTTCCCCGTTATCATTGTATTCACTGACAAAGAAGGGGTAGAAAAGGAAATAAAAGAGAAAATATTTTTGGAAGTGAACTCTCAAGTTTTTCAGCTTCAGAAGCCATGGAGAAAAATAAAACACTTTCCACAAAAACTCTTGTTTTATACCTTTTGGGAAAGTATTAAACACAGTTTTTAAATGCTTGCTTGGGAGCTGTACTCTGGCCTGTGCTGGATGCCTGTACTGTTGATGCTTACTGATTTGCATAGTTTTTTTTTTTTTNTTTTTTTTTTTTTTTTTTTTTAGCTTATTACACTCTGGTTTAACAAGTGTTCAGAAGTCTGAACTTCTGGTGGTAGGACATTTTATTCTCTAAAAAGGAAATGAAAAAGTGCTAAAAAATAAGATATTTTAACGTTTATACCTAATGAGGATGCAAGACAGTATTAGTTGCCTGCATCCCTTTAAGTAATACATTAAATACTCTAAAGCATTGCTAGCCTGCTAAAATAAAACCCATCATTTCTTCCTGAGTGTGCCAGTTTATTTTTACTTTCTCTGTGTAGCAGAACTAGTGCCAGTCGTATTCTTCTGCTACAGTCTCACTGGTTCTTCTGAATTTTCCTTTTTTTATGATCTCCCCGCAAAATATATAAGACACGTCTCCCCACAGAAATATGAAATGTATATTGAAACTTCCATGAGGTTAATACAAAGCATTAATTACATGAATGTTGACAAAAATAGTGCCAGCATTGGTCAAATTTGGTGAATTAGAGGTCAAATGTCAAGAGAATAAATACGAAAGGAACTGTGTGCTTTTTGTGTCATCTTAGCTTACCTATGTTTTTGTCTGGGCAATTATAGTATTATTAGTATTATATATTTCTTCAAGGTGAAGTAATCTTAATAGTACGAGATTTTTACTGCAGTGTGAGATTGCACTAGTAGATTTGCTCTGGAGAAACAATATTGTTTAAAATATTATCCTTTAGCCAATAACTTCTGGAAATACTTCTCTATTTTTGAGTCTTAGAAGCAACTTTCCAGCTACCCTGAGGCTTTACACAGTTTTTTCCTCTTTAGCAGGCTTGATGGATAGGGAAGTGAGGATTTAGAAGTGAGAAGGACATTTTCTTGACAAAGCCCCAGACACCTCATAAACTTGGTAAGTTACTTATTGAGTTACTTCCTGTCCTTGTGTTCAACCTCACCATCTTCAAAATGGGAGTAAAGACAGTATTTTGAGAGTTTCCACTCAGGCGCTCTCAGAACAGATTTAACCTTGGTATAGTGACATGCTGGAGTTTGTCCTCTGGAACAAGTGGTTTTATCCAGGTTTGGCAATTCAGTACAGTAACACAGAATAGGAACAGGGTATGTGGAGTAGCAGATAATGTGAAAATACATATAAATTCATTGTGGAAAAATAAAAAAAGAATGAAATTCGCATATTACAAAATCCTGTAAACTTTGCAAATAAGCACTGCCCCCTACTGCTCACAAGTTTTTCATTAAAGTTTATTTGATGGAAAATTAAAAAGAGAAAGCGTCCAAAACGATCTTTTTTTACCTGTAAGAAAAAAACTTTTTTTCTGTTACTGTATTGGGAGAAAATAAAAAGAAATTGTGGCCACACAAAGCATTAACAGTCCAGAGAAGTAGTTCTGCTGCGAGCTGTTACTACAGTAGCTGTCAGTGTTCCCAAGGCTCTTGAGCCTGTCCAGTGTGGAGTAGATCAGAGTCATCTGCTCTAGTTTTGAAAAGCATAAGCAGCTCCCACAAAGCATTTGAATGCGTCAATAATACTTGGATCTGATTTATTTGACAATAAAATACCTCCATTTCACTGTGGGTTTGGAAAGCAGTCTTAAAGTAGGTGTACATTTGCTATAGAGGTAATTCCTAGCCACTTAAGCACTCCATTGTGTTGCCAACGTCCAAAGGGATCTTAACATACATCAGAATGAGGCTTTATTTAATCCTTAGGACACGCTCCCAAAGTAGACAATTTAATAGTCCTTATTTTAGGGACAGGAAAATGGGACAGACCCCTTCATAGTCTCACTCTTTCAAGCTTCTAAACAACTTAATGCATTTGAGAAGACAGCTCAAATATCTGCAAAATCAGGTGCATGGTGGTCTCCTGTCCCCTGAAATGTGATAGGGCCATCCCAGGGTGGTGTTTTTGAGCAGCACTTCAATGCCACGTTCACTGACGCTGTTACCTGCGCTGAAAGTGCTGAAATAAGTTTTGTTTCTACCTAAGGACAAACATTCTAGATCCAAGTAAAGTCTGCTAACTCAAAATAAGTTTTGTAAAATAGGCAAAGAATTATTTTCCTGGGAGATCCCAGGACAGAAAGGCTGAGTTTTCATGTGAGATACTGTTCCGTAGAAGAGGAACCTCAGGCCTTTTCGTTCAGCCACTAGATATAGTAGCCAAGCTACAGTAACGAACTAGGAGGATTGCAAGTAGCGTGTGGTCAGGCTCAGGATGCAGTGCCTGGAAGACACACACCGCAGCGAGGCTTGGCAGTTTTTTAACTGTTCAAAGAGTCACTGCCTGGAGGAAGTATGAGGAGTAACATTAGGTCTCTTCCTTGTGACACCTGCTTGGCAGGGGAAATTTGGGCCCTTGAGTCATTGGAGGATTTCAGCACAAAACCAACCAGTCAGGGAAAATTAAGTGCTAGAAAAGGCTCACCTGTCAGGTGGCATCACTTAAGTGCTCTGAAGATTTCTAGTTCTCTGAGAAAGGCTTTTCTTCACAGGGAGTGAAGGAAATAGCTCAAAGCTTGTGGGGGAGCATTAGCTATTACAAGGTGTACGTGCTTTTCGTTTTTACGTTTTTGTTTGTTTTCTTTGTACTATTTTTTTAATACTTTTTTGCTAAATGCTGGAAGCTGCAGATATTGTATTTCANTGAGAAAGGCTTTTCTTCACAGGGAGTGAAGGAAATAGCTCAAAGCTTGTGGGGGAGCATTAGCTACTACAAGGTGTATGTGCTTTTCGTTTTTACTTATTTGTTTGTTATCTTTGTGTGTACTATTTTTTTAATACTTCTTTTTTGCTAAATGCTGGAAGCTGCTGATAATGTATTTCAGTCTAGAAATGTATTGCTAATTAGGTATAAATAGTAAACTGTGGGAAGGTATTGACTTTTTGTTGTGCTGTAGCTTTTAAAATGCTAATTTTGGAGGGGAGAGGTTAATCAAGTTTACTAGATTTTCTGCAGAATGTTTGCAAATGTATTATAATAACGTGGCAGAAAAATCTACTGAAATTCTGGAAAGTGTTTGGCTATAAGTCAGGTCTTATGAGATAATATTTGCTTTGGATTGACTGTTCTCTCCTTTGCTATGGCTTCTTATGTGCCCCTTTTAGAAGGGGTGAAAGAAATTTGAGGCCCTTTTAGTGCTACTTTAAAGGCTGAGCAAATGACTGAACATTTATGGCATGGCTGGATGGGTTTAGCTAGAGAGGTAGTCTGTGTCTTGCCTTCCCCTCCTGTCTGTTCCTGCAAGCATCATTCCTGTAAATCACCAGAGAAGGTTGGAAAGTGCTGGTTTCTTTCTTCCAGGCACTAGTGAGGGCTCAGCAAAAGTTTAGGGGAGAGCAGCAAAGCGTTGAAGCCCTGGATCTCTGGGCTGCAATTCAGGAACGAGCTGGGCTTTGTTGAGGGCAGGAGCTTTCCAGAATGCGTGTCGGGATGAGCCGTGGGGAGGTACAATGCGTGACGCAGCCCAGTGGCCAGAGGCTGCCCCGGCGCCAGGAATCCAGCTCCCTGCTCTGGGTCATTGGATTCTCTCTCTCTGAACAGGAACATGGGGGACACAGCGCTACCGCAGGGGACCCTGCTCAGAACAGCTCGTTTCCAGCTGTTCAAATTCATTATGAGGAATGAAGCCAGAAGATTAAGAACTTTTTGGCAGTGGCCGGAGAGCTCACCCGTGTCTGCCCAGGACTTGGCCAAGGCTGGCTTTTTCTTCGTGGGTCCTGGAGATGAAGTGCAGTGCTTCTGCTGCGGAGGGGTCCTGAAGGACTGGGTACCTGGCGATTGCCCCATCATAGAGCACCTCAAGTTCTTCCCTTCCTGTAAATTTGTTTGTGGCGAGGATGTTGGGAGCCAGCAGGTGTTTGCTTTTGAGGAAATATTTGACTGTGTGGATGGGCAGTTCCTCAGTTTCTTGCAGAGGATGGACAGTGAGGAGACTGCCCTTCCCAATCAACCGGAATACCCAGAGTTGGGAACAGAGGAGATGAGACTATCTACTTTTGAGAGCTGGCCACAGTACAGCGAGGTGCATCCTGAGCAGCTGGCTAGAGCAGGATTCTTTTACACAGGTAGGTGCTTTGGGGAAAATCACCCTCAGTGTAACACTATCTATTGATAGATTTACAAATCCTTTGTGGGAATCCCTAGCTAAATCTGTTAGTGCATCAAGTGCTGGGGAGAAGTGCTAGCCCATAGCCAGAGCTTCTGGTTAGAGGATTTGACTCTGCTTGATGCAAATCTTGCTCAGCTTGTCCACTCTCAATGACAACTTGCTGTGTGCAGTTCATATAAGCTCTGCTATGCACCACAGCCTTCTCTTCTCAAAAGCCCACATAAAACCGAGCTCAACCTTTTAGATATTCGTCCCGTTTAGCTGTCGTGGCTTGTTGTTGCCATGAGAATTCCAGACTTGCATCACAGAACTGAAAGATGTTGCATGTTTCTTCAGAAATGTTTCTTGTTTAGCTGAATTTCAGTTGTTTTCCCCTTGAGGAGGCTTTGCTGGTTTTGAATAAATGCTGCTTACTGGGCTGAGCAGCCAGAGCAAGTAATTACAGTGTATTAATTCCAAAGTGTAATTAAATATTGGCAGGGAGAGCTTCCTTCTGTGTTTTGGGCATCTCCCCCGAGCTGAGAAGATGGGCACAGTAGCAGGTTGAATTGCTTGGGACCATGTTGTGGTAAATCCTTTATATCCAAGGAACAGAAGCTGGAGAGATTGTCTGGATAACCAGGAGCTGATTATCCAGAGTAGCAGCTTGTGGTGTAGGAAACCAAGTCTGTTTGTGGATATAACTAATCAAAGCATTTACCCTAAATGCAGGTAAGAGGGCTTCTGTTGGCAATGTGTGCATGGGGAAGGTGTAGTACCAGCAGGCATGTTGCTTGTTAGCTTGTGACCCTGTTCTAGAATAGTCTCAGCTAGCCACAGCTCTGATAGTTCAATGCTCTCATCTGATTCCCTGTCCCTAAACAGCTTGCACCACTCTAAGTGGTCATGTGCTCATCTGTTCTGTCCCATGGTCTAGGTTTTGGGCTTAATTTTATATTGCATCTTTTCCTATATTGTGTTTCTGGGAATCATTCCTATGCTTCTGTGATTTTAATTATTGTTATTTTTTTTTCTATTTTCAGGGCAAGGTGACATGGTGAGGTGTTTTTACTGTGATGGAAGTGTGAGAAACTGGGAGTTTGGAGATGACCCTTGGAGAGAACATGCAAAATGGTACCCGAGGTAACTCTGAACTGGTTTATTATCATGTTTTCTGTGACATCTTCCAAAGAACAATGCAGCTGAGCCAACCACAAAGACCAAATTGAGGGGGAACCATGAGCTGCTTGATGTTGTTCTCTTTCCTGCAAGGGCAGGAAGACTGTGATAATTCCTCTTCCTTACCTGATATATAGCAGGCTGTCTGTAAGCTGGTAGCACCCATTGCTTCTAAACCTTAACCCACTACTACTGCTCTCATTTGGAAAGAGCCTGTACTAAACTGTTTGCATCTTTCTACCCACAGGTGTGAATTTTTGTTGCGATCAAAGGGAAGAGAATTTGTTAATGGTGTTCAGGAGTCCTTTTTCAGCACTCTGGTCTCTCCAGTGAGTCATATGTGTCTTTGTAACAACAGATGGGAGTTTGGATGGTGGGGAGCTTTGAGCGAATGCTTCACTTACGTGAATATCTTGTGATGTTTTCAGAGACATTCCTGGCACCAGGCTGACCAAGATTCTTCTGCTTCACAAGGTGGGTGCTGTGTAACTGCATAGTGTTTTGCCTTCTGCTTCTGTTCTCACCTCAGCTTCTGTATTCTCTGTAGACTTGATGTTTGAGAGATGTTTTGATGTCCTAGAAGCTGTTTCTCATTATTTTTAGGAAGTACTTCTATCACAAGAAGAAAAGTATTTACTCTTGTGAGATTTTTTTTTTTTTTTTTTGCATATGTATCTATATATTTTTATATATTCAAACTAGCCAAATGTCTTTGATTTTTAAGAGAAGTCTTGTGACTTGTGGCCATTTTTCTAAACTTTCTTTGATTTGTCCATGTTCGTGCTGATTTTGTCTGTCTGAAAAGTTTTTGTCAGGCCATAACTTTTGACTCAAACTTGGTAAGAGACCTGAGACTGACTAGAAGGTCCAGCTGTTCATGAAAGTATTGATCCTGGGCACTTATTCCCACTCATTTGCTGCATCTGGAAATTTAAGTAGGTTATAGTTATATGTATATATCAATATATAGATGTTGCTGTCACTCAGTGTATGGCAGTTGCAGGGAGTAGCATATTATGTTGCCCCAAAGTTTCCCCTTTTGGGTAAAGTATCTGCTCACTGCTTTACAGATACAGTGAGAAGTGGGGAATGGCAGTTTCCTCCTGCTTGGGATGAGTCTTCTGTAGTGCAGAATATCCTGCAGATGGGCTTTGACCCTACTCTGGTGGCTAACCTGGTAGAGAGTAAATACCTGCTGACTGGGACTCGCTACCTTTCTGAGTCTGAGCTGATTTCTGAGCTGCTTCAGACAGACTGGGAAGGAAGCAGCAGTGCAGAAGAAACAAGAGGTATGAGCCTGACTTGCCTGCCTATAATCTTGGTGGTGGTTTAACCTCTTATTCACTAATTTTGAGCACGGTTGTGAACTTGTCTTGCAGCTTTGCATTCTCTCTTCCTAGGCTGCAGTTAGGTGTAGTGATGTTCCAAGCCTGCCTTTCTTTGGGAGGCTGCAGAATGAAGTTCTGCTCTCATGGTGCCTGAGGAGGCTGCATTTACTGGAATGCCAGTAACTGTATCTCTCGGATAGTGTGATGTGGATTTTCTTCTTCGGTCTTTGCTGCTGCCCTTAAAGTAGCTGACAGCTGTCTGTGGAGGTTGGTCCATAAATTCAGATCTCTTCATGCAGGCAGACTTGGGCAGTTGCAAGGAAGACTCCTTGGGTGAGCATGCACTCCAAGTTTATTTAAAGTTGAACCAAGGGCTTGGTACGAACTAGTTGTCCTTCATCTCTTTCTTCTCAGCTTACCTGTGTCTGTGTTATCTGTTCTGTGAAGTCCTTTTGTGGAATGAATTTGAGGCTGAAACTGAACATTATGTACTCATTTTTTTTCTTTTATTCTAGAAACAAGCCTGCTTTCCAAAGCTCTTGTCTCCATGTGACAAGCTACCCAGCTCCTTAGCTATATCAAGGCAAAAAGTAATCACTCGGGGGAAAAAGCAGATGNTTTTTTTTTTTTTTTTTCCATTTTTTCTGGAAACAAGCCTGCTTTCCAAATCTCTTGTCTCCAGTGACAGGCTACCCAGCTCCTTAGCTACATCAAGACAAAAAGTAATCACTCGGGAAAAAGCAGATAAGGGTTTCTCCTGTCCAGGAGAACTTAAATCAGCTTCTCTGGGAAGAGAATGCAATGCAGACATGCACTAACCTCCTTCCCAGGGTGTGCAGTTTCAGAGACATCAGCTAGATCAAGCTGTATTTAGTGTTAATAGCCCCATGAAGAGGAGTTTGATCAGAGGTTAGGGAGAGCCTCTGAGCACAGTACTGTCTGAAGAGGGATGAAAGTGGTAATTCTTTAATGTACTTTTTTTCTTCCTTCCTTCCTGCTTATACAGATCCTGCTCAGAGAGAGAGTGAACGATCACGTTCAAGAGAAGAAACACAACCTGTGCAACAAAAAGAATCAGGTGCACTGGAGTGATCCTGGTGGGGAGATTGGTCAATACTAGGATAGCTCCTATAACAGCAAAGCTAGTGCTCTTTATGTTCCGTTGTTAATTCTGCAAATCAATGTCTTCCAGTTTGCATGGCAACTGAACATTGCTTATTCAGCAATTGAGGTTCTGCTGTGAAACATACCAAAAACTGGCTTATCTGGGATAAGTTTCATTATACAGTATAGCCATGTTTGTCCCTTCCCACCTAGCTAGTCCAGCATGTGCAGATAAACATGAGTCAAGAGTCTAGAATAGCTGTAGGGTGGTTTCAGTTGAAAAACCAATTATCTGAGAATGGTACCTCTGCCATTTGCAACCTCTGAACAAAATGATGATTGATTTGTAGGGATATGACTTCTGGAGATCACAGGGTTGTCACTTTCGAATAACCGTGGCTAACACGTGGGCCTTTCTCTCCTTTTTTAAAGGTGAGACACCACTGAGCGCAGAAGAGCAGCTCCGACGCCTGCAAGAGGAGAAGATGTGCAAAGTGTGCATGGACAGAGATGTGTCTGTTGTCTTTGTTCCTTGTGGCCACCTGGTAGCTTGTGCAGAATGTGCCCCCAACTTGAGACTGTGTCCTATCTGCAGAGCAGTCATCCGGGGAAGCGTGAGGACTTTCATGTCCTGAAGCAAGAGGTATTTGAGGGGAAAGGTAGCCCATAAAATCCAGTGGTAACAAAAGATGAACAAAATAAGTAAACAGTTCAACTCATGCTGGAGCAATCTCATTTGCAAGGTAGTTTGGCTACCTACGTGCAGGCATGTGCCAAATTTAAATGCATTTCTTTGCACTGTGCCTGCTGTGAGAGTTGCTCATAGGCTCTTACTGACCTTGCTGGAAGACTGCTCCAGGAAAAAACTCTGCTAGTTTCTTTTACCCACCAAAATGAGAGACTTCTGTTGACAGAGATTATCCTCCTCTGAAGTCTTGCATATTCAAATGATTCCAGCTCTGTGTTGAAATCAAGGGCTGTTTTCAATGGACTGTCTCTGATTCTCTTTCTGCCATTTAACAGTTGTTTAGAGATGATGAAAATAATTAGCTTTATCCTTCCTGAGTTGATATTTGCCTTTCATAACTAAGTGAAATTTAGACTATTTTTATAACAAAGGCACTTCTTGGACTAGAATACCGAACAGTGTGTGTTGTGGGGAAAGCAGTGGGTGGTTTTTATTTGTTTGTTCTGATCTCTTGGCTGTGAGGGGGAAGAGGCTTGGACAAATGAAACCTTAAATGAGTTGTCTTCTTGAACTGAAATGTTTCAGTAATCACTGAATTTACATACTTAAGTGAAAACCCTAATCTGTTGTAGCTTTTCCAACCTGTATTGTCAGCCTGATGGCCTTTGCTACCTAGAAGGCTGAAGGCTCTTTGATCTGGGTTCCTGGATGATCTCCTGCAAGTTTGCTGTAAAAACTCTCTCCTGGCTATCGGAGATTGTCCTGCTGGAAGACAGTTGTGGAAACTTACCCTTTTTTTAGGACTTCTCTTTGTTGCCTAAACTGATGTCTCTTGGTTCAAATGTGGTATTTTATCTTGTACCCCTTTTCCCCCAAAGAAAAAGACAGCTTTGTCAATAATATAGATTGTTAAGAGGTTAACTGCCTTAAGGGAAAGAGAATGTATGTTTTAAAAGCATTATTTTTCACAGAATAAAAGTTTTTTTCTCTCTGTTTATCTTATGGAGGTCTAAGCATCTGATTCTACTATAATGCTNGAGGTTAACTGCCTTAAGGGAAAGAGAATGTATGTTTTAAAAGCATTATTTTTCACAGAATAAAAGGTTTTTTCTCTCTATCTTACGGAGGTCTAAGCATCTGATTCTAGTATAATGCTCTATTGGGGAATTAAACATACAATTTATTGGGCAGTAGATGGCACTGAAGAGAGTTAAGGAACCCAGTTCAACTAGGGAAGCACGGGTGAAGGAAGCACCTGCACTTGGCACTCATCAGTAGTTTCCCTGGGAGCCTGCGGAGCTGGGGTGAGTGTATGGATTTGTCCTCCAAACCCTTCAACTGCAAAAGAAGGGAAATGTCCCCATAGTGGCTTGGGGAGTGTTCCTGCCTGGCCCTAAGTCCCAAGGGCTGCCTGTCCCCGATAGAGGGCACTCTTAACTTGACAATAAGGGAACCGGTTGAGTAATATCAACTGCTCTTTTTTTCTTCCACTTTAAAATTTAGATTCCAAGGATTGGGAGTTAGTGCTCCAACAAGTTGTGGTATCACACAGACTTGCAGGACATGCAGGTGTAGCCCAAGAAGCTAGGGAGAAGGGATGCAGGAGCACAAAATGTGGGTGGCACTGCCCTTGAAAACCAGGGAAGGTAATTAGGCTCTTCATAGACTTTCTCTTTCTTCCCCTCTTATTGTATAGGACTTAAGACACTTGCTGATAATGTTATGTGCTTAACCTGAACCTTTATTTTACTTCTAGTAAAAGGTACTTACCTGTGTTCCTCATAAGACAGAAAGGAGGAGTAGTGATTCTGAAGCTAACACATCATGACATGTATTTACTTAACTGACCCTTACTGGCATGTGTTGAAGCTGAGAAAGATGTTTAAGTCCACGATTCTGAAGATGTGGATGCTTCCTGCTGTAGCTCAGTGACCAGTATGGGAGGCAGCCTGTTCTGTCAGGCAGGGCTATAATTATTTCACCAGATGATCAAGCAGCTGGTCAGCTTTTCTTTTAGGTATGTGCTCAGTCAGAAGCTGTGGTAAAGAGAAGGAAAACTGACCTTAAAAGAAATTATATCCCTCAAGTAGCTTCACTTATATCAGCACTTGGTCAGAATACAAAGTTTTCAGATGGTTGTGGGTATCTTGAAGGGAAATCACACAACCATGCAGTGCGTGTTTTCTTACTTCTCATTTTGTTTCAGTGTTATAGAACAGTATTTTGGTCTCCTGGAGTAGGACAAAGAAAGGGGCATTAAGCATTGAAAAAATCAAAGATTGAATAATGTTTTTATTTCTTTAATTCTTCCCTCACACTTCCCTTTCCCAGCATAGCTTCAGGCTTGACCCTTCTGAAAGGCATTGTTCAAAAATCCCAAGTGACCTCGGAGTGATTAGGCAGGACAAAGCTACAGCAGCCCTTCCAACTACACCACCCAAAGAGTTACAGGGACAAATATGCCTCCTGCACTCAGCCCTAGCAAGCTGGGAGATGTAGTGAACAAAACTGATATTATGTGTTTCTTTCCCAATTAATTACTGTAGCTTGTTAATGCAACTTAATTACACTTATATCTCCATTTGCTCCTCCCCTCTATATTATCCTGTTGGGAGAAAAAACAAACCAAAAAAAGGCTTCTAGAAGGGTGCTGTCAGGCCTGTGTGTGGAGTGTGGCAGCCTGATGAGGAAAGCAGGCACGAAAAGTCTGTGTTCCATTAAAAACTAGGTATTTTCCAGTGTCCTGCAGCAGGTATCAGTTGTGCATATGGTTGTCCTGGTGTTAAGGTACTGTAGATGAGCAAACCCAGAGGGAGTTAGAGCGTGGTGAAGTGGGGCTGAGCTCAGTGGTGAGGGAGGAGTTGGAGCTTGTAGCAGCCTGTAGCAGGTCAGTGTTGTAGGCGTTGGGTTGCAGATCACTAAAATCCAGGACCAATTCCTATTGCTGCAGAGTCCACCATGTACAAGGGTTAGAAAATGAGGAAGGGGGGTCTCGGATGAGAGAGAGATTTAAAAAAAAAAAAAAAAAAAAAAGGCTATAACTTTATACAAAAAAGTGGAGGGAGGGCACCTAGAAAAGTGACCTGTAAATAGCCCCCACCTGGTTCTATGCAGGCAGGGAGGAGATGATGGTGTGTTAGGGGATTCAGGCCCGTTTCAGAACAAGAAGAAAGGAATTGGGAAGAAACTAGCTACAGAACTTGTGAAATGTCCCAGGGTGATTCTCAGCACTTCTCTGCGCATCCGTGGCAGGAGGAGGTAGCTCCTGCTTGAGCCATATCCCTTGGAAGGCCCTTGGAAGGGCCTCCATGTCCTTTGTTGGACAGAACAACGGGATTGCGGTCGCAATGGCTCCTCGGGGCACTTGGAGGCTTAAAGACAAGCCACGTGGCTGCTCCTCAGTGTACATTCATTGCATTTGAAAGGGAGAAACAAGAAGTGGAATGGAGTTCACCACTCTGCGTTTCCTCTGCCGCAGATCCAGGCAGCAGGGACTGCTTCCCGTGGCACCTTTGACAGTGGAGCACAAGCTTGATCCATCCTCCAGCATCCTCTTTACTTACGCAGGCCTGCAGAGAGAAGGGGGAGGTAGGCAATCAACTTGGGGCAAGTCCTAAGTTGTTTGTTTAAAAATAACAGAAATGGTGTGAAAATGAGAGCAAAATTATAAAATTCTTTTTTTGTTGTTGTCCTTTTCCTTTTTTTGTAAGTACCATTGACTATGGATAAAGAACAGGATTGAAAGATCAAATGTAATATGGTTAAGTAGTCTTCAAGTCTAGAAAGAATATTATGCATCTAATGGACCTGAGCATACTGCAGTTAAACTAAAGAAAGGTATGTGCCAGTGTTAGAGCTTTTGGAGTGGCATAAAATTCGGAATTTTAAAGTTGGGGAACATCTCTGGAATAAAACAGCCTATTGAAATTGCAATTCTATGCTTTCTGGTGTAGAAGCACTATTAGCAGATCTACTTTTGTAGCTAGCAGTAAAGATGAGTGAATGTTTTCAGCTGAAACATCACCTCTTAAACATGCAGCTTCAGGTTGATCAAAAGAGTTTGAAAATTCATGTTCATGTTCAGTAAATTGTTTGTTTGGGGGGGAAAAAGTCTACCTAGAAAGAAAAGCAGAAGCATTTTGTTTCTTTTTGCAAGGAATTTTTTTTTTTCCAATTTAAATAAGTTTCCTCTGCAAAGTATTCTGGTCATTAAACAAAAACTTGAAGAAAAAAATGTTTCTCCTCCTTCCCCAGCATTTCGCTTTAGACTTTGAACTGAAATTTTTATTTGCATACTGATACCTATCAGGTGTCAGTTCTTCTATTGAAGAAGCTGCTTTCAGCCAGTAAGTGGGTGACTTTTATGGGTCTGAGTCTTTTAATAGTGCCTGCTGGCAGCTGCTTCACACCTTTGACTTGCAGATAGGCTGCGGGCAGAAGAGCTGACTAGGGAGCATTAAAGGGAGCAGTTGCCAATCGGGACCTTAGATCATTCAGTCAACTGATGCCTCCCCTTGCTGATGTGTCACTCCTGGAGCCTCCAGCTGATCAAAGCCACACGCTGGGTGCTGGCCTGTGAACCCTGCGGAAGGGTAGAGCCGGGGAAAACAAAGCCAGTGATGCTGGCAACCCAAGTAAGATGAAATTAAAGCTCTT
Source organism: Crypturellus undulatus (assembly GCA_013389825.1). Taxonomy (NCBI): domain Eukaryota; kingdom Metazoa; phylum Chordata; class Aves; order Tinamiformes; family Tinamidae; genus Crypturellus; species Crypturellus undulatus. The sequence goes on along the minus strand of VWPW01021558.1, from coordinate 16,848 downwards.
ACTGCAATATTTGATACCCTATCCTATTAATAAATGCTAGGGAGAGAAACCTCACAACTGTTGCATTCTCTTCTTGGTTTTCTAAATAAAATCTTCAAATGCCGGTGGACCTGTTGCCTATCTCACTGTGTTTTAAATAAACATAGGCTCCTTCTTGTCACCCAGCAGGCTGCTGCTTTAGTGCTAAATCAAGTAGAAAAAATGTGACTCAAGATGACTCCCTTTGCCGTTAAGAATACACAGCCTCCTTTTTTTGAAGCAAATCCAGAGAATCATGGTCTCAGTCAAAAGATTTGAAAGGATTTAGCAGGCTGAAGGTGATGTCAAGTTATCCTGATGATCTGGCCCTCCTGGTGTCTTGGCAGGTATTTTAGGACACTTGGAGATAACAGCCTTAGCCAGAAACTTCAAAGGAGCCTTGGTTAACCCTTGGAGGGTTATTGCTGCAAGAATGCCTCCTTGTTTTAAATAAGGAGAGGTCTGTTACCACAACAAAGAACAAAAGCTGCTCTAAACTGAAGCCCTTTCCTGTGAAGCCAAAGAGGAGCTTGTGGCAATCAGGTCTGTCCTCAGGTGGAGCTTTAGCTGATGAAGGGCAAGAGTTTAGCCCTTCCTTCCTGAGAACTCAGGGGTGAACCAGTGTTTCTTGGCCTCGGGAGAACATGAGTTATGTTTTCAATACTGATATATTATCCTTTGGTTAAGGGCTGTGACCCAGAAACACACTGAAAATTTTAATCTACTTCCTATCAAGGTTTCAAGCATAAAGCTAAAACTTGATAAAGCTAAAAGTTGGTCTCGTGCCTTGACTGGAAACAGTGGTGAGATTAAGGGCACCTCTTTTACACACTGAGGTCTCAAACAGTTTTCCTGCTTCTATTGAGTCTGTTAAATTTGTGACTTGAAATAGAAATTATTACAACCAAAAAGCCCCAGAGCCAATGAAATATAGAACAGAAACAACTGTGGAACCTGAAATAGAAATAATTGTATTTATAGAAATCATTGTTGCAGATTGAGTGTTGGAGGTGCTAATTGAGATGAATCATTTTAATCATGCCTTTGTAAGCAATGGTACAAAAATAACTTGGATGGTGCTGGGAGAGATGAAGGCGGATGTGGGAAGATGCCAGGCGAGGGCACGTTAGGAGGAGGGGAAGGAGGGTGATCTCATCAGAAAAGGGCAGATAAAGCTGGAGTGATGGGGGTAATTCCATTAGACAGGCAAGGAATGAAAGTCGTCCTGTTGTGGAGAGGGAGGGTTGCAGCAACAGGGCAGGGTGGATATCAGGAGAGCAGTGACTGTTGATGAGGGTTGGTGCCATCCTAAAATGAAAAATGGCAGTTTGGTCTTGCTGTCTGCCCCAACTCTAGTTTCAGAATAAATTTGATTTCAATCTAGGCTTCCTCCAACAAAAAAGCAGAGAAGACAGAAAATGCATGTTCTTGACCCCTAGCTGCTTAAAACTTGAAGGAAGGTGGATGTTTTATTGTTTTGCATCTTCTGGAACAGGATAGGAAGAAAGGAGATGCTTTAAGTCATCATGAAAGGGATTTCACAGCAGGACAAGGGCAGGTGGCCCTCGGTGCAGCAGCACTGTGGGGTGAGAAATGTTGTGCTCTGGCATCAGCTGCTCCCCTCCTGCTCGTGCAGGTAAAGGAAACATAAGAACTAGGAGGACTATGAAAAACAACTGCTTGGTGGTTGCTGTGAAATTTAGAGGGTCGCTTTATCTACTGCTCAGCAGCTGTTCTCACTTCCAGTTACCCCCCCAAAAAATATTACATTGTGCAGACAGAAGCTATCAGTATGTGAAGGATGCTCTGCAGAATGGGAATGAAGGGACAAAATTGCACTTTATTAGTAGCTTACCATCTTAATGAGCACCTCATAGAGAAATTTTACATTACCAGCTTCTATTGGTATTACGATCACCCCATCTGGAAAACTTAATTTATAAGTACTATCTAATTTTACAAAATATATATATATATCATTTTAAAATAAAAGCAACCAAATCCTCTACTGTAGAAATGTGATGTTTCTTCCCTACGCTGCTGTGTCACGCTAGTAAATCAGAGAACTGCCTGAAGCTCCACAACTTCTGCACCCTGTCCATCCTGCCATGACAAAATGAGAGGGAAATCAATATTTAATTTCCTGTAGCATCCCTCCTAATAATGTTATTGCACCCCCAAACTTACAGGGAGTTTAACTGCTTGGCAGAAATACCTTGTTCTCCTGGACTCATGCTGCACACTGCAGTGATGAAGTGTGTAGTAACTCTGTGCTGCATCCCAGAATCACGTCTGCAAAGCGATTTGGGGGCAGTTTTTCTTTCCTAAGCCCTGCTTTTCTCCCCCATTCTCAAATGTTTCTTTTTGGCAGAGCTCTCTGCTAATCATATTTTCAGAAAACCAACCTCTCTTGACAACTGCTCTTAAAAATTTCTGCACATTGATTTGCCTTCTTGCAGCTTCTCAACAAGGAGCATCAAAAATTCAGATCTTATTACTGCTTTTTATCCTGCAGATAGAGGGTGGCCCTGCCACCCTGTGCCAATGATACTGTCAGATTTTGTGGTGCCAGCCTGAGAGAGGGTTAGGGGAGGATGCCAAAGATGTGGCCAGGAATCAAAATGGCATGGATGCATAGATCAGTTAGTTGTGACTGCACACACAACAAGGTAGAGCTTAAATAACTACAGAAGTTCTATATATTTTTCCCTCTGCAGAGCTCTGTGATTGAGGCACTGCCTGTTGGACCACAATTCAGCCTTGAGATGGAGAATTACATTCTGCTCTTGCTGTAGCTTATCTACATCCAAAAAACCTGCTGGAGAAATCCAAATGAAAGGAGGAACGATCCCGAGCCCATGGCACCCCTGAGTCAAAGCAAGAGGCTCCTAGTGCAGCCTCCTAGCACAGGACCCCATACTTACAGGTATGTCTGCTTGAACAAAATGTTGGTGGGTTTTTCATTGACATGGTAGAGAGGAAATGGATCAAATCCACCAATGAAATCAACTGAAAAAAAATCAGAACTGAAATAAATAAACAAACATGGCCAGGGTGTTGAAAGGAAATGAAAGAGAAGTTGGTGAATGTCATGACATAACACAGAAATTGGTGAGAGAACAGAAAAATGATTTTTTTGAGTATGGGTTGCTCTTTGGAAATCTCTGCCTGAAGAGACCTCTTTTCCTCCCATCTCCTGGGGAGTGCAGGTGTCCCAAAGCAGCAGACCCAGCTCGCACGAGAGCCAACAACAGAACCAAACCAAGAGCCCAGGAAAGCAAGAGGACCCTCCCCAGCCCCTTTGGGCTTTGGCCCTGTGCTGCGATTCTACGTGATGCAGCAAAATGCTGGAAGGAGGGAGCGGGATGGAGCTCGTCTTGTCTTCCTGGCCAGACAGACCGCAGCAGCTTTGGAGAACTGCAGACACCCCCTTCATTCATTATCTTCAGCACTGCTGTTTCTCAGGTCCCCTCTGCCAACTCCGTTTCTTTTAAATGCGCACAAATAGGAACAACACTCCCTTCTTCCAGTATTCACAAAAGGGCAACGTAACTAAGCAAGGACTCTTCTAAGTGACGAAGCCCTTAGTACTCGGGGAAGAGTTTTCCAAGTCTCTTTTGGTTCCACTGAAGTTAGGCCAAGTCTACCCTGAGCTGGCCCAGACACCCAGGGCTGTGGGTACAATGTGTGATTGACCTAGCAGGCCTTGCAAAAACGCTTTAAAAGAGATTCAGCTTAGACTATTTTTCTGTGCCAAGTCACTGTATTTTGGCTGGAAGTGTGAAAGCTTCTATCCCCTACAAATGACATTTAAAACCAATCGGAGAGCCCTATTAACTATATAAGTGCCTGTTTAGTTTTCTTTCCTGAAGGTGGCACTAGTATTTCGGATTCTAGCTGCATTGCCATGGACTTTTTGTAGTTTTAAGCAAACAATGTAAAATAAAAAAAAAAAAAGTGAAAAAACTTAAAAATTCTAAAGTACAACTTACAAGTTGTTGTGCAACTTATTCATTTAAAAAGACAGGTACTAATTGCATTATCTTAGTTGTGAAACGTCTAAATTAGGAGACCTTAAAGCCATTCTTCAGTAACTGTCCAGCTCCTTCAACAGAATTATCTCAGCTGAGTACCCAACTATGGAAGCACCAAAAATGTGCGTTATTTTAAAAAAAATCTTAACTATAGTTCCCTGTCACTAGCAGCCATACATTACAATGCATTAGTACATCTGAAATATTCTTGCTCGCAATTCAGCGTTAATGGATCCCTACTGCTGTGTTTTCTCATGAAAGTCACGTTAGCATGAGCTTCCTGATTAATGTGCCTCAACACTTATAATTACTCCGTGCTGCATATCAAAGGAACATTTAAAAGAAAGCACAACTGGAAGAGAAAATTAAAACGCAGCTCAAATTTGTTCGGGTCACTGGAAGGATCTACCACTGTGAGTGTGAAATATTGATGGTTTGTCATTGTTAATTATTCAAGCTGGCATTTTAATTCCAAGCTGGGAAACTGGTTGGGGAAAGGAATTTGCTAGTGAGAAAAAAAACATTGTATCGTGAAATTAACAGCTCTGCATTTCTAGATAATGCTTTTCCTGTGTGATTGCTTCTCCTAACAGATCCCTGCCATAAAACATGTGCTGTCAAGTTATTGTTTTACAGTATTAAAAGGGAGCTCAGAACTCAAGCTATTTAGGTACAGGGAGAGCTGTAGGGCAATTAAAAGAAATATTAATTATGATGCAGAACCAAAATGTATTGCCAAGCTGCAAATAATCAATAAAGCCAGTAGAATCAGGTCAGCCACCCAGGAAACAACAGAAAAACACAGTCAGAGCAGCAATTCATCTGAGCGCACCCCTTTGAAATAACATTCTTCACATTCTTTCAAATATCCAGTTCAAACTGTTACTCTCCATCTAGCATCCATGCCAGCTGCCATTCGCAAGGACAGAGCTGCTTGCACCATCCTAACAAACGTCTTGAGGAAGTGATCCCGGGATATGAATCTTTTGGAACAGATCCTTACCTGAAGCTGACTGGCCTGGACCCGCTGAGTAAAACTACTGATTCAAACACACTTAATTCAAACACAGAAAGCAGCACATTGCCAAGGAAAGCAGACTGTGCATTTATTTGAACTCTGTGCATCCCTCCTTTGTGTGCAAAAGCATTGGTCTCCCAAGAGGAGTTTGGAAGAGGAAAGTAACCCAGGACCAGACTATAGGTGCCTGGATAGGTCCCCCAGACCCAGTGTGCTGTGTCTTTGATTCCTTGCTCTTCTCTGACACTCCTAGCAAACACATAACACCCAAGGGAACTGCCTCCCAACCCAGGGGAGTGGGTCCATTCAGCCTTCCTGTAATTCAGACACGGTGCTTCCTCTGCTTTTAATTTAAGTGCTCAGGTCATTCTTGGCAAGAAACCTTGCTCTCCGCATCATCCGCAGCTTGGGGCACATGATACTCAGCGGGTGGCCTCCCTGCTCAGCTGAGCACCAGGCTGTATTTGCTGCTGTAGGTGCTCCCACTTGCACCAGGAATATTTCAGCATTGTTGTGCTTGAGCTCGACCAACTTGAGAGGAGAGGAGGCTGCTCTGTTTCTCTAAAGCTTAGCCTAAGTGAGTAACCAACACCCAACTTTCCTGTGCAGGAGGAGTAACAGGATTACAGCATCCAACACATAGTGATGCAGGAAATAAAATCTCAAGGTAAAAACAGCTGGTACTTGAAAGGTAGGTACTGCTGTATCAGATAGATGCAGAGATGGAAAGAAGCCTGATTGCAACCCAGTGCTGACAGACCCACCTCTAAGAGAGAAAGAGAATTTAATGAAACCTTTGCCAAAGGATCTGTTGGTAAATACTTACAGCTGTCTTCTTCTTCTGTAAAAACACTAACAACATAACAGGCGTAGACAAAGCCCACCAGCTGGAAAACACAAAGAAGAAATCAGTTTAGCATTGGTCTAGTGAGGCTGGTCAAAACTACCCGGCAGGACTTCAGCAGACGGTATCTGCCGTGAACTTGGCAGCACTAGGGTGACCATGGGCATAGCCGTGTGTGCTGCGAGGTGAGGAGTGCCAGGGTGGACCTGGGGGAAGCGACTGTTGGGGAAGACTTGAAACTCCAGAATTGCCAGAGCCATCGTTACCATCGGAGCAGCAGCCTCCTGCTGCTGGAATGACAGGCAGCAAAATGGCTTGGGTTTGGTTGACCTTGGAACTACGGGGCTATGTTTAGGGGTGAAGGAAGGTGCTGATATAACGTTTTAGATGGACCCCTGCAGACGAGGAAGACACACAGACATATGGGGTAGGCTTTGCTAGCAGAGGGTCAGGGATAAGAACTCATCAACCCATAATCCTGTCACAAGGGTCATGCAAGGAAAAAGACGTTGCTGAGCCGTGGGATCTGCCAACAAGAAGGGACCAGTTTTTATGCAGATGGGATAGAAACTTGAGTCTTATTGACAGCATGTACTCAGAATCCTCCACATTTTTAATATCTTGGCTTGGAGATCAAAAATCCACTGGAATGAAATCCTAGGCTTACTTTAGCTCTAGATTTTCTAAGGTCTCTCTGTCCTTGGAATTCAATGAAAAGTGCATGGACAAATCAGGCATTGGACTTGCAAAGGAAATGGGCCAGCAGATGATGAGCAACAAACCAGATGATAGCAATAGTCTTAATCCACAAATTGCATAGGCAGAAGCAGGAAACGAACAGTGACACAGTAGGGTATTTCTTAGATTTCTCAGAGCTTCCTGTTGTGGCCCGCATGTCAGCAGTTGCTCAGAGCAGTATCTTCAGCAGAAAACTACAGCAAACATTAAAAATAAAAGCAGTCGAAGGTATCGTGATGGCTGTGCACTTGGCAGATAGTTGGTAGAAGATGCCAGAGCCAGGCTTTGCTGTCCTTGTTCAGCAGCAAGTCATTACCCAGCCTCAGTAAAGACAGAAGCTTCTGGTACTGTGGGAATTGAGCATTCTAGATGCAGCAGGGCTTTATTTTGCTTTGATTTCTTCCCGTTAATCAAATATCCTCTCCATCCTTCGTTCTGCATCTTTACATAGCGCCCCACTTAGCGAGATCTTGGTTGACACTAACTCTATTAGTAAAGTTATTGGGCGACGTAATTGTTTTCCACCGTGAACTCAATTCTCTCAAACAAGAGCTAAAATGTAACGTCCAGTGACTCACTCCCCGGGAAGACAGAATGATGCATGGCGAGACTTGAAAAGCAGAGTCCATTCATTTTTAATATGACAGAAAAATACATCACACCAGAAAACAAAAGGCAAGATAATGAGATTTCTACTAGGGAGTTATAAGGCAGTCTTGATTTCTGTGGCTCTCCTAGACAAAAAAACACCTTGTTGGAAGGAAAGGGAGGTTTTTTTTTTTTTTTTTTAATATCACTAAGCCTTTTATTTCCTTCATGATTTCCTCTAATTGCATGAGAGACAGGCCAGCCTCTTTGCTCCTGGGTGGGCCCTTTGGAAGCCTGTCCAGGTTTGCAGAGCAGGACAGGATCCTCCGTGCACTCATGTTCTCCTGCTCTGTATTTTCTAGACAAGAGTGCAAAGTTTCCATTGACCATAGGGCGCTTAACTCAAAAAGAAACCCAAGTGCAATGGTGACTGCCAAGCGATGGCAACGGCCTGGTTTTCTGCTGCCTGGTTTTCTCCTTTCCTCGGCTTTGCCATCACAGCTCCAAGGACCAAAGCTGCAGTTCCCACGAGCTGGGGCAGGGAACCCCTTGATGGTATCTGCCCCTTTATGGGAATACAGCTACATTATCCCGGGCACCCTGTTAAACCCCGGAGAACTGAGTTCAGAGCTCACAAGGAGCACGTGAGTGATCCACAAAGTTTATTTTGCACAGAAATGAATGCCCTGTAACCCCTTAGCCATCAACTCTTCTCTCCCCACATTCATTGTCCTTTTGCAACCAAGGTGACCTTTTACGCTCACAAACCAACAGCACAAAACAAGCTAGAAGTGAACTTTGCAAAATCCCTCATGCTGGCACCAGGGAGGTTTGTTTGTTTATTGTTTCCCTGGACTTCGCGCTGACCTTATAACCCATTTCTTCTTGGCATGAGTTTCATCAATAATAAATCACTGCTTATTCAATAGCCTGTTTTCTTTTCATTCAAGTAAGTTCTGTGCGTCTCACAGCCTAGTCAGAACAGGAAAATTTCCGTGGCAAAGAAGGGAGAGACATGCAATATGAACGTGAGCTGCATTTCACACTGGCTGGACTAAACTCTAATTAAACCCATCACCTGAGGGATGAAATGAACTCCTGGGATCCGCTCTGTGTCTTCCCTCCTTCATGAATTATGAATGAAATACAGTTACAGAGGAGCAACGCTGCTCCTTTTGTCCCATCCTTTTCATGGAAAAGTCTCCTGTAATGGGGGTGAGTGGACTCCAAGAGACACCGATGGTCCCTTCTGCTGCTTCCTTGGTGAGGATGTACCAAGTCCAAGAACGTCACCAGTGATTAACTGAGAGCAAATGCTTGACAGGCGTCAAAAATGTGGCAGTAATTACACTTTTGCTCTGAATGCCATCTTCATTCCTGAGGTCAGTAAAAAGAGAGTTTTGAGCCCTATTATCCCACTGAAATATCAGTAATTCTTAGATTATTCCAACTACGTAGGGGAGGTGGGAGAAGAGAAAAAAGTCTGCAATGCAAAATGATACCTTTTATCCTCTAATTTCCCAGAGGATATTCTTGTAGTTTGCCTGTGCTGCTGTTTCCTCACTTGTTCTGCATGTTGGGTACCAGCTTCCTCCAGGCTGCACGAGTATCCGATGAAGGTTTTTATTAGGAACACATGTCGTAGGCAGGTGGGTGCAGCGAGCCCAGCAGCCAGCCTGGGAAATGCTCCTGCTGCCGAGCAGGAGAGGATGGAGCTGGCTGCCCCGAGGGCTCTGCAGGCAAATGTGTGGTGCAGGGAGACAAACCTGCCCAAAGCTACTGCAAAAATGGGGGTTGGAGCCTCCTTCTGCTTCTCAGTGGTTGGAATTTAACTTTAGCTGAGAAGCTGTGCTCCAGAGCAGCAGTGACCTGCAGTCTTTGAGCTAGGAGGACTGAATTGCAGGAATATTTAAAGGACTGAATTACAACTAGCTGAATGAAGCTTATGAAGGATGGCGAGGCAAATTTTAGGAGGGGCCACCAGTTGCTTATGCAGAATCCCAGCTTTAGTCCTTTAGCATCTATCCTAGTGAATATCCCAGGCTCTTCAACTCTTCCCTCGTGTGAAGAGAGAATTTTGTCATCATTTTTCTTTTCATTGCAGAGAAACTGTGCAAACTCCCCTTCTTTAGGGGAGATGCATCCTACATTTCCCTTCTCATCAAAGACAATGAAGTTTTATGTGCTCATCAGCGCGAGATTTCTGCCTGGTTTCTGAGCTGTGAGAAGGCACCAGCCAGCTTGAGAAAAAGCTCCTGTGATCAGGTAGCCAACGAGAGGTAATCAAAACCCTCGGATTCCTTGACCTTCTTTGCTCTTTGGATGCAATTAGGACCACTGAAAATCTAGCTTGTGCCAGCAGCAAAGCATCTCTCGTGCCTCTCTTCTCACATAACATCTGCTGTCAAAGCTCTGCTGCCTTTCTGGGAAGCTTCCAACCTGTCAGTCTGCAGTGAAAACAGCAGACAGGCGGGCAATGAGTTCTCTCAGCTGGGAAGACATTTCCAATTTCCATCCCATTCACTGGAGCCTCAGGAAGAGCCTCTCCTTCCCCGCTCCCAGCACTACCATATGGACGGACCAGAGCTATGCCAGGTATTTCAAATCCAGAAAACTCTTCTCGCTGCCGGCTGGCAAGCTGAGGGCACGTAGGATGGAGCCTTGCGGAGATAAAAACAAAGCTGATATTTTCTTTTCTTGACAAACTGGTTTCTGCTGAATTTCCTAATTGGGTCGGTAGGATTAGTTTTACAGTGACATTTCCATAGGCTTTGTTATGAGATCTCATTCTAGAAAGGCTTTCCCTCCAGTGTCTTCTGTGCTAAACACCAAGCAGGATTTACACTTGCACAGAACCTGCCTGCAGTTCTGTCCCATTTGCAGCCTCTTCACCTTCAAGAGACGTGGGTTCACATCTCACAAAGAGGATGTTTGCGATATCAGATGAATTTTAATCCAGATCCTGCAGGTGGTTGTGTCATGGATGGTGCCTGACGTGCCCGTTTGATCCCCTCCAGATTAAAGCAGTTGCTCCTCCCTTCAAGGAGCGCTGAAAAGCTCTGGGTAAAAGCAAACTGAGACCTTATGCGTCGTCTTCAAATGCATACGCAGGACCGGAGCGATACGGCCAGCAGGATTCAGCGTGGCAGCCAACCCTGCGCTCCCCATATGGAGCAAGATTTTCCTTCCCCTTCCTTTGGCATGGAAGATCGAATCCAATGAGACGAACTCAGCTTCTCCCCAGCCCCAAGGGACTGATATCTTTTTGCTAAAGAACAAGGACTTCACATGACCGTGTCTGGAACAGTCCCCTGAGCCCTCCAAATTCTAAAGTATTAAAGCCAAAACTGCAGCAAAGGACGTTTTGCTTCTCCACCTCCTCTAAACGGGCTGTGCTGCTCTCAATGCCCAGCAGACAAGGAGGGAACTAGGTCACGTCCCTTGCCGCGTCCCCAGTCTTGGGTTGCTCGTCCTGTTTTTAGAACTATCGATCTGCTCCCGCCGCCTGCCTGCGGCACGGGCACCTGCCAGCGCCCTGGGAAGGGTGGCAGCTTGTAATGAAATCTGCCTTAACATGAGATAAAGGGAATAGAGGGGAAAAAAGGAAAGAAAAATAAATAACACTGAGAGGGATCAAAGAGTTTGACCCTCAGAGACTCAGAAGGGCGAGGACGGGCAGGTTGGCTGTTTTCATGCAAGGTTTTAGCGAGAATATATCTTTCTTCCTGTCTTAGCAAAGCAGATAAAAACTCTATTTGTCCCTTTACCTGAAATAATTACATACACGTTTCAGAGCTGGCAGGAGCTACAGGCCTGGGGCTTTGAAATTCCACCTTTATTACAGGACAGGTGGGAAGTTATTTCAGTCTGCACCGCTCAGCCCGCAGGGACTCCTCATATCCAGGTATTCCAGCCTCATTGCCAAGGTTTAGGATGCAAAAATCTACTGCAACTTAAATCTCAGGAAGGAGAGAGAAAATGTTTACCTAAATCCTATTTGTCTTACAGTCCCCATGTCTTTCTCTCCATCTGGCACCTTATGGTGCTCTGCACATGGAGAAATATATTATTTGCCTCAAGGATGCCAAGGAAGAAACGGTCCCAGAGACGTGGACCAGTCACCTGGGCTCCTATATATCAACAGGAGCACTCAGCTGAGAACTGTGTGCTGTAAATGGGTAAGATGCTATAAAACAAGGGTCTACATTTAGCAAAACAAATGCCCTTTGTTGGCGGAGCCTCTGGCTGGGGGCCCAGGGGCATCAGGGCAGATGCTGCCAGCGGCACCTCTGCACGTGTAAAGCCGGAGGGGTTGAATTCACTGAACTGGGGAATGGCACCGGCTCAGCAACCTCTATCCTCTTGCTGTTAGCTGTTCTTTATAAAAGAAACCAGCTCTGCTGCTTTGGATACTTAAGATTTCATGTCTCCTACTCATGCAGTGAAGCATCTTTCAGACACTTTAACTCACATAATTTTCCCTAAAGGAGAACCAAACAAATGTTAACAGACCACTCTCAAGCCAGGGAGTTCATTCAGCTCAGAAAACAGGGGGCTTCTCTGCTTGCTTTTTGACACTGCAAGAGAGGAGTGGGGTCCTCTGCTCCCTGCAGTCCCCTGGGTCACACAGATCTCAGCTAAGGAAAAGTGCAGGATCAAGACAGCAGAAAGTTGTACCAGAAACAGCCGAGATGGGATCCCAGGAGCGTGGAATTTCTCCACATTCATTATCCTCTAATGTGTAAATCAAAGCAAGTTACCCTTTTTACAAACAGACCTGAAATGCTGAAAGGTGAGTGCCTCAGCAGCCCACATCAGTGTAGGTTTAAAGCCATGAAGCACAAAATAACAGAGCGAAGCAGCAGGGAGATGCTAGCTCTAATGCAGCCACAAAATGAGGAGCCAAGCAAGGGAAACAATGGCCGTTTTGTTTCAGTTAATTTCCCAGACAAATGAGAAACAATTAATTAACGGCCAACATTAAGGACATTGAATTACTGCAGAGTGCTTAAAAAGCCTGTGGAAGATTCCAATAAGGAAACAGTTGGTGGAAACAATTAGTGCATATCTTAGGTGTCAGCAGAAATAAAACGTGCTCCTTTCTGCTTCCTTAGGGTTTATTTCATTTTCTGGAGATAAGGATTTGCTGCCTTTTATTTGTGCGCAGGCACAAAAAGACCCGGGCTCCCCCATCTACCACCAAGTCCAGAGGAACAGAAGAAATCCTACAGAAGGGTCTCTGTCCCATTAAAACCAACATTCCTGGCCCTGACGTGGATAAACAACAAGCTGTTACTGTAAGGTTGCATTGGATATGTCAAATATTAGGTATCCAGTACTAATTTCCAGTTCTTAGTGTAAATATCAGCAGGAAGGGAACAAAACCAACTAGTTGGAAAAACAGAGCGTGCCCGGGGATGCTGTCAGCCCGATACCCACCGCGATGAGGATCTGGAAGGAGCTGTGCACGACCTCGATGTAGCGATATTCCAGCGCGCAGCCGATCACCGACACGTAGGAATGGCTGTCCAGGCCCTTGATGCCGGACATGGAAGCCTCCTTCCTCACGCAGCCGGGGCCGTTCTCACTCCACCACGACTGGTGCCGGGAGATGTTAAACGTCAGGAGTTCGCTGTCCTAAGGAGAGAAAAGTCCATGAGTGTCTGACGTGCTGCTTTCATAGAGCTCTTATGAAAACCAGGAGAAAAATCTGAATTGCAGACACCTCCCCACCCATTCTGCAGCCAGCTGCACATCTGAAAATGAGATTTCCCTCGCACTTGAGAAAAGCAGGATACCCCCAGAAAGCCTGCAAGCACTTTGAGATTTTGAGCTTTCAAAGCCCTCGCTGTGGATGGTAAAAGACAAACTTAAAGGCAGAATAGGGCAAGGAAGAGCTCAGTGCATCACTTCACCAGCGAGTGCCAAGTGCTGGGAGTCCCAACCAGCCCCTCCACTCGCTTTGATGTGGAAACAACAACCCCTTTGGGACTAGAGGCCCCCGAGGAGGTGGGAGATGGAAGTTTCCTTTTGCAGGGCAGATTGTCCCGCTTTGCACATCGCATCAGCAGCCCCCCGTGCTCAGCAAAGCCTCCCAAGCAGTTTGTGGAGCCAGTGTTGAAGCGCGTGTTGGGAAATGTGGACAATTAAGAGGGAAGCCAGCTGCCGAGCTCCTGACATAATCACCGCAACAGATGGGATGGAAGTGTTTTATGGTGGATGCAGAAGAGCACGGGATGAAGTGTGGCAGCAGTGCAAAAGCAGCCTCGACAGCCAGGGGAAGAAGAAAACAGGGGAAAAAAGACTCTATTAAAAACGGTTGGGAGTTTGAAGGGAGCTCTCTGCATTCTGAAGGCTCTGGGGAATCATTACGTTGGCAGCTGTAGGACAACGTGTGCCGTGCAAAGCCCTGGGCAGCCAGGGGAGAACTTCCAGGGACCCTTTTCTTCTGCAGCCTCTTGTGATTTTGGCAGCAAACTCCTTGACCTGCCCCTCGGCTGGACATTGCTCTGTGGCCCACACATCTCCCTCCTGCCCATCCCATTGCATCTGCTCCAAAACACTTGCTTTCCCTCCCAAATTTGCCTGTATTGGGATATGTGGATTTCTCCCAGGAAAAGCTCTTCCTCCTGGAAATCCTCCAAACTGCTCTGCTGTTCTCCCCCTCAGAAGCCCCTGGATGCTTCAGGTGGCCAAGGGAAGAGGTGCCCTCCTTCAAAAAGGTCCTCGATTCCTCTTGCTCTGCCCAGGGCTTCCCTAATTCTCATGGAAACAGAGCAATTCCAGGGAGGTTCCATCCCCAGGATGTCCTTCTCCAGGCAGATGGTGCTTTCCCGAACCTTCTGCTCCAGACGCAGCCAGCTCCTTCAGTGTCCTGCTTGATTCCCTCATACAGGCACCCCCATGTGCAGCTGGAAAAACAGGAATCCTTCCCACATCCCCATCCACCCATCCTTGCAGGATTGTTTTAACTTTGGGGCAGGAGCTGAGCTTGGCTGTGAATTAAACCCAAAACAGGCAGAACCGGTGCTGGCCACCGAGATGGGTGAAGAACTGTAGGTCCTAAACAGCCCTCACTGCTTTTTGCCAAAAAATCATGCTCCAGCTCTGGGCAAGAACAACATTAGACTCCGGTTAGGAACAGCGTGGAGCAGCTGAGCACATTTGAATTGGAAGATACCAGCACCGAGGGATGCAATGAGGGATCATTTAAGGAAAGCGCTTGATGGACCTCCAGTTGCTCAGTGCTTGCTTGAGACCAGGCGAGTGATCCCTGGGTGCCTCCTGCAGCCTCATTTGAGAGAGGGCTGGGGAGAAAAAACTACAAAGCAGGAACAGAGCCCTAAAACAGGAGAAAACAACCCTCTCCTTGCCCCCCAAAAAACTCAGAGCAATAGGAAACAGCCATTTATCAAAAAAAGCATGTGAAGCTTGAACACAGTGAAATCCCCCCGCCAAAGTCGGGGCAGCCTGGAAGAGGCTGTTTGGAAAGCTCCTCTTTCCAAAACCCTCCTTGAAAAGGCTGGCGGAAGCAGCCAGATTTCTCAGGAGCAGCTTCGGGAACCTCCTCCCCCAGCATTTCCTTGGTTATCAGCTCTGGAAACAAACCGAGCCCTGCGTGGGAGCCTCCGAGCCCGAAGGCGGAATCGTTTTCCCCCTTTCAAAGCTGAAAGTGTTTATTATCAAAAGGGGAAATAGAATCTTTATCTTTTAGTCCCGAGTAGCTGCATCGCCCCAAGACAAGAGGGGGGAAACTCTCCTTGCTGCTCCGGGGGCTGTCAAGGAGGCTGCAGCATTCCAAGGCCAAATCCCAGACTTCCACTTGCCAAACGTAGGTGGACTTGAGGGATAGCTGTAATTAACTCTGCTTTCATCCATCCTCCACACACATTTATTCAGGTACAAAGTCATCCCAAATACGCCATCCAGATCCTCCTCTGGAATACAAATAAACCCCTGGATGACTAATAGGAGCTGCCTCCATTTCAAGAGGAGATTTAGACCACCGCGGCTCAGGATTCACATCAAAGCACTGAGTAGGCAGCAGACAATATAAAGGGGAGGGGAAAAAAAAGAAAGAAAAAAAACCATCATTCCAAGAATAATTCCAGAGGGAAAAATGAAGAGGAATAGGTCAAAATAAGCAATAGCAGCGCTCCTGAGCGCTTCTCACATATGTGATGAAGGGTCCATCAGCAGGGCAGCTGGACAGACAGATGCTCCTATGTCTTACCAGGAGGATTTTAATAATTAACTCAGACTTGCGCTTCCTGCTGGGGTGCAGGACGGGGTGTTTCAGACAGGCAGAAGCTCAACACGTTGTTCCGTGCACAGCCCAGAGCCCGAGGAGACCCCTCCGGGCAGCTCACCTCGCTGAGGGGCCAGATGGACCGAAAAAAGGATAAAAAAGGGAACACGAGCAGGAGGGCAGGATGGAAAGCAGGTTAATCACAAGCCCCCCGCCAGCTCTGGGCTTTCGCATTTCACCCCAATGCTGGAAGCATCAACTTAAATCGCTTCTTTGCCATTTAGTGGGCAAGAGAAGGAGCAATCTGCAATAAGGACACGTCAAAGCTGCCTCTTTTCCACCGCTGCATCCCCAAAATTCCCCAGGCATTTTCTAAGCTTGATACAGCAGAAACATTCGGGCTTTTGCACCCGAGTTATCGCCTGTCTCGGCTGCACAGGGCTGTCCTTACCCAGGCAACAAACTCCATCCTTCCAGCTCGCCGCCCGCTCTGTGTCTGTCACTATAAATTAGCTGACAGCAACTGCCCTTGTCAGGAACGATGCTGTCAGGAACGCCACTTCCTCTGGGAATCACAGGGAAAAATCCCATGGCCAAACACCTCTCGTGGACCACTGACCCTGAAGGGGATCGCATGGGAATTCCATGGAGCTGAAATACTCCCGAGCGCATCCGTGCTAGTGAGTAAAGAGCTGCTGTTTTCCTGCCCTGCTCCTCCAGGGCTCTCTGCTATTTGCAGCCTCCCTGTCACTACCAGGGTCATCGCCCGCTGTGACTTCTTATGAATGACTAAGGGAGAGCTTCCTCGCCTGGATCTGCATGGACACGGGCATCCCTGCAGCTGGAATGTCCCCATGGAGCCGGTCGAGACGCGTTCATCACTAGGATGCTCTGCAGGTGCCAACTGGCTCTGGGTCGGGTTTCTAGATGTGCAGGAAGAGCCCAAAGCTGCTCCGGAGGCCAATCTGCCTGCAGAGCTCCCTGGGCTCTCATGGAAACCTGCACTCCGCTTCCAAGAATGTCTTTTGTTCCCCGCTGGAAGAGGTTTTGTTTTCCAAGGAGACAGGGCACTCCTGAACAAGGTCACATGGACACTAATAATTTCTGCTGAAGAGGAGAGGGGAAAAAAGGAGGCAGCATCATTTCTTTTTAAAGACATTGTTTTTTCAAATGAAAGGAATCCACAAAAAATAGTGGCAAGGCTGCAGAATGATTTTGCTCTATCACAAACCCAGCACGATTATTCTATTTTTTTTTCCAGTTGCCACCAAAGTAGCAGCATGAATTTTTCATTGCCTCTCTGGAGGGACGTCCACCGAGACAACAACAACAGACGCTGCAGCTCAGTCCTATCAAGAAC
>VWPW01021557.1:595117-678894 GCA_013389825.1 Crypturellus undulatus | reverse complement strand
TTTTTTCCTGATGTCCTTCCAGCTTCTCCCTAAGCTGATCCACAAGATTTATTGACTGCAAGCTGAAGGATGAAGCCAGGGAGCATCCACCTCCCTGAAATCCCCACACAGCGCGAGCAGGGCACAGAGGCTGATGCGATTTCTATGCCAGTTTAACCCCAGGGAACTTCACAGCAAGGATTTGGAGTCATGTCCAATTACAGGCGAGGACTTTTCACTCCTAATGGCCTTCAAAGTGCCAAGGGGCGACCAAAAAACCTCAGGGAGACTCGTCTCAAAAACCTGACTGAAGCTTATGCAGAGCAACCTCGGTGAAACTTTAAGGGAGGAATTAACCATCAGATAAAATATAGTCATTCCCAGTTAGTCCTGGAGTTATCATAAATACATAGAGACCTAAAGAAAGGAAAAATGGTAGAGATATTCAGCAGGAAGTCGACACTGCTTTCTACATAGTACAGGAACAAGGGACAGTCCTTGAAACATAATTAAGGCTTATTAAGAAAATACAATTCTTAACCTTATTGCATGGTCCGTCTCGGGCAACTGCTGTCCATTTTGACAAAGGGACAACCCAGAAGGAGAACTTAGCAGTAGCTCAATGTGAAAAGACACTTCCATGGATCAACACACTGGGAGCTAACAGGACGTTTTTAAGAGGATGTAAGAGGACATAGTGGCCTGCTGGCAAGTATCTCTCCTAATGCAGACAACAACAGTTCATGCTCCTGATCATAAGAAAACATTATTTTTTTCCTGCTTTCTTGGCACAGCAGAAAGGCTGTATTAATGAGAGGTTTCCTACATTACCAACTCAAAAAACTAAAAACTTTTTTTTTCCCCTTTTTCCTACCCTGGGTGCCCAGATCTCACACGAGATTCAAGCAGGCCTTCACTTTCATTAGAGCCCGCTGCAGAAAACAGGCCCTTCTGCTGAAACACAGGAGCCCTGGATTACACATCTCCAGCATCAGAAAAGTGCGGTATTTTTTGCCCCAAACAATATTTTTTTCTATCTCTCATGAAGTTTTCAAGGTGCTTTAGGACCTCTAAGAAACGATGCCAGGTTAGCACCTCAAGGCTGCCAGAGAGGCAGGATTGATGCAGAAAGAGCTGTTATTAGGAAGCAACTTATCGAGGAGCCTTTCACAAAAAGTTCCCCGAGTCCGTGTACCTGCAGCCTGCAATTGCTTGTGTTATTTCACACTTATTTACACAGGGACAACAAAGTGGCACAACGGTACAGCTGTGGCCCAGGCAGTGATTGGAGATGTATCTGCCTGTTGCCACCGCTACTGATGCTCCCCTTCTCCTCATCCTCCCTCCTTTTCCACCCTTCATTTTCAAGTCTCTATCCCATGTTAGTTATTTTCTACCCTTTATTTTCTTTCTTCTGTATAGACCCTTCCAAACCAACTAACACCTGAGATCTAGCTGAGTTTCAAACTAATAAAGTTTATTGAATCGTGTCTAATGTTGTATTTCAGTGCTAATTCGCTAGGAATCCGAAGTCATGAGCTTAATTTTCCTCCAAATTATTCATATTTAGTATTGTCGTAAGATGCAGTTAAGAGAACATTTGCCAACAAAATGAAAATGGCTTTTAAATAGACCTGAATGCTAGTGTAACAGAAATAATAAGACAAGAGGGAAAAAAAAAGTACAGTATTAGGAACCAAAGTATGTAAAATATATTTTATAGTCCTGAAAGTCATTATATGTTTTAGTATCTAATGTTAATGTCTTTTTTGTTTCTTACTAGTTAGTTTAAATATGTCTTTAGCCTATTGATCAGAAAACTCTTACCTGAGCTGAGATTGTTGCCTCACTAGGAGAAAAGTGCTGGATTTATGCATGGAAACCACCTGTAGGAAGCATGCAGCAAGGATTGCAGAGTTTAACAAGCTTTCAAAGCTTGTTTAAAAGCTCAGAAAAGGATCATGGAAGATTCTATGTAATATTAAGATGCAAATACAGCTCCTATGCACATAGCTCTGAAGGCAAAATGATGTATGTGACCTAATGGGAGCCAGGAGCCCAGGTGCGTAATATGGTTGTATAGATGCTGAGATGCAAAATGCACCCTTAGTTTTAACCTATTTTCCTTAAGATACAGGGCTTGTGCAATTGCTCTGTCCTTCTGTCTGTCCCCATAAATAGTTGGGCAGCCATTTACAACCAGCTTTGACGGCTGAAAACCAAAGCCGTGAAATTCTCAGATTGGCAGAAGGGTTGAGGCTGGAAGGGACCTCTGGAGATCACCTGGTGCCACCCCTGCTGCAGCAGGGCCACCTAGAGCATGTTGACCAGACCCCATCCAGGCGGCTTCCGAGTGCCCAAGGATGCGGTGCGGGTGGTTGGGCACTAGAACAAGTCGCCCAGAGAGGATGTGGAGGCTCCATCCTTAACGATATTCAAAGCCCAGCTGGACACCACCCTGGGCACCCATGGGGGTTGGACCAGGTGATTCCAAGGGTGCCTTCCAGCCCCAGCCATTCTGTGGAACGTGTCATTGTCAGCAGCAGAGTCCGTGGGCTGCAGAGATTCCACTTGCTCAATGCCGTTCCAGACGGCAACTTGTTTTCCTACTTATAAATGTCAGCCACAAGACTGACTGTTATATGTAGCAGTTGCAGGTGGCTGGAATGACTCCAGTTAATTTATTTCAGGGATGGGTCCTATTTTTCTTCCTATGCTGATTTTAAAGAGGGCTGTGCAAACATGAAGTCACTGCAGCCCTCATCTCCTGACACATGAAAGCTGTAGGCTGGCTGACTTACTAGCACCCTAGATAACAAAAAGCGCTTCAAAAGTTTAGGACTAACACAGGTTTCCCTACTGAAAAAAAAAAAAAAAAAGAAAAAGCATCTGCAGCCATGTGCTTAAGGTAATAATTATGGAGAATTATCTTTGTTATATGTATTGAAACAACATAATTGAAGGTAAGAAATTATATGTCTATTCTAAAGAGAAGCAGACGATCTTTTGCTTCGGAAATGAACAGTAAATAAAATAAATTATTTACATGTCTGGAAGAATCTCAGCTGAATTATTCCCACAGTGGGTTTGCATTTACGTTTGGAGAAAGAGGAGAGGCAGCTGTCCAAATGTCAAGCCCCATTTCTCTGCTCCCTCCAGGGACCTCGGAGCAGAGCAGCCACTGTCCTTTGTGCTCACCCTCCAACGAGGGCTTGTTCCTCCCTAGAACACAAGGCAAACAGCTCGCGCAAACCACGAAGCCTAACCTGGGGGAAACATGAGAGTAAAGGTTGCTGGCTGACAGACTGCTAAGGAATTACATAATCAAATCTTTTATCAGGAAATCTGCCTGCCTTCCCTAATGGCAGTAAATAAGTCCCACATGCTCCAAGACTGCCAGTTATTGATCGCTGCTTGCAGTCAGGTTGGCCTGATTGATCAGAAAATGGCATTAGAAATGGCATCAGAAAATGACCATTCTTTGATGGTCAAACTTTTCTGACAAACTTCAAACAAATGTGAAGTTTATCAGGTAGGCAGCAGAACACAGGCAAGACTCACACAGATTTAGGTCTTGGGGTTTGATTACAGAATGGTTGAGGTTGGAAGAGCCCTCTAGAGATCATCTAGTCCAGCCCACTCAGATGCCACCCAGAGCACGGGCCACAGGGTGGCATCCAGGCGGCTTTGGAAGATCTCCAGAGCAGGAGCCTCCACAGCCTCTCTGGGCAGCCTGTGCCAGGGCTCTGGCACCCGCACAGCAAAGAAGTTCTTCCTCACATGGAGATGGAGCTGCCTGTGCTTCAACTTGTATCCATTACCCCTTGTCCTGTCACTGGCCACCACCGAGAAGAGTCTGGCCCCATCCTCCCTACATTCTTCCCTCAAATACTTGTACATATTGATCAGATCTCCTCTCAATCTTTTCTCCAGGCTAAACAGGGCCAGCAACCTTCGTCTTTCCTCATACGATAGATGTTCCAGTCCCTTAATCATCTCTGTCGCTCTCCGTTGGACCCTCTCTAGAAGCTCCACGTCCCTCTTGTCCTGGGGAGCCCAGAGCTGCCCCCAGTACTCCAGTACGGCCTCCCCAGAGCTGAGCAGAGGTGCAGGATCCCCTCCCTGGCCCTGCTGGCAACGCTCCTCCTGCTGCAGCCAGGAGGCCATTGGCCTTCCTGGCCACGAGGGCACATTGCTNGAGCTGAGCAGAGGGGCAGGATCCCCTCCCTGGCCCTGCTGGCAACGCTCCTCCTGCTGCAGCCAGGAGCCCATTGGCCTTGTTGGCCACGAGGGCACATTGCTGCCTCCTGGGTAACCTGTCGTCAACCAGGATCCTTGGGTGCTTGATGAAAGAAACCCTAGCTGAAGGTTTGCTTGCAGCTGTGGCATTTGGGATAGATTTTCTCATGGATTCACTGCTGTCTGCTAGAGAAGACAACTAGCAGCCTGTTCATTACCAGGAGCATCTAATTCCCGCCCTCCTCTCCATCCGTCTCTTTCAGAAGGCAGAAGGCTTCATAGTCTTTAGCATGGTTCCACGGAGCCTGTTTTCTAAATGAAGTAGTTTTTTAGTTTTGTTTTGTTTTCTAAACTTAGAGATCTCTCTCAAGCTCATCTTTGCTACACATTAAGCTAACTTCCTTTGCAAAGGACACAGAGCTCAGCACTAGTTTTCACATTGATGGATTCACATTTTTTTTTATCTAATGAGTCATGTTTTCTTGTGATCATTTTTCTTCCCTCTGGACCCTCTCCAATAATTGATGTATTTCTTGAAATACTCGGATATCGCAGTGCCCTATCACCACACCAAGTTAAATGAATGTCATTTTGTTCCTGTACCTCTCCAGCTGGTCCACACGATACCTGCCTTTCCCCTGCCCAAGAACCTCTTGGTGACTTTGTACTAACAGGATCTCCTGTAACCTGCCCGTATCAGTTGAGCTGCTATTTCCCCATTTTGCACTTGACAGTCTGATTTCTCCTTACAAGGACAGGACTTCGCTCTCACCTTTATCAAATTTCCTCTTGTTGCTTTCAGGCCATTTCCCCTGTGTTTTAGGGCCATTCTGAATCCTGATGGACCCCCCAAGTNGTACCTCTCCAGCTGGTCCACACGATACCTGCCTTTCCCCTGCCCAAGAACCTCTTGGTGACTTTGTACTAACAGGATCTCCTGTAACCTGCCCACATCAGTTGAGCTGCTATTTCCCCATTTTGCACTTGACCGTCTGATTTCTCCTTACAAGGACAGGACTTCGCTCTCACCTTTATCAAATTTCCTCTTGTTGCTTTCAGGCCATTTCCCCTTGTGTTTTAGGGCCATTTTGATGGAGCCCCCAAGTGCCCACATGCATTCGCACATTGGCAGCAACAAGATTTTAAGTGGGCTATTTATTTTACCACTCAAGCCATTAATGAAGTTAAGGACAAACACAAGCTGCAAAATAAATTGTACTCTACTACCACCTGAAATCCCTGCTGTGATACCAATATCTTGTCTGTGCAGCCTCTCTGCTGCATTGTGTGTTTTTATTCGAGTCCATCTCCCTCTTCTGCTTGTGAGAGCAGTCCAGTGAAGCAAAGAAAATGTGAAATCCATCAGCTTTCTCTGAATCATCCATCATTTTCCTCCATCCCCTCAACTTTTCACACTTAATCATGTGCCATTCCTTCCATTTTTGTGGTTTCCTTTAGAAAGCTCTCTGAAAATCCTTATGAGTCCATTTTTCTTCACATTAGGCACTTGCTGTAGTGCCAGGCAGGTCACCACCCATCACCTTTTAGGCTGACCCAGGCACCAACATTCGCACTCTCCAAAACTGCTTTATTCCATTTCCTCCAAAACAAAACTCTGCTCTTTCAATCTCTGTTGTATATATAAATATATAAAATCAAAACAACAACAACAAAACCCATACATCACTGCTTAAGAACTCTGCACCTTGGAGAAAGCTTCAGGTCAGCAACATAAGCAAGCCACGGGGGCAAGTCCTATTTTAATTGCATAGGAGGATCACAAGTTGAAGGAGACTTTCTCTCTTACAGAGGAAATAAAATTCAAATAGATCTTCTAAACCTGCAACAAAAACTTAACTGGATGGCTAAGAGTTGGATTTAAGCCCCTATGCATCAGCAGGGACCCCTCCTGAATAACAGGCACCAGGGTCTGTCCCTCTATTTCACTTCAGGCCCATCTAATCTTAAAGAAATGTATTTCCACCCAGTGTAATTTCCTTAGATAATAGATTTCCTATCTAAACACAACCTGAACTGCACAACCCTGGCCTGAAGGTTAAAAGACTTCCGTAACAGCCGCCCTATGGTCCTCTTTGACTGCTAGACAGGGGCAGAACATAAAGACTAACATAACCCAACTGTTCACAAAGGCAACAGAACTACTTTTACTCAGGTTAGCAGTGTGTTCTATTCCCCATCTCTATGTGACCATGGATGCCAACTCTGACCACTTTTGGAAATTTAATACCAGGAAATGTTCTTGAGAAGACTGTAACTGCAGGCACTTACTCTAATGGCCTGTGCTGCTCAAATGGGTGTCTGAGCTGTGTCCCATCAGGTGGCTGTTTCGTGCTATCCTGGGTGGCAGCTGCCTGTGAGCACACGAGAATGACAGAGAATGACGAAAATGAGACATGGAATTTTTGGCTAAGAATATCAGATAGGGTAGGGAAGATTTTTACAAGCCATAAAGTGTAACCAGAATGCAATAATGGGAATTCACTTTACTGACAGCCAGAGATGGGAAAAAGTTTTCCCAGTCTTAGGTTTCTTTCCAGATGTTAGAACACTATACTCAGGAACATAAAAGCAGAATATCTCTTAGGAGGGCACAAAAGAGAACATGTGAAACAGTGTTTTTTTATGTTAAATTCAGATCAGTATTATCCATGCTGCCGCTTATTCTAATCTTAACATTCAACTAAATACTATATTGGGGGTCAGGAAAGCACAGACTAGATGGAGAAAAAGAGCCCAAGGAGCACAAAGAGAAGGGCCAGGCTGCAGCCTAGAAATGCAGGAATGTTATTCTGGCTCCTGAGTTGACGCACATTAATAACTCCTGCTTGGGGAGCTGCTCAGCAGCGACCACTGCCACCCCTCTGCGAGATGAAATATCAAAACCATTGGCTGAGGGAGAAAAATGAAGCATTTTCTCTGGCACTTCCAGCAGGGTTGCAATTTGAGGAGTGAGTCTCTCATTACACCCCAGCCTCAAGCACGGCCAGACTTCTGAAGAGGCTGCAGTCTGGCAACTGTACGACCTGGAGAGAGCCCACACAGGCGCACTCCCTCTGAAACATTTACTACCTAAGTCATGTTAGAAATAATTTTATATAATGTTTTAAGCCTAATAATATACAGTAAATAATCCTTACTCGGCAAATGGTGATCATATCACTGAAACACATGACCAAGGTCCTGAAGAACTGGAATCTTGTTTTTTCCAAATTTCTGACTGCTACAGCTAGAAACCAATTTTATTATGACCTGGAATAGAACTAAAACAGCATCAGATACTGTTCAAACTGCTCTGATACATTTTTTATGTAGCGACATGGGTTTCCTCACCTCCCCATGAGGAATGTTTGTTAGTTATCCTTACAGCTAAAGAGGTC
The DNA here is from genome assembly GCA_013389825.1 of Crypturellus undulatus. Classification (NCBI taxonomy): domain Eukaryota; kingdom Metazoa; phylum Chordata; class Aves; order Tinamiformes; family Tinamidae; genus Crypturellus; species Crypturellus undulatus. Next base: position 671,278 of record VWPW01021557.1, on the reverse strand, counting down.
ACATTTGATGAGAATCCTTTTACAAGAGGGATCTTTAATATAGCAGAGAAAGAATTCAAGACCTGTTCATCAAAAGCTGCAGAAAGAAGTAGACTAAACATAAAGTACATATTTAAACTGAGAGGATATGACAGTTTATGGAATCTGACTATTTAGCACCAATCTTTTATAGTGGAGACTTTCTGTCAGGGCTTGAACACAGGGCTGCTCTTTTTGCTCTGCTGCCTTTTATGGCTCTTTATTGAGATTAAGCCCAAAGGAAGTGGCATAAGTTCCTGCAACCCTGAACTAAAGTCACTTATCAGTACTTGGTTGCTTAGCTCAGCAGTGCATTAATTCAGAGTGGTCACCATGACACAGGGGGGAAAAAAACAACAAAGTTTTGAATTCACCATTGCTAGCACGTTCATATAAAAAGAGAAGTTGTTCCAGTGTGTCTGATGAGGGACAAATAAGCTGGCAGTGCCAGGGGTCACTGGGGAGGAACAACAGGGCACGTTATTTTAGGGGTCTTTTAACTAAAAGCTGCAACACAACCACTGAGAGTGCAATGCGCAAAGCCAGGGTCCAACCGTGCTGTGGTTTGTCCCAAAACTGCAAGACCACGGAGGACTATAGATCCTGGAAACATATGGAAGTTGCCAGTGAGAGCTCTCCTCCAACTATGGGCAATTTGTTTGGAAATGCTGTTTTCAGGATAAATAATAGTTAAGAAATGAAATAAAGCTACAAGGCTACTCCTGAAGCCTACTCAGCTGGAGGGAAGCTTCGGAGTGCAGAGATCCACCAAATGGGTCCCAACACCGCATTTGGTCTGGGAAGCATCAAGACAGGAAGCTACAATATGGGGTAATTCCTGTTCTGAGTTACTACTAGCCCAGTAAGTATGTGGAAAAGGAGGCTCAGAAGAAAGGCTTCAGAAGGAGGCTTAGGGGAAAAAAAAAAATCAAAAAAAGCTGTTCCATATTTTCAGACTCTGCTCTTTTTCCATTTCAAGGAGAATAAGCAGTAAAAGATATTTGAAAACTGCATAAAGCAGAACAGGATTCATTACCTGCAGTCTTCAGCCTTAGTGTTCATTCAAAATGGAAGCGACAAAGACAGTATGAAAAGACTTAATATCCAAGTGCAGATGGCAACTCTTCAGTGCCATGACAATTTGCCAGCAAGGCAAAGAAAAGATGAAAAACTTCATATACAGAAAGTATCACAGAAGTTGAAATAGGAGCCAAATTCCAGAAGCTAAAAGCACTTCTGGTTTTCTTTTCATTTCAGCTAGAAATGTGCACTTTGCTAAGAAATTACTTATGGCCACACAAACACATATATCCAAAAGTTCTATAGTTTTTAGCCTGAAAATGACTCCTCTCCCTCTTCCCAAAACCAACAGCAATCAGTAACAAAGTAAAAGAGCTCCTGTTTTCCCAAATTCTAATCAAGCTTCCTAACTTCTTGATTCTAATCAAACGAATCCAGGAGCTGATTCTAGGAACTGGAATTGTAATCCCTTTCCTAAGGAACTTCAAAAGATTTGACAGAAAAGAAACAGGACTTGAATCCATGTGTAAAGTTAAATTTGTATTAGGATTAACTATTTATATTAAATTCATAATTGATGATTGATACTTAGCCATGCTTTAAAAAAAGGAAAAAAGTTTCAAGAAAATTGTATCATTCCAGAATGAAACCGAACACTTTAAAAAAGTTTATGGCTTATTCTTCAGTGCAAAAAATATTACTTCAATTGAAATGCATTCAGAATATCAACCAATTCCAAAAATGGAAGACTTTAAATCTATGTAGTCTCCTATATCCACTTTCTGAAATGAAGAATGAAGAAAAAAAATATCCCTTCTCCACTTTTTAAAGGATAAATGCTCCCAAAACTTAAAGTCAATTTACCATTTTAAAAGCATACATTCCTTTGTTTCCTTACAACTATGTTATATTTTAAGCAAAACTGTGTCTAAATATAAAGAACACTTGATGTTTCAATTTCACAAGATTTAAATATTGTAATATTTATCACTGAAGAGTCTCAGCATTTCAATAGCATCTTTTTTTTACAATACAGAGATGGGAAGTCAGTCATTCAGTTGCACTCACTTGCTGCTTGCACCATGGTTCACTTGTGCCCAACCTGGAGTGCAATGAGGGCTCACCCCGACCCTTCCTGTTTCCATGGAAAAGCTTTTCAACACTCGCACACACAGGATGAAGAGCTCTTCAGTTCTTCCACTAAATATAAAAAGTCAGTTTTCTTTAAAGTGATAGTTTAATAGTTATGCTAAATATAGATTTTGCCACATTTCTTGCTTGTAATTCAATGCAACACTTCTTGATAATTCAGTCCTCATCTTGCTGATTTCTTTTCTGTCAAGGGAACAGAAGAGTTAATGTTAGGACACAGTAATCATAAACAAAAGCAGTAATAAGTCACTACAGGTATTTTCCTTATATGTTGGAAATTAGAAAATGACTATACATGAAAAACCATTTTTTGAATGATAAGCAATAACCAGCAAATGAAATGCAGCAACATCAAATTTCTCTCTCTTTGCATGCTCCTCCCAAAAGGTATGGTATTTCATTTACAATAAGAACAAAATTAGCCCTAAATGTTAGCCAGCAAAAAAATAAAATAAAATGAAGACATATTTCCAGAAAACATAACGCAGTTGTTGTCTACATGAAGGCAACTAAACTCTCTCTCTACTTATAAAGAGGTCATGGAGAACTACCATGAAAGGTACCAAGAAACTCTTATCATCTTGGAGGAAAAAAAAAAAATACCAAACACACACAACTGTTAAAGTTTTTTCTGATATAAATTTCTTTGGGCTTTCAAAAAAGTTCATAAAAATGTTAGCTTTTAGCCAATCAAAAACTAGATTTTAATCTCTGTTTGCATTTTTACACAAATAAGGAAGAATACAGTCAGGTTCTTCAATGAACAGTTTGTCAAATAATATTCTTTGCCCAGAAGATGATAAAATTAAATGAATTGAGGTTGGCAGGACAGCTTACTTTTCATCACTAAAAGAAAAGGAGTATATAAATAAGCTCCAAAATGTATTAGGGCTCCACGCATCACAGTTTTTAATGTTAATCACAGTAGCACAACGTCAGGCACTTGGGTGTTCCCATTTCACAGAGATGGGTGCACTACTTCTTACCAGTTTAAGAAAGTCAATTAATTTGTGAACATCCTCTCCTGTAGAAAGGTCCACAAAATCTTTCGGCAGTCGGTAGCTCAGGTATGGGCTTGGCTGGACAGGAACTTTGCTGTTCGTACAACGGAAAACTGGAGAGTCCTGGGAGACATTGGATAACACAGAAACACACAGGGTCTGTGAACAAAGTTTGTAATGTTGTTTAAAACTCCTCACCCAGTGAGTCACCTTGCCATGGAGTTTATTTAGCATCTACTAGCAGTTGTAAATATTACTATAATTCCTGCTTATAAATGGGCAGAGTTTAGTGTTATTTATCACTATGCAAAGGCATTCCTGTCCTCATGTCAAAATTTCCACAATGGGCTAATTATTTTTCATGCCATTAATATGGCACTGTTATAAATTTATGTATAACAGAGCCAAAGGAAACTCTGGGTAATAGCACCTTTCTAAACATCTGGACACCAAGAACCTTCATCATAACAACCATTAACTTGTCTTCATGGGTCTCCTGCCTAATTTCATGTTCACAAATATGCCTTTCACAAAACTATGTCCTAAGTTTCCTACCAATGTACTTGTTTTTTTATTTATTTTAAGCCAAAAATATCTCTAAACTCAATCCTAGAGACAGATTTTAGGAAGCTCAATATATTTTCAGCTAACACACTGCATCTTTAAAACATGCTAGAAGTGTTAAGGAACACAATTACCTACTGAATGGCAAAAAGTAATTTGGCAAAAAGCAATTTGTAGATCTTATTTCAATGACTTTGCTTCAGATTCTGTGGTCAGATGCAAACTGAAGCATGAAGAGAAGCCAGTCCACTTTTCACTTGGGGTTACACCAGACAACCATTGTAAAGCACCTGACCCCAAGAAATCTTCAACCCAAAATTTAGCGGGTAGCATTCCCACGGATGTCTCAAGAATTAGGACTGTGTTTTTAACCAAGATGATGACAACTTTTAGCAGAAGGGCCCACAGAAGGGATCTTCATGCAGTGAAGAAAAGCTGTTACTAATAAGTGAAGCCTGTTTTTCCCTCTCCCTGTTAACAGGGAACTGTTTTACAGGGGCAATGAAGCTTGTAGCAGGGATAGGACAGTCCTGCTCTGCAAGTCCAGGAGTTCAACCGAAGGACAAGGCTTCCCCGAGGGTTCTTGGTGTGAGGAAGACACAGAAGTTCAGCTTCTTTTTGCCTCCCACCAAACATAAATCTGGAGCTTGGGGAGATTAAATGACAGGCATTTGCAACAAAGAAGAACTTCAAGTGAATAAGTAATACATAACAGATTTTAAGAGATGAAATCAAAATGGAAAGAAATTGAAGATGCATCAAGACTAGGCAAAAATCATGTTTCAGGGCACCTTCTTGGTAACATGGACAGCATTGTAATAAGGGCTGGTACTGTTTGAGCAACAGCTCCCTTGTATGCAGCTAAAGTCAAGCAGTGCCTAAGCAGACACTTCCACAGAGCTTTCATTTCCAGAGGTTGGGACAACCATTTACTTCAGTGGGATCTGGATCACAGTATGACTAGAAGCAAAAAAGAACCAGAGAGCAGAGGGCCTCCTTTCCCAGTAGATCAGTACCTGCTCTGTGGCTTCGCCTTCACACTGCTCTCCCTTCAAGTTGTTCCCAGACATCAGTTCTTCCCAGGTAAACAGCAGCGAGTCTGTTACTTCCCCAAAGGGGTTAAAATCTACTAGCCAAATCTTGCCCTGCAAGATAACAACAAAGGAACTAAAGCAAATCAGAGAATTTGAGATGCAATCAGAAAATACACACGCATCTTGCTGCTTAGTGTTAAGGACAAAAAGTGCTTAATCTTTAAAAGCAAACAAAAAAAGAGATACAAGTCCATCTGTACTTAAACAGTTAAGAATATTCTAATATCCTTTACATTAAACATATTATGGACAGTTTTAAAACACATCAAGTTTTGGCTTATTATATATATATTAAATATAAATAATATTCTTTAAACAGATCAGACAGAGCTTAAGTGAATGGCCATGTGTGGTGTTTTTAGGCTGAGTCTAGAGAAGTTTTGTCAAATCTCCATGGTTTTCAGAGATCCCCACATAGCATGAACAGAGAGAGGGAGGAAATGGAAAGAGGGATTTCATGTTTGGTCAAAAGCCACCTCTGCGCCGCTGCCCGAGCCGCAGTCTCCAGGATTTCTCTTCTTGTTCTGTACTTAAAAAGAGTCCCTTCAGGGACCAAGGTCTGTAAAATGCTACTGATGATGCAAGACGAAAGGTGCTGCACATATCCAGACAGATATAAAGACAGAATAACTTGAGGCCATTTTTAGTATAACCATTATTACTATTTTTTTCCTGCCTTGTCTTTACTATGTTTCTTGCTCTGAACAGTCCTGGAAGCACGGACAACCCTCCACACCTGTTTTACAACTCAAAAATGAGAGCAGAGAGATGAATGTGACTTAGTAAAGTTAACAGAGAAGTCTCTCAAAGAGCACAAAACAGTTTGTATTCCCTGGGTCATCTCAAGCTGTAGTCCCTAGTACTAGGTCACCTTTTCTTACCCAAGAAAAGTATCACCTATTCTAGTAGAATAAAAGGATTAAACTCCTTATAAAGAAACATGAGTTCAACTGGCAGGGAGAATTTGAAAAACAGATAAAGAATCTGACTTATTCCAGATGCAGTCAAATATGAACAGGATTTCTGTGAAAAAGGGACTGGAGGCTTATTCTGAATTAGCAGTCAGCTGGAACCAGAAACCAAACCTGAGGGCTGTGCAGCTACTAAAAACTCCCTTTGCCTTCTCTTTCCCTCAGTCCTGAAGGATCTTTTCTCTTTAGAGATCCTCCTTATCCCAGTACAACCTGCAAGTACCTGGAATGATTTCCACTACAGCCCTCTACTTTCTGGCTGCCGCGGATCCTTTGAAGCCTTCACTGGAGCAAGGTGGAGACTTCCTCTCCCACCCACGCTGCAGAGGTGCTGACAGGCGCCCCGGGGGCGACCCAGACGGCGGCAGGGGACGGAAACGTGCGGGCTGAAAGCGGCACCTCGTGATCTGCGTTGACTTGCAGAGCAGCCGGGGGAGTCCCAGCGCACGGAGACAGGTGACACGGCGGGGAGGTGGGACATGGCTGACACAAGACCTCATGATGGCACCGGCCCAGCTCAGCGCCGCTCGACACCCTGTCACAGGGCAGGAGGGAAGGAGCCGACGCGCCGAGTTCAGCTCTGCGGTGGCAGCGCCGAAACCAGACAGGAGAACTGAGACTTGGGCTGCTTCTTCCTCATTTGGGTAGGGTGAAAAAGCAGAGGCAAGTCGGTGTGGCTAAGCTGCAGCACCTTGGGGACAGCACTGACAGCAGGGTGCAGACAGGCATACACAGGGCAGGCTCTGCTGCTGTTCTCTACCTCCGCTCATCTTCGAGACTCGGTCACAAATTCTCATTAAGTGATATTCTGCTCTCGCAAACAGGGACATGTTGATAGCTCTAAAGCATCAGGAGGAAGAATTTCTAATTTAGATTCATTCCACCACAGTAGAAAAACNCGCCGAAACCAGACAGGAGAACTGAGACTTGGGCTGCTTCTTCCTCATTTGGGTAGGGTGAAAAAGCAGAGGCAAGTCGGTGCGGCTAAGCTGCAGCACCTTGGGGACAGCACTGACAGCAGGGTGCAGACAGGCATACACAGGGCAGGCTCTGCTACACAAGGCAGGCTCTGCTGCTGTTTTCTACCTCTGCTCATCTTTGAGACTTGGTCACAAATTCTCATTAAGTGATGTTCTGCTCTCGCAAACAGCGACATGTTGATAGCTCTAAAGCATCAGGAGGAAGAATTTCTAATTTAGATTCATTCCACCACAGTAGAAAAACAAGCTAACGAACCAATTTAATCACAGGCAGAAGCAACAGCTGGCAAAGTTCACTCAGCCATCGAAAATGTTTATACTTTGTATAAAGACATCCCTAGGCAAGATCCTGCCACCTTCAAGAACATAAAACTTTTCATAGGAACTTGAGATCACATCTCCAAAGAAAAGTTGTACCCTCAAAAAAACACGAGCTGTTTTTGAGATCAGTGAAAGTAAGAGCTGGTTTCTGTGAGCACCAAACTCCCTCCCTTCCTCCCTGCGGAGGACCACGATCCATCTGCAACACCAAACGTTTCCTAGAGGCTGTTTTACATCTACACTGAGCTTGAGCATTTGTCAATTGATGGGAAGACAACCAGACTAAATTATAAGATGTTCCCTCTCAGGCCTCACTAAGACAAACACATGAAGCGCTGGATCAGCAATCACACCATCTTTCAAATTAAATATGTTTAAGACCAACACACAGCTCCACAATTAACATGTAGTTTAAGAAGACTCGATCTGGGTAGCAGTAAAGCTATTTAATCGTAATCCTCTGCTTTAGCAATCTTTGTCACATGGAATGCTCAAGCCAGGTAAGCCAAGCTGTGCTCGTCCGAAGGAAAAATAATGTAACATTTTCTCATCCTGAAACCAGACCGAATAGATTTATCACATCAAGACTTCACGCTTTATTTCACTAAAATATTAAGCAACTGAAAGGAAGTGCCCATGACAAAGACTGTTAAAAGGAAGTTAAAAGATAGATAAAACACCAACCGAATTGTTACATGTCCCTGACCCCAGCTGCAGGTTCCCGCACAGTGCACTGTTCATGGGCTGAGACACTGGCATCAGGCTGGATGTCAACAGGAGCTACTGGCGGCCTCAAGCCACTCATTACACCACTTTGTCCACAACAAGTCACCACGTTAAGTCGTTAAGTCGTATTTACCAACTGAAAGGCCTGGGAGACAGANTTGTCCACAACAAGTCACCACGTTAAGTTGTATTTACCAACTGAAAGGCCTGGGAAACAGGCAAAGAGCAACTCTCAGGTCTTTACTTGTCAGCTGCTGTGCAACAACTGAGCTGCCAGCAGAAAAAAAGAGAACTGCAGAAACGTGAAGGGGCTACCCAGCCCCGCAACGTCTCCTCACCACGCGAGGTCTCCAGGCCATCACGTTTTTAGGACCACATTTCTGTGCATAGTCCATAAAGATGATTTGTCTGCCAAGCAAAGAGCTAGCTCAGATCCACAGAGAGCCTAAGGGGAGAGGTGGCCGTGGAAAAGCTTGTTCTCCTCCAGGTTGCTGCTGCTCCTCTTCCATCCTCCAGCCAAACGTCTCCCAAGTGACTCCAGGAAGTGCAAGCAGGATGTTGCTCTTGCTGTCATTCACGAGGACTCGTCAAACATAGCTGCATGTTTTTAGTTGCACAAATTTAAAAAATCAGCAGACCTGGGGCAGTCCCCGCTGTTCTGCAGGTGTGCAACCAGCTCTGGAAATTTATCACTCAGCATCACTTGCTCCTCTCTTACTGCCTGTCACTCACATACAAGTGGAGCAGTGAATAACACAGCTGCAAACCACAAAAGTACGTGTGAAAGGAGGATCTGACACACAGAAGACCATCTGGTGGTTGACAAGCCCCGAGAGCAGGAGACAGATACCTACATACAGACGTGTTATCCTGACAGATGAAGAAACTCTGCTCTTTTGAGATCACAGACTGAAACTTTTTATTTAAATCATCAGTCTTGATGCTTCAGCTGTGATGAGGCAGAGTACCTGAAGGCAGAAGTTGGCCAGATGCTAAAGTTTGCTCTTCATTTTGCCAGAGAGCACCCTCAAGTTTGATGATTTGTGCCTAGACAGGTAATTTTCATTAACGTTTAGCATGGCTGTTCTTAGCCTGCGGCCTGATTTTAGGTTCCTACGGTAAATGCTGTGCTGAGTAACATAATTATTAAACAGGAACATCTGAGTAACAGATGTTCCTGTTTAGTTTCTGTTTTGCAAACTATGACATGATTTACTATTATATAATTACAAAATTAGCAATGATCAAAATAATAATCAAGATTTACCACAGATATTCCCAATTTAACCACTTTATTGAAATAAAGACTTTACCAATTCTCAAATCATATACAATTCAAACAGCAAGACGTAGAAGAAGATTTCTGGTTTAGGATTTGGAAAGAAAATTGAAGCTAATCCAAAAATATAATTCTCATACAACCACATGATTCCCCCAAATCAGATTTTGAAAATTTAAAACTACAGAATACTTATGGGGTTTTGGTTTCTTTTAACCCTACAGGTGTGTGCATGTGCAGCCCAGTTTATCTGACCTTGTTTCTCTCCATTGACTAGTAGAATAGGCCAACATAACTAACTCAGATACAGGTATCCAAAGGTAGGATAGGATTTTTCTCTCCAAACTCTGAATACCTATATTTTCGGGGTTCCAATTTGCTGAGCACTCCAAATTACAGCTACAGGAGCAATTTGGAGGGGAAAAAGTAGATTCCATCTGTCTCAAACTAAAACTAGTCACCCAGCATTCATATTTTCAATAACTATGCTTTTGTAACCTAGACTCCAGTAAATAGTTATTTTTTTTCCTCCTCACAAAAATAGCCTGAAGAAATACTCATGATTAGTTTCAAAGACTTACGATGTTATGGGGATGAACATCACAGGAAAAAAAAAATGCCCAGGGAATGATTTTTTGAAAGAAAAAGTGCTAAAATTACCCCTATTTTTATGGTGATCAATATGCAAATACGCAATTTACTGGTCACTTACCCTGCTGTCTCTGTACACATCAAAAACAACTGAAAAGGAGAAAAAAAAAGAGTTATTTTTATAAGACATATAATTTCACAGAAGATGTCTAAATCTTAACTGGGTACCTAGAACAACTGTCAATACACTGACAGAGACTGTCTGCTGGGCATTACTATGTAATGCTGGTTTATTCTGTTGTCTCCCCCCCAAAAAAACATATGATTTAACTCCTAGCACAGAGGAGCTTATCTTCAATGGTACCGCTGTTTGTCCTACAGCAGCGGTGAGGAACTCCAAGGAAAGATCAAGGCACCAACACACAAGCCTTCAATAAGAGAAAGTTCCTGCTTCCAAGAGATTAGGACCTCACCAGAGGGTTCAACTTGTACCCATTACCCCTTGTTCTATCACTGGCCACCACTGACAAGCAAATTTAAGCAAAGTTGCCTTAGGTAGCTCCATCATTGGTCCTCCCACTGAATTAAGCATGAATCTTTGTATGTGCATCTCCCTGTTGGCTTCTGTTCTGCACGGTTAAACAAATCCTTGATTTATCTTTCCACCCAACTATGGAAATCAGCAAATAAGAATTCAGGTCTGACAAGTTCTACCAGTTTAACAGAAAAAAATTAAACCTGCTAGATTTAGAAAAGCCTCCAACAAATGCTGCACTGGCACTTCCTTCACAAATAAGGAACTGAGTATTTCGGCTAGTTAAGAGATTTCCTAATGTGTGAGACGAGATAAATTCAGCATATAACTGAAGAACAGTCTCAGTGGCTCCTCAGGAAGCTGCCCGTCAGCAGCACCTACGTTGACTGATCGTGTCCATGTATACTAAGCTATGTGGTAGCATAGCCTGATGTTTAATACCAAATTGGCTGGGCTAAGATTATACCACAACTCAGAACTAAAAAAGAGCCACCTAACTGTTTTTGACTGCATGACCTAAAAATTCACAACGCTTCCTGCAAAAGCTCAATTATACAGATTTAAAATATCACTGTAGACGTAAGCAGTAGGATTTTCTTAGGAAAATCAAGCCTTCAAGATGGCCAAGTCACCAATGCAAAAAAGAGCTCAACAACCCTAGATTCCTTCTGCAACTGCTGAACAGAACTTGTTGCTTATCTGGGTAATCTCACTAGTCTCATTTCATTAGTGGAAAAGTTTCACCTAAGCTTCACTGTGAAGTGATGGTCGTCAGTTTAAAACAAGCCAGTGGCAATACTGATCATTAATCGTTGGGGCTGACTGCACTTAGTGGGACTTACAGCACTGAAACGTTAGTGACTATTTGGGACACTCACAAACACTGAGCAGGGAGGAAGACCTGAACTGTTCCCTCCTCCTCAGTGGTCACCCCAGACCAGTGTGTCTTGGACTAGATGCTAAAAGTCACCCTCAATCACAAGCAACTCAAAGTAAAGTTAAGGGTTTAACTCTAGAGCAAGTATCGATACCTCTGAAAGATTTAGTGGCATTTTGTGAAATCTTATGTGAGGCTATGAAAAAGTTCAAACACTATTTAGAAGTATGTTTTTTTCAAGTATTTGCCTATCTGTTAACATTGGGCTCTGACTCTGTACCACTTCATCAGTTCTGGCTCACCTCTTCCATCTGGGGAGGCTACCAAAACCAACTACAAAAAGCAGAGCAAACGACACCAAAAGAAACACCCAAAGAAATAAAAAGTTAGAGGGGGAGGGAGGGGGGAAAGCTTAATACATCTCCTGAAAGAGCATCAAAGGATATGCTGTAGCATACAGAAAAGGGAGGGAAAATAGGGGCAATTTTTTTGCATGGCATTTCTCTGCCAGAGACAGGTAACCAGGACTCAGTGTCTAGGATGGAAAGGTTAGGAGGAGGAAGGAACAAACCTTCATCCTAGAATGCCTCCCTGAAGACTTCTCTTCCCATAGGTAATTTAGATGGCGTAGTTTTACTTTACATAAGATGAGAGACTTTGGATCTTTCTGTTCATTAGATGGCAGTTTCAGAGTTTGCATCTAGGCATCTATTTCTAAAAATGCTGCCCTGAATTTTTATCTATCATTACACACTAGCTAAAATTATATTGGCTTGGAACACACAGGAGAATTAAAACAGGCACTAATCAGAATGTCATAACTGTACCATTGATTTCCCCCAAACTTCAGGACTAGAGATCTAGTGAACTAGTATTTGCTTTCCAGACTGCTAGTCTTCAGGCAGTGACTCCTGATAAGTTGTCTGGAGTGGAATAAAGGAACTGTGCCGAATCCAATGATTAAAGTTTGAATAAAGCAGTCTGGCATTAGAAGGTGCTCTCTGCAGAAAGTCAGGCAGGAGAGAGCAGCAGAACAGGTAGCCAGGCTCCCAGCAGATCTACAGGTTCAGTACTCAATCCTCTAACGTGCACCACGTAAGTGGCCAATAAAACTCTTATGTTTATGTGTTTTTTTAAATAAGGTTCAGTCCACATAGGACAATGTAAATTTCACCACCCTATTTTTCAGGACTCCTGACACACATCACAGTACAACACTATTCTACAGTCACTAAACCATGTCCGGGAACTATTTCAAAAATAATTTTTCAAAGAACACCAAGTTTAGAAACAGAAAACATTTATCTAAACTGCTTAGAGATAGTAGAAATACTCTGCCTTTATTTTGAATAAGTCTGGTCAGCTAAAATACTATGCATTTTAAAAATATTTTTCTTTCTCCCCACCAAGTTCTCCCTCATCTCCAGCAGTGAACTGGAGTTTAGCACACTGGAAATCTGGTGGGCCATAGAGGAAACAAGCCCAGTGTAGCAAAGGGGCAGGACAGCGAGTCTCATTTCTATGGAATTGGTCCTGTAAGCCCTTTCCAGTTCAGAACTCTCAGGAAAGGACTGTGCAAAACAACTCCAAAAAGACAGACCCTCCATTACTGTTTTTAAATCATCAAACATTTTAAAACCTGCATAAACATCATCCCTCTTTCCCCTTTGCTTCCCATTCCAATTAAAGTCTTAAGATACTTACAGTCTTCATCCAAGAATTTATACTGTATGTTTCTCTTGAAAAACTCCTGGATTGATCTACAGATCTCTTCATGTTGCTTAGAGATATGATCATAGTATTGAGTGTAGTCTCTTTGCGAGATACCTGTGAATAATTTTAGTTGATTACAAAGAGCTTCAGACATGCAAAAAACACAACCAAAATGCAGGGGTTTATTTATTTATTTCAATTGTTGCTTATTCATTTCAGTTCTATCACCCTGGTTATTCTGGTCAAAATCTTTTCCCTTCTGTACATCAGAGGTAGAATCCAGAATCTGAAAACATGACATGAAAGGTTCAGGCCTGCAGGTACCTTGGCCAAGATGACAGACCCCAGTTGGATGCCTTGGAGATTCTCCATGGAATATACATGGAGACATGAACAAAATGTTCCCACTTGGTAAGACCGTATAGGTCAAGGGTTAAACCTTGATATTAAGAAAATAGTCTCATAAAAACTCACTGCAATAGCATATAACCTAATACACTGTTTCCATATATTCCTTCGGAGGACTTTCTGGTACACCAAACATTAGACAAACTATCCCAATTGCATCAGAAGCTCTTAATTTCAGACATTTGCTTGTTGGCAAGACAGTTGTTTAAGCTGACATCAACTGGGTTATACACTTAACATTTATCTTAAGTGACAGAAGTTCTGATACAGAATATGTAAACATAAGTCACTACAATACCCTGCTGGAAAAATGTCAAATCAAGACATACTCATCACTATAAAACAAGTAACTTACGCTATTTATGGAAGAAAAAAGCCAGACTCTACCAAAGATGATGCATCAGTGCTGGCAGTTTGCCATTTTAATCACATATGTAACACATCAGAGATTGCATCTTGCCATAAGAAAATGCTAAATACCTCCGAAGTAGTGCCCTTTCAAAGAGCTCATACAAAATACAAAGCTTACAAGTCCAGTGGAACTCTGAATGATTAGTATCACTGCAAAGCTCAACTTTGGTCTAAAAACAAAAGCAAGAGATGATGGCAACTCAGGAGGACACAGGTGCCTAACTGGAAAAGCAATCCTCACACTGCAAGCATCGCTCCTTGGCCTGACTCACAGGCTTATTAAGAGCAGGGGAATATGTTGTAAAAAAACCTTGGGAATCTCTTCAGACAACTCTAGGATAGCTTGGAATTGGTCTAAGCTAGCAACTGAACTGCTAGGTGTCATGGTGGATGACAAGTCAACCCCAAGGCAGCAGTGTGCCCTCGTGGCCAAGAAGGCCAATGGGAGTAACAGACCAATGCATTAAGAGCAGCGTCTCCAGCAGGTCGAGGGAGGGGATCCCGCTTCTCTACTCAGCTCCAGTGAGGCCACATGTGGAGTACTGTGTCCAGTTCTGGGCTCCCCAGTACAAGACACATGTGAATCTACTGGAGAGAGTCCAGCGCAGGGCCACAAGGATGATCAGGGGCCTGGAACATCTGCCCTAAGAGGAGAAACTGAGGGAGCTGGGCTTGTTCAGCCTGGAGAAGAGAAGACAGAGGAGACCTGATCAGCGTGTCTAAGTACCTCAAGGGAGGCAGTGAGGAGGATGGGGCCGGCTTCTTTTCAGTGGTGGCCACCGACAGAACTAGAGGAAATGGCCACAAACTGAAACACCAAAAATTCCACAGGAACTTGAGGAAAAATTTCTTCACAGTGAGGGTGACAGAGCACTGGAACAGCTTGCCAAGAGGGGTTGTGGAGATCTTCAAGACCCACCCGGAGGCCATCCTGTGCCACGTGCTCTGGGTGTCCCTGCTGGAGCAGGGGTTGGACTAGATGATTTCTAGAGGTGCCTTCCAACCTTAATGATTCTATGGTTTCTATATATACATATATTTATATACATGTATATATATAAAATACCGGTGGATCTGCTAGGTTTTAGAAACAGACAGTTTAATTAGCAAGAGCACAAATGCTGTGGGATATCTGGAAGCAAGCACTGAGATACAGAAATTGCACAGTAATCCTACATTCAAGCATTCTAGAGATTATTATAGTGATGCACATCTGTCAGTTGTGGCATCTCAGCACCACATAAAGGACAACATTCAGGTCTTTCTTCTTCATACTGACTGAATGGAGAGTCCTCGCTACTAATAAGACAAACTCCGGGGAACTGCAATATAAACCCTGTGACTGGCATGAATGGAAAGAGGAGTATGGAAGCACCAGAAGGAGTATCAAAAGAAGGGTTATAAGAATGGCAGGTGGTGACAGCAGCTGAATTAGCAGATCCCAAGAGATCTGCGTTATAGGACACCCAGATCAGGAGACAAAGGACAGTGAGTAAATCCCTGATGAGTGACAGCAATGGAATAGGATGGAGAAAATAAATCACTGCCAGCTCCCAAGTGGTACAAAAAGGCACATCCAAAACTAGCACATAGTCACTGTCCTGAGCAGAACCCAGCAGAAACAGTGAGGAATGGATGAATGGAAGCTGATTTCCCTTCATCTCTTCTTCATCACAAATAATCCTGGACAGACTACTGGTACACATGCATCTTGTTGCTTGTAAATAAACAGGTGTAAGCATGAGTGGAATTAGTTTCACTTTATAGCAAAAAATAACTCCCCTCCTTCCTATGAAGTCTGGATTAGAGCTTTGCTACGTCATTGCTACAACATTTCCACAGTGTTTTCTATGCTAGAAAAGTTCAATCCTAAAAATTTTGTTGAGATAAGGGCAAATGTACACAGGCTCTGTGCTATCTACCAAATTCTGTTCATTGTGATCGATTCTGTGACAAACTGCAGCAAAAACGAATTCAGTCTCCAGAAATAAGAAATGCAGTCGAAAATTAAAATCCTCTTAAAGCATCTACCTGCGCCCTAGATAGCTAAGCTCCCATTATAATCAGAAGAACTCAATACAGCCACAAAATTTATCTGACCCTGAAGCACATAAGTAAACATAGTTTAATTGCCCAAAACACCTTCTCCAGCACAAGCTGCCTGTCCTCAAGCTGTCACAGGTCTCCCATGGGTCTCCTAATATCTCTGCCTATGTTTTGCACACCCTGGGCACACCCTGTCTGTTCCGTGTCACTTGAAACATTCTAAATTTAGGTTTTTAACCCACAGTCAGCTGCTTTGCTGACTAAATTCCTTTGATTATAACACGAGCTCAGACATCCCACAAACCTGTGGACATGTTCTAACCTACCGAACTTTCCACATAGAGTATTCAGATGTGCTCACACTCTCAGGATACCATGCAAGTGCCTCCTTCTCCAAGGCTATGACTGAATATGCTCCTGAATATAAAGGAATCATTTGCTTAACACCCTTTGGATAAATTTTCTGAAGTTAGCAAGTACTTCCCACTGCTACACAGGACATCACATGCTGTCAAGATTTAAGATGAAGTGGAAAGGAAAACTTGGAGTTCCATATTTTAATTCACAGAAAGAAAGAAAGAAAAAAGAAAAAAAAAAAAAACACATACATGAATTCAAGCTAAATGTGGTGTTTAAAAAAAAAAAAAAACACTCTTCAGCTTTAACATTGAGTCAACTGTTAAGAACTTCATTGAGTGGATTTATCTTTAAGAAAATTCTCACCTATAAGCTTGTTTTCCTTGACAAAGCATCTGAATTCTGCACCAGGGATTAGCTCACACCATTTTCGAAGAACAAGCTACAGAGAAAAAAGAACAAACCAACAAGTCACAAAAGTATTGGTAACAGGTGACTTTGTATCACCAGGCATACCTTCTTGTTATTCCAACAGTTTTATTATAATTACAACACGAACTCTGAAACACAAAAGCCTCCCTCTCCCCCGACAAAAAAAAAAATTAATTCATATTAGTCCATCTTAGAAAATACTTAAGAAGTAATATTACAACACTGATTTCCAGAAAGTAATTTGATAAATACGGCACCTCTTTCAAGTGACATATTTGGAGCTTGCTGTTACATGGGTGTTTATGCCTGGAACCTCAGATAAGGTTCAAGAGCCTTGAATATTCCTAAGCCCTCTTCCACTGGTCAGAAACAGTTCATTTTGACTGCAAAAATGACTGCGTTTGAACCCAAGCTGGACTTTCATAATTTCATGGCTTTCATGGCAAAAGTAGAGGGCAGACATTAAAAAAAAATATATGTGCATATATATTTTTCTATTCAATTTTATTCAATCCAAGATATATGTGAATTACTAATAAATACGCTCCTTTATTTTTTACTGAATGCTAGCAGCACACACCGCAATAAACACAGTGATGAAAAGCAACACTATTTAGCCCTCCCTGGGATGACAAGAGGTACTTGGTGCAAGCTGAAGCAACGAAGTTCACCCTGAACATAAACTTTTCTACCACGAGGACAGGAGAGGCTGCATTGTCTCCATCTATTGAGATTTTCAATATTAGACTTGAAAAAAATAACCCCAAGCAATCTGGTTTCATCTCACACCCGACCTTACTTTGAGCAGGAGGTTGGACTAGACACCATACGAGGTTTCTTCCCATCTTAACTATTCCATAATCTTCCACTTTGTACAACATTTTCAACTAAGAAATTTCTAATGAAACAACTTTGAAAGTTACATTAGTGTTAAACCATGAAAAACAAAAAATTCTGCTGTACAGCAGATCTGTCTTGGCTTTGGCAGGAAGTTACTCTCCAGTCAAAAGAGCTGATGAGCAGAATTAAAATCAACCAAATCAACTTCTATTCTGGGATATACCCAAGCAGGATTCTGTGACGCTGCTGAGGCGCAAATCCATTAAAATAAGGACACAAGACAGAAATAGTAACCCAACTGTTATAGTCAATAGGACAGACGCCTGGTAATTAAAGCAGATCCCTGGCACTTCTTCCAGTTGCTGTATTCCCTAAGCTAAAGCATTTGGATGGATCTGTTATCTTGAGGCCCTCAAAAACTGTTCAGGGCCACTGGAATCTTCCAAAACCTATGGAATGCAATAGAAAATTCAAAATGAAACTTGACACTAACTACAAGGTGAACATGAACATCTTAATCCCGAGTTTTCTGTATATTTGTCCCAGAATTCTACATTTGAAAGCACATTAAGACAGTGCTTCAAAGCACAAAAGACTTTCCTAAAGCCTACATTTACATACAGAATGATTTTAACAGACGTGACTAGATGCCATAACAAAAACGATAACACCACGTGCACAGTTTAAAGCATCATTAATATCTACATCACTAACCTAAGGTTTTAATCCAGTAATGAACATATATAACAAAATACAACCAAATCCAGTTCATAGCAGCTGGGATGGCCACAGCCACTGCAGTTGCTATTCAGATCAGATATGAGGAAAAATTTCTACAATGAAAGAGTGGTCAAACACTGGAACAAGCTGCCCAGGAAAGTGGTGGCATCATCATCCTTGGTAATGATCAAGAAACATGTAGATGAGGCACTTAGGCACAGAGTGGTGATGGGTTTATGGTTGGACTTGATCTTGAAAGTCTTTTCCAACCTTTGAAGACCTTTTTCCAAGGTCTTTTCTATGATTCTAGACAACTTCTGATGCAATGTCCACAAGAAATGCACTATGAAGAGCAAGTGATTTTCAGCTACTGAGCTTGCCTTTCCTGGTAAAGCCCAATAGGCATCAGAGGAAACTACAAACAGCTTGAAAAGCCTCAGCTCATCACTGACCTGTAATTAAACAAACTCCATATGTCCTATAGTTCCTACTATAAAACAAAACAAAACAAACAAACAAACAAAAAAGCAGACAGTTATTGGCACAAGCCCAAGCATAAATGGCAGCCTGCCCATCAGTAATTCATTTAAATTACCTAGAAATAAGGCAAATCTGGTCTTACCTCATAGTCCAAGGAAGGATCAGGTGAATCATCAGTGCAGTGAATAAACCTGGTAAAATAAGTCACACACATCAAAATCTGCTTCTACATACAAAATTTTAGCCACAGGGAGAAAAATAAAACTCAGTTGTGAATCATAAAAGATTCAAGATTCAATCAAGAAAGATTCGATTAAAAAAGACCTTATCAAAAAGTATATCCAAGATGAACAACCCAAGTAAGTTCGGTAAATCACTAACAAGCCTCCTTCCAAGTATTATCACGGAAAAAAATCATCTTTTTATCTAGTGTAATTTGGGAGCCCTTAATTTAGACAGGGATTTAGATAAAAATGAAGTATTTTGCATTGCTGAGTCTTATTTGAGCTATCAGCACTGTTCCTTTCTTCTTTACTGCTATGCTGGCACACCCAGATTCTTAAAGAGCCCTATGAACTTTGGCAATCTAACTTAGACTCATTGTGGCAGGTTTCTCCTACTAATTTTGATGTTTTGCTTCCTAAACACGACAACAGACACACATCACATTTTACAGCAACTCAGGATTATTTTCATTTCCATGAATAAGGGACACAATACGGCACCACTCGACACGCTTGCTAGCACAGCACGGTATCTTGTTAAATTAACAGCATTAATGCACTTGGAAAAACAGCTCTTGAGACTGGAAATAAACAAAACTACTTGCAAAACTGTCAGCAGATGCCAAGATTTTGTTCCTTGTGATTATCTGACTTTGAGCCACCACTCAGGAACTATCAAGAGTGGAGGCAGTTATACCTAAGCCAACTATTTATGCTCTCATTTTTATATGGCAAACCTTACAGTAAATTCTATAACTTTTAAAAGGCAGCTATGAAAAGCCCATGCATTTTCCTTCCACGGGTACCCCATGGCACCAAGCTCCTCAGGTGCACAGCAGAGTTGTGTCACAGCCAGGCAATATTCTCAGGTGGCAACGTTTACACAGTCTCCCGTTGGTATTCCAACTTACTCCAGTAGGAGGCACCTTTACAATATTTTCCAGTTCTCACAAGACACCCTTATTATCCATCAGAATTAAATAACTCTTATCTAACCCTCAAATACTTAAGAGTGCTCCATGTGGGGGAAGATATTGCCTCTTTCCCTGCAAGTCAGAAAGTGGAATTCCTGTGTGCTCCCAAGTCATGCTGACTGCTTAGATATTGCTCCCAAGCCAAGCAAACAAAATGGTAAATATGGAAGAAAATACTGTAAAATGCGGAAATATCATTTTCCTTGAACCTCAATTAGGTCAAAAGGGAAAAAGACAATAAAAGATGAAGTCGCTGTCCTCTCTTTCCTCATTTTTGTTTTTGTCAACAAAACCTTATTCACATACCCCAGCTTTCTGTATAAATGAGAGGCAACTGGATGCTGTTGTGACTATGTACTTTATACCAAAGGTATTACAGCTCAATCTATCCATTTCACATGGCCCTTTGAGAATTAGAGGCAAAAGCAGAGATTCTTTACCTTGCATCCTATTCAAACCCAGACATAATCAAAACAGCATTCAGAGACACTTTAGGACTGCAGAATTAAAAGATAACTGGACTCTTCTCTGAAATTTTTGAAAATCCATCATTACAAATACCAATAAGAATGAAGAAATTAAACTCCATAGCTTATAAAACCTTGGGTTTCTTTACAGATTTATATTTAGACATCAACAAGAAGGATCAAGGTCTTTGTACATCTCAGGTGTATGTTCAGCTCTAATGCTTGCACTTAACAGGATAGGTGCTACATGAAGTAGTTATTCAGTTTTCAGTGCTCTGAGCAGGGTGATTTAAGAACGTTTATGAGACCTTCAGTACCTATCCTGCTAAGAGAGCCATAAACTGAATTGCAAATCATCAAGATTATGTTTTAATAGTTTGTTATTATCTGAGGAATAATGAAAATTTTACGAGTTATTTTGTACCTGGCAAACTCCCTTGCTACTATCTCACAGTCTAATTTAAAAGTTTAATAAAAATCATGGAGAAATTTCTAACAGTCTTTGAACTGTATCTTTATTTCTCAAACATTGAACTTTACTGGAAAAGTATTCAACTAAGGACCAGGAGCAAATAGGAGGAGATTCACATAGCATTCAAAAGAGAATTTAGTACTACACATTCTATTAATTCCTAGTTAAAATAGGGAGTTAAAAAATTCAGCTAATACATATTGCCTAAAACCTCATTTTCCACAGTCTTTTGTGTGCAATGGTTTGCTGTGAAATAGGTTAATAAGTGTCTAAATCAATGGCTACAGTTCCTTCAACACGACATCCTGACGGCCAAGTCACATCTTTATGAGCCAACACTGCCTCCTACCTTCAGTCAGCAGAACCCAGGTTGTTACTCCTCTAAATCTCAGAAAGACAGGCAGAAAGGATGTAGTAACTTAATTTCTTATGTAATGTAAAATGGGTTAATCTTGTGTGTCAGATATGTTGTTTGAAGGCATTTAGCTGCAGTGGTGTCTGCTGCATGCAATGGGGTCTGTGCCTTTTGGACACACAAACCCTGCACCTCCCGGATGATGTTTCTCCAAGGATTTTAAAACTAAGCATAAGATCTTAGGAGTCTAGTGGCTAAAACTGAGAGCAAACTTTTTGAAGGACGTGCTGCAGTAGGCACCTGAATTTTAAATAATCCACAACACCTAAACAGAAAAACTGCATCTCCCCTCATGACCCGTGTGTCTTGAATATAAACAACACATCTGGAAACATCTCCCCTGCCCACTGGGAGCTGTTTCCAATGTTTTGTCAATGTGGAAGTCATTTCTTATCCAAAGTTATCACACAGGCTCCCTTCCTTTCTGCAAAAAGGCACCCTAGGCTTAAGCAGGGTTGAGCTACTGCTGTCACACTCTTTCCTAACAGCTTCACCAGCTTCTCAAAGTTTTCAGGAATGAACTTGAGAAGTAACAGGTCTGTAGAAATAGCTGGCCAATTAAAACATGGAAAAAAAAAAAAAAATCAATTTACAGCCTTTACTATCTGCATGTCACACAACAGTTATTCTGGCACCTGACTCAAACTGCCCCTCTCTACGCCAAGTCAAAGGGCAGCCCCAAAAGAAAATCTATTTGCATTATATGAACATTGGTCTTACAAGGTATTTCTCCCTATCATTTTAATTATTAAACAACTGGAAAAGACTGATGTAAGGTTTAATATCCCTATAGTAGTAGCTACAGATTTGAAGTATTTAATGACACAACAGTATTTATATGACATAACAAGCTCATTTTAAAATTTAAGGGGCACTATCACATCACTGCTATTATTGTCATTATTTATAGCCATCCCAAGGTGAGTTTTCATGTCTCAACAAAGCACAGCCCAGACATGCTAAAAATAAGGGAGAAATACATAAAATAATACAGAGTAGGCCCTTAAAGGAATTGTTCAAAAAAGGAGATTTAATCACTTAACAGGAATAGCTATTATAGAAGGATTTTTTATCATGTATTCACAGCACTGAGTTTTTGAAACCTACACTAAAAAATGAAATGTTTTCTGTGAACTCAGGCAAGTAAAATGCCAGCTTACTTGAAGTAGAAACAACATTGATTACATTAATGAGCGCACAGCTTAGAAGTCTTTGTATATTTATTCCTGTTCTAAGAGGATAGTTAGGTCATCATTCTGAACAAAAAGTGTCGACACTACGAGAGAATCCAAATATTTAAGTAATGCAAATGTACTGCACACGGCTAGGTAAGCTTTGAGTAAGGCTGTGTATATTTTAAATGGTTCATATCAAAGTATTGCACAGCTGGAATTTTCTCTGAACTTGGCAGTTAATAACTACAGTAAGGGCAGTTCCCTACCCTAAACAACATACAGGCCAGCATCAGAAAAGCAAAGAGGACGTAAGAGTAAGAAACAAGCATAAAAATCAGAGGTCACTGATAACGTTGCGTTCAGAAGCAGATCTTCAAATTGCTATGTCAAGTCTTTTCTACGTTATAACCCAACAAGTAGATTTTTTTTAAAACTTGAGACAGTTGAACATAAAAAAAGCAGAGTATACAACATTTTGGCTGTGACGTATGCAGAGCAAGACAGTTAAATCTTTTTTCATTAACATTCCAGTGTGGTACATGATGAAAACATAGTATATTTTATCCCTTCTCCTCCCTCTGACTAGTTCTTCCAACTGGTTTTGATATATTATGTATCCAATTTTCATTTGTTCAGCACTTTATGTCAGCTGCATTTTTAATTTCTGCTTGCTAAGGACTAGGGAGCTGGCAGCTAATCAATAGGCTAATTAATGAAGACTACCTCTGTGATTCAGCAGTAACCATGTATCGAGAAGGACATTTTGTATGAATAGTTTAGCAATTTAAGAATACCATGCACAGACTGGACAAAAGTACATCTATATTTTTATATGTCAATACATAATATATAGAGATATAATGTTATCAAATATAATTATAAAACCACTGCTAGGAAAGTGCAGTAGCTGCCTTAGCGCGCTGGAAAATGAGCGAGTTTAAAAGGAGCAATTTCAGGTCCTGACTTTCTGCCAGAGGTTATTCCCCCAAGGCAGAGACGGCATCTGCTACAGGCTGCATAGCCACCACCGTTCTTAGCCTGGTGTGAACTTAAGCTGAGATCACTGCTGGTGCAGGGTAGCAGCCACGCTGTGAGATTCACAGCACAGGAGCTACAGCATGTTCATTATCTCTACCACTAAGCAGACAGCACTGTCTGCAGAGGATAAGGTGAAGAGCAGAGGTGCTAACTCTACCTGACAGAAGATTTAAAAACCCACAGGAGAAAACACACCAGTATCAGTTTTGGTGAAAGTGGCCTGGCCAACTCATTCTGCTCTTCAAATGTGTAAGCCAGGAGCCCCAAGAGGCATCTAATCACCACAAGCCTTCAATTAAGTGGTGCTTGCTAAACCCTTGACTGTGTCCCAAACTCCTTGGAACATGACTAACCAAACAGGAATTCCCCAAGGAGGCTGGAGTACTTTTTGCTGATCCTCTTTTTATAAAAGGTTAGTAGGTGCAATTTAAAAATGCTATATTCTCTAAAACATTTAATACTGTGTTGATATAAAAGGCAACATTTAGAAGTTGTCATGTCAATCAGATATGGATACTGCAAGAGGAAACTGTTTCTATTCCTCTTTATGTTAGCAGAGAAAACACATCCCAAACACGCTTAGGATTTGTCTGTAACCACTATTTGTGGTCATACTGTATCTGGATTCCATAAACAACTTTGAAAAATGTATATGAGAATTTTCATTTAAAACATTTATAGTTATTTTTCAATAAATAGTAAGAGTTTTCAAACTAACTGAAATGCTGCTATGCCACCCTAGGAGGCTTAGGGTTTTTTGACTGGTTAAAATAAGATTGTGTCTGCTAGAAGTCTACTTACGGCTGAGTGAGGTCACGAGTAATAAAGTCTGAACTTTTGAAGAGGAGGAAGATGTCACTGAGAGTTTTACATTTCAGAGAACTATTCATTGCTATCCAGTACGCGTCCTAAATTAAAAAGAAAAATTGTTCAAAATGTACCTTTGTTAGTTGAAAGGAAAAGAAACTACCGATCTATCTGCAAATAAAATAAATATTGCATACCACTGGAAACACAAGAGAGAACACTTTTGGGATGGGAGTAGGGCTTGAAGGAAAGCTTCATCAGCTGTTACCACAGACTCAGAATAGCTACTGATTTTCTTAGTTAATACTCTTACAAAAGCACAGCATTTAAAAAAAAACGAGCTTCCTCTGTTTTATTTCCTGGACTGCTTAGACAGAAATCTCCCTTGAGAACACAACACAAAAATACTTGTGTATGCCTCATCGTTAAGGAATAGTTCCAGTGATCAAAAATAATCTGAGGAAAATTTATGGATCTGAATGCCTTTTTTAATTGTTTTAATCTCAAAGTTTTCAATTAATATTCCAAATGAGGGGAGTCTCACCTCTGCTGTTATCTGAGAAGGATACAGGCACTTTTATGTGAGAGAAAGTGCTGGCCAGGGTCAGCCTCACCAAACAGTGCACAGCAGCTTTGACACACCAGAGCAAATTACTGTATCACACTTCACTGATATCTTATCTATCATTCCTCCCTTTATCAGAGCCACCAGCCTCTTCTACTTTCCAATGAATTAAGATAAAAAAAAAAAAAAAAAAAATCTTGTGACAGTATCTGTTACAAGTTTCAAGAGTCAGCGTTCTTACCCTTGGAGCACTCCAGTTCAGTTTAGGAAAAACACTGCCTCCCAAGGAACTTATTGCTTCTTGGACTTTAGCTGCAAACTCGGGAAATTCTGGAGCCTGAACAAAAAACAAAAATATCAATTCCAGCACATTTAATATAATCAAGTGCAATCACCTTATAAATACTGATAGTAAGATATACTTTAGAAGGAATAACCTCATCCAAAGACCACTAAGTACCTCAGAAACATAATGAATTTGTAAATATCTTTTCAAAATTCTCAATTTTCAAGAATGTCAGGCTTTATTCTTTAAACTATGTTTCTAGTTATTTGTACTACTAGTAAGAATCTGTGAACTTTAAATACGAAACTCTATAAATCTCCACCATGAAACAGCTCATAAACTTGTGAGTCAAATAACCAGCTTTTAAAAGAGCCTCCTTGAAAAAAATTTACAATGCATCCTGTCAAAACATTAGAAGGTAGAAAGATCAGGATTGTTGTTATAGTTTTAATTGCACTGAACTTGGGCAAAATGCTAGGCGAAACTTAGGTAAACCGAATTAGGTAAGAGGACATACTGGAAAGAGATGCGATATCCTGGGAGATTTTGACTTATAGAGATACAACGTACACTAAAACAAATATTGCAAGCATTAAAAAAAGAATAAACACACTGAGGCTACTAAAACTACAGTGTATACTACTGTGAGTATATATACACATTCACATAAGGTGGCATAACATAAAAAATAGATTGCTGACTTTTATGAAAGCATTTCAGATACTTGTCAAAGATTTTTCATGTAACAGAATTTACAGGAAACAGTATATAAAAATATTATTTCAGCTTATTTTTAGTAAATGCCACTCAAAGATGACATCCAGGCTAAAGCCAAGTACTTGCAGTCACACAAGTCATGGAATAATTTTATATATTACAGCATCTTCTCCTTGCTGCTCCGCCTCTAGTACAGACACATTTAAACAAACAAAAAGCACATTTTAGTGCAATGACCTAGACTGAACCATATATCCTGAATCATCCCTTAATGCATCTCCTACTCTCCATGGGAAACTACCTGAAAAAAGGAACAAGCACCACTCTTACTTGGTTTTATTTTTAGAGCTTCAGTCAATTTCAGAAATCATTCCTGCAAAAAGCAGGACTTTCGCAGCACCGCATTATGATCTAATCTCTGGTTTTGACAGAAATCACAAGTCATGTCATATATGTAATATTAGTATGTACAAAAGCTCCCCAAAGAGATGCTACTATCATGTCATTTGATTAATACAACTGAAGAAAGATGCTCCAGAGGATCGTTCTAAGGCAGCACAAAGCAGTTGAACATTTTCTACATTCCAAATGCTTGACCTAGCCTCAGAACAGCCCCTACCGTTTTGGTAGAAAAAGTGTACTTGCCATGGATGGAGTCTTCAGACCAACTCTTTTCTAAACTTAAGACTGCACAGAGTATATTGTGAAGTCCCATTTCTGGAGCATTATTTGACTAAATGTTGATATATTTTCATAGATAACTGCCACAGGCACAAATCACTCCCATAATAAACTATTTTCAAAACTGCAGTTTTAAGGAACAACACAGATATTCACTGAGCTCTGGGGAACAAGCCACCAAGGAGAGACATGGAGAAATCAGCATAATAGTGTATCCTAGAATGAATTATTATTCAACACTATGTTGAACACCAGGGGGCTAATATGACTGAAATAGTGGTATCAATGGCAGACAAGTGGTACGAAAGTGTGAATTCTGACTAATAGCAAGTTCCAAACAAGAAGTAAAATACAGTCTGGTTCATAGGCATCATGATCCTTATTCTAAGCCAGGCACAAGAAAAACAAAAAGACAAGAAAAGGGAAAAAAAAAAAAAAAAAAAAAAAAAAGACGGAAAGGAACTAACAGGAAAAGTATAAGAGCTACAAAAAATGAGGTGTAGGGACTTCGTTTCTTCTGCACCCAGATTAAGTAACTGGGAGACATTCAAACTGGTGACAATGAAAGACAGCTCTATTTAGTGCCGTACTTCGGGTCATTTCCTACAGTTTAACAAATGTGTTATTCTTGGGAATGAAGCATTTTACTTTTAGTTAAACAAATTCAAGCCATTCAAACATTTTTAAATTTACTAGTATCTGCAATGCCATCCACCTAGATGGTCTGGAAGGTGTGAATTACAGCACTAGATATCTCTAAGTCTAGCAACGAGCTTGTATCTGAAGGCTGTAGAACGAACGCTGCTGACAGACCCACACATTTGGCTTTTAGAGTACCTTACCTTAAGTGTTGTAGTATTCTCATCATCTGACCACTGTCAAAAACAAAAACAAATTAATGGTCACTGGTACGAGACACCCTTTACAATTTATAAGAAATCAGAACTTCCCACAACACACAAACCATTAGCCTGAAGCAATTGTAACATTAAAAAAAACAAACAAACAAACAGAAAAATGTCACCATCTTGCATATAGCTGTAAACTAAGAAAGGAAAAATTGTGTGTATTCTTTACACGACAAAGGACAGAGGATCCTTTGGAAATTGCAAAATAGCATCAATGCTTAGGGTCAGTACCTATTGATGCAATTATGATTAACATCAGAAACATGAACATTTCATGAAACGATGCATTCTTGTCTTTTTAAAGCTTGTCTCCATCTTCAGCACTTCCAACTTTAGATTCCAGATTCCCTAGTTTCCCCTGTATTCCTTTGTCACTTTATTTTTGTACTTTTTGTCATCTTGTACTGACATCATTTTTCAAGGCTTTTCTTCTAAGTTACCCCTCTGAACTATTTTGGTCTTGAAGGTTTCCTCTGCTTCTTGAAATAACTAAACACCCACTTCTACTTTTGTGGGCCTGACACAACATGAATTTCAACTCCAACATTCCCTACTCCTACAACCATTACAAAAACAAAGGCTTTTTAAAAAAGTTTTGCGTGAAAGAGCATAAAAACATTTTAAGCCTTCTCTGACATCACTGTATATATAACCATGTTGCTAAGTGTTTCAAGGCAAAAAACATGTCATCATCATTTGTGAAGTGATATCCTCCTTACAAACTACAACAAAGTGGTAAATATTTATGAATTTCTCAATAGATCTCACAAAGTTATGTTTTCACTGACCTGTATTTCCTCTGCTTCATCATCACTCCCCTCTTGATGACGAGGAGTTGGAGAATCTTCTCTAAAACAAAAATGAAGGAGAGGGAGAGGGAAGAAGAGAACTACTGAGTACGGGAGTTTGGCTTGACCATACACACTGCGATCCCACAGTACGTATCAGTTATTGCTCTCAAAACGCTCTCATGAGGAGATTAAACCTCACAACACCTAGCAGAGAAATCAGAGCAAGTCAGGAAAGAAAAAAAATAGACACCCTGACAGTAGACTTGGACCCTATATTCAAAATACTTTGCTCCTTCCAATTAGTAACCATTTTCTGTTTTGAAAACGCCATAATTCAAGCTTCCTCAGAGTTCTGTTAATCATTCCCTCCTGATGCTTACAATAACATGAATTAAGCAGTATTCTTCACCTTATAATTTCACCTAGTATTACCCTCCCCATGCCCACTCCTTCTCCAAGCACAAAGTTGTAAAATTTGAAAAAAGACCATACAATTTGGGAAGGTTCTCGCTCCCTACAGAAGCTGCTTCCAGGGTCACTATCTTATTCATGAAAAGTTCCTTTTTCTGCACCTATGAGATGTTGCACATGTCATAAATAGCAGCACTTCTGCAGGGAGGCACTTCATTGCAAATATCCCCACAAAGGGGATTTTTGGAGGTCTCTAGCCAATACCACTGAGCATAAAAGACACAGAGGCAGAAGACAAAGTTACTGAAAAAATGACTTATTCATAGCAAGTCAAGGTAGCAAGCAGGCTAATTTCATATAGCTCTGCAGTAGTGTTAGCTGGTTGTACAAAGGCTGGTGGTTGATTTTTACTAAATCTCTATATTTCCTTAATACACTTCCACAGAAAATAATTTATCAAATCAGTTTTTGAGTTCCAGAGGTCAGATATTGGCTCACAGAGGTTTAAAACTAATGTTGACCTTGAATGTACAAGGATCACATCAACTTCTACCTAAGAGAGCTCAGCTGACAGAAGAATTGCTTTTAAAAGAAGATTTTACATTAGAAACAGCTTAAAATATGATTTAAATCAATTACGGAGGTGTCCATAATTCACTGTGGACAGTAGAAATTGTTCCTATAGCTGCCCACCAGTGTCAACTTTTCTGAAGGCTGATTACAAGTTACATGGCTGTTACTAAACAGATTATATAATTAAATAGAAACAGGTGATAATATTACTTCTTATATAAAACTGTTCAGAAAACAATTCTATTTTTCCTGGATACTTCTTATAAAAAAGAAAAGGACTTTAAAATTGGAAAAAAACTTCACCTTTATAAGTTCAAATAGCTTCAATTTTACATGATACCCTTATCTACACATCCCAACAAGTTTTGTTGTGGGATAGAAAAAAAACACCAGTTAATGTTTCAGGAAGGATAAGTCTTCCAAATCTGATCGTTAGCAAGATGCATCTAATAATCAATTGTGAGATTGACTATAGTGAGATTATAAGCAGCATACAAAGTTATCTCAAAACTTGAAACAGTAAGAGCCAACACTTCTTGACTGATATTTCTCACATCTATCTATCCCATCCCTCCACATCTAAAAATCTTGTGACGTAGGAGTTACATCCTGACTCAGGTCTAGTCATGTGTACAGATTATATGTACTTAAACGCTTACACAAGCTCAATTTTATAAGAACTTATATTTAAATTTGAAGCTTTTAATTTAACTTAGTTTATGTTATTGAGAATTAAACCCCAGTAACAACACCTCATTATGACACATGACTGCTGTGGCTCAGGCCAAGGCACAGACCAGAACTAATGGTAGCAAAACAACCAATTCAGAGGCAGTGCACCAAAACCTGAAAAATAGGTAGGTTCTTCATGGAAAGATGGAGAAAACTTGAGGAAAAAAAATAATAAAAAAAATATCCCTAGTTGGTCTAGAATCAAGTGTATCACCTGGATTTTAGGATCTGAATCAGTCATTGACAAGTCCTGTTCACACAGCATTCTATTTCCTGCAGCCAGAGCAGCAGAATTCACAAAATTCATTATAGAAATTACTAAATACAAATATAAAATATTATTGTGAATACAGAATATTATTAATAACTGAAGGGGGGACCAGCAGGAACAACACTCTTTACCTTCCAGAAACTACAAGCGTTCCATCATCCAGCAAATATTCTTTCACATTGTCTGGCAGGGGAAGTATAGTACTGAAAAAAATAATAATAATAATAAATAGATTCAAGTTAAATAAAATAGTGTTTGCTGATGGGGTATATTTCAACACAGGCATGTTCTGTTCTCACACTGAAATACTCTTACTTCCCTTCATTCCTACCCAAAAAGCAACGCCCCCTTCCTCGCCACCCCAGGAAACCACAGGATAACAGGGATTTTAAAGGGAACGCGTGCGAACACCTTCCCGTCTCCTCGATTCGCCTCAAGGTGCGTGCGCGGCTGCAGCGGGGCAGGGGACACGCACACGGGCAGGGCTCCTGACACGCACACGCTACCCACCGTCACGTCTGGGGCTTCTCACATCCCAAACTCAGTTTCTCTCCATGAACCGAATGTTCCATGTTCAACCACCCTCCCTTTGGGAAGCCTTTCCCCCCTCGAATCCCAACCCAAGCCCCAGCCCCAGCAGCCCCGCGGTCGCCTCCACCCGCGGGCGGCCACAACCGGCCCCAACCGGATTGGACCGGCCCGGCGCGGCCCATGCGCGCTCACCTGCGGATGGTGAGTGCGCGGAAGAGCGGGTACCACACGGAGAAGCGGCAGTTCAGCACCTGCTCCTTCTTCATCCTCCCCGCTCCGGCCCGGTTCGGTTCGGTTCGGCCCGCTTCGCCCCGCCGCTCCCGGAAGCGCCCGCTCCGCCCGGAACCTCCGCCGCGGCGCGCGGCGCAGCCGGAGCAACAAGGGCGGCGCACGCGGCCGCCATCGCCTCGCGGCCGCCCCGGCCCCGCGCGTGTGACCGGGCGGGGGCGCGGGTACCTGCCCGTATTGGGCCCGGGGGGCTTCGTGCTGCCAAATAGGAGGGCAGATCCATTCCCTCCTTCCCTTCCCCTGCTCTTTCCTGTCATTTCCTGCTAATTAATCTGTTTTGTGGCTAGAGGTGCTCGAGGGGCTTCTTCTGCCTGTTCCCCGCGCGAGACCCACAGATATTAAGAAACTTCCTCGTTTTGTCTCGCCCTGAGCTTGTCAGGACCCCGCGGCCGCGTTTCCATTAAATGTAGTCGCTGGCAGCCGGGATGGGAGCCTGGATCAGATAAAACCACCTGGAAAATAGGTGTAGGGAAGCCCACCTGAGGCCTGCGGAACAGTGGCTGTTCTGAAGCCTGACGCAGGTTCCAGCTTTGGATTTAATGTCCATTTGCAGCCGATCCTGCTTTTGTGGATCTGAATTGCCTTGCTCCTCTCGCGGTCTGACTAATGTGAGTAGCAGAACTGAGGCCCTCAGTTACCGAAATCATGTTTCAGCTTTCTAAAATCACTAAATTCTCGCCTTTATACAGCCAACTGAATATGAAAAATTACCTTTTTGAGGGAAAACTTTCTAAAATGTCATTCATAGAGTTATTGCACCCACTAGTGGAGGAAATCAAAAGTATAGAAAGCTTCATCCAGCAAAACTGCCTTTTGATTTAAGAAGGAGCCTGTTACATCCTGAGGGACAGGGCTTATGTGTTAGGTGTATTCCTGCCATCACTCTGTTAACGAAAAATATTTTGTCTCTCATATTCCTTTAAATTACTTATTGTGAAATTAAATGTAAATCTTATATTTAAGAAAACTGATGTAGCTGCATGCTCTTAATGTTTCAAAATGTGCAGTAGATGTCATGAGAGAAGGATAAAGATGAGGTCAAAAGATAAAAGTGCTAAAATCACTTGCTGTCCCAGTACTGTGTATTACCAGAGACCCCACAGAGCTTTGTTAAACTCCAGTGAGAATCAGTGAGATTTCTGTTGATTTTATGAAGTGTTTATAACCTTAAATCAGCTCTAAGAAAGACAAAAGTCTCAAAGATCATCTTGTTTCTCTTAGTGCTTAAACTGGTTTGTTTCTTTAGGTTTCTCTCTCCTTATAATTTGTGTTGATTTTTGTCGCCTTGGTGCTGCAGGTTGAAGATGAGCAGCCTGGAATAGCAGCCGCTGTGCTGCGAGTGCCCAGAGCTCTGCGGTGAGAGCGGGAGGGAAACACCCCGGGGGATGTTTCATGGATCCTGGTGAACATCCGCGGCGTCGGACTGTCCTCGTGCCCGCCGTGTGGCTCCGCTGGGACAAGGTAGGAGCATCCGTTGATGACCTGTCCCCACAGGGAGCCTCGGGGCTCGCGCTGAGCCCGCGCTGGAGCCCTGCTCAGGCCACGTGTCCCTTGCATGACGTTGGTCACAGCGCTTGCAGCACGAGGGGGTGACCTGCTGCCATCTCGCCAGGGCCACGTGCCCCCTCGACTTGTGACATCCCGGTGCCTTTTCTGGCTTTGTCTCCCAGGGGAAGGACGGGATCACGCGCACACATGCCTGGGAGGTGGGCACAGTGGAGGTGACTTCCCAACAGTGGACACCTCCCAGCAATTCCTTCTGGCTCAGGAATTTCCCCCTTCTTCTGTGCTGTGCTTAGTCCTGTGGCAGTAATGCTCTGGACAAAGAGCTTCCCTGGATCAGAACAAAACATTTTGACTAAAATGGAAAAACTTTGCGNTGGCAGTAATGCTCTGGACAAAGAGCTTTGACTAAAATGGAAAAACTTTGTCCCTGCGCGGGTCTATCCATACCTGATCTTTGAGCAGTTAAGAGTAGGAGTATTATGAGTTACCCAAGTCAGGGATTTTCCCCAAACTTCCGCTTTGAATTCTCTGCCTCTGAGTCACCTGCCCCTAAGCTTCCTCATCAAGCCTGATTTGTTAATTTAGAATGCAAAATCAACCTTTTAGCTTTACTCTGAAAGCAAATATTGACTTTCTATCATAGTAGCCTGGACTTTGCACAAGAGGGGGAAAGCCTGACATTCCTGAAAATGGCAGCTGAGACATCCACGGAAGCTCCAAAAACTGCCAAACAATCCATCCTCAAAGAAGAGGTACAGCATGCTGGGTTTGGACGCATTTTATTGTTAAATGGTGATTATTTAAGACTGGCTGGAATGTTTGTGAATGCAGAGTAAGAAAATGCTGCAGGTGCTCTATGTTGCTCTATTGCTCTATGACAAAACACTTTTTCCTGATGATCATACAGTTAAAAATGGAGATGGGCAGATGAAGGATTGGTAATTCTCTCTGTAAAATAATCACACAAGTTATCATTGCAGGGAGAGAAGTCTACAGTATTGAGTTATTCAAAGTGTCTGCTCTGCATCACTCATTTTACAGCATTTTTTGAGTTGTCTGTTCAGGCTTGTTCAATGTGTAGAAAGTAAAGCTGCTGCCTCTGAGAGACTGCAGAGCTGCTTGGGTCCTGAAACTGAGCCTACAATTCCCATTTTTAAGAGGAATGGCGAACAGATGCTTTAATACTTACAATTGTACCTTTTGATGCTTTCAGAAAGGGTTGGAAAATGCATTGCTATTCTAAAGACATTACCAAGCAGGTAGTAAAGGTTTTTCAAAAATTGCTCTTACATGTTATCTATTATCACTGAATCAAAAAACATGAGGTCTTAGGGGGGCAATTCTGAGATTCATTAAGTGCTTATTCACCCTAATTGAAACTGCTAGTACTTGTTTCTGTTCTCTTTTAACCATTTGTTTAAAAGTTCAGTAAATAATCATGTTAACTGCAGGTGTGGCAGCAGTTTTACACTGTTCTAACACCAATCTTGCATCTTTTATTTGGCCTGCCTTCCTTGGATGAAAACAGTGTTATAATTTCTTTAGATTTCAACTTAACCAGAACCTTTTGAGGGAAAAAGAGATTCACAGTTCTGTTTATGACTTCTCCTGAACTTTTTTTTTAATACTCACATTTCTCAAGCATAAAGGATTTCATTTTTGTAAACTTCTCGGATTATTTTCCTAGAACATGTCTGCAGGTTTAGAACACGTCCTTGCCCTAGAACATGTTTTTGCAGGTTACATTTTAAATTCATGCTTTTTGAAGCCATGCATAATGGCNGGTTATTTTCCTAGAACATGTCTGCAGGTTTAGAACACGTCCTTGCCCTAGAACATGTTTTTGCAGATTACATTTTAAATTCATGCTTTTTTTTCTCTCATAATGGCTCTTAGTTTCTCTGCTTTAGGATATTGCGCTTTTCAGTGTCATTAGAAGGCTGTAATTAGATCTCATACTTTCTAAGCAACGTAGCCTTTTTAGTCATTTTGTGGTGGAGGAGAGTATTTCCCATCCCACACTGAAGTGTGTCTCCTTCACACTGCTTCAGTAACCATATGGCCCTGATCTGGGAGCCCCTTTTCATGAAAGCAGTTGATCTTTTTTTACTTCTACCTGCTTCTGGGGACCCACAGCTGGGCTACTGTGAGCAAGCGGGTATTTTTGTGTTTGGTTTTGTTTTTTGTCTGTTACAGTAATAGAGAAAGGCATAAAAAACAGCTCATTCTAAAGCTGTGTGACTAGTGGAAGGCACTCTGGAAAGTGTTCTTAGGCCCTGACTGGCAGATTTTTGCAAAGCTGAAGTTACACCTCTGTGCCTTCTTCCAGACAATTTGATGTGCACCCAGTGAGTGGAATCCCAACAAAAATTTGCAATAAAAATCTAACAAACAATAAATTTATCTTCTTCTAGATATTTTTGTGACCACAAATGCTTTGGACCACCATTTTGTGACCACCTCGCTCTCCTTTTCAAGAATTCCCGTTATGTGGAAATATTCTAAAATACCTTTATATAAAAATAAAATATGTATATATTTTTATTCTTTCATACTTTCTTTTTCATTGATTGTGCACCCAGTGAGGGGATTCACAACAAAAATTTGATTTTCCTTCTAGGGAAACCTGGCAGCTTTCCATTCTCCCACCCTGCAGCAAGAGTTTCACCTAGATTAGGGGATTCTGGAACACTTCCATTCTAAATATTTGTGCTACGTGGTCTATAGTACATTCATACTGCCCCATTCTAATCTAATGACAGTAGAGGCCAAAAGTTATTCTTAGGAAAACCTGATGAAAACAGACACTTTATTTGACCTTTTGTTTTGTATACAAAACCCCTTTTTTAATTTTTACTTTGTTTGAGTGTGGGTAGGTCTGATTTTTTCACGGACTTGGAGATTTGTGCCACCTTCCCTTCTGTGCTCAGCAAACAACATGTTGGCAGCAGGGGTAATGATTGCTAGTTGGGTTGAATGCTGCAACAATGTGGGGCCACGATCAATAATTTAGGCCTTTGTGTTCGCTGCAATGTTTAACAAAAACCATTAATGCGAGAGGCTGCATTTGGCTACGTGCTTGTTCGATTAACTGAAGTAAATAGGTTCCTCTCCTCGGACAAAAGGAGAAAAATGTAATTTTTATCTTTCTCTTCTGGATCTTCACGTACTTGAGTTGTGTTATGATGTAGGAGTGAGTGCAAAGCTGTTTCTAATATACTGGAATCCTTCCAAGCAGATTTACTTACTTCTAACAAACAATAAATTTATCTTCTTCTGGCTATTTTTGTGACCACAAAAGCTTTGGAAAGCCATTTTCTGACCACATTCCTCCTGTTTTGAAGAATTCCCGTTACATGGGAATATTCTAAAATACCTTTATGTAAAAAGAAAAAAAATACGTTTTTATTGTTTTTTTCATGCTTCCTTTTTCACTGGTGAATTTCTTGATGTAAGTCAGTGATGTAGCAGCTTCTCCCTTTTGCTCTTTGGCTTGCACTAGTCAACTGCAGTATTCCAACCACATGAATTGTCCTCAGCCTCCAGACCTTAATTTTTCGCTGCAATTCCTGATTTTTTTCAGAGCCTCTTTTCCTTGCTTTTACATCCTTCGTTTCTGTCAATAAGCAATAGCAAACCATTTTGTCATCATATTAATTATGTTTTCTGTGGCCAAACATGTTATCAGCTTAATCCATAATCCCAGGGATAAGCCTCATGTTTGCCTACATCTGTAGCCAACTGGGTTTTATTCACATAGCCTAAAATACAAATTACACTAAATAAAATGAGCTGCAGGCTGATACCTGGTTTCTGCCTTGGTAAGGACTGCCATAAAACCTGGGGAAACCTTGTAGAGGAAATGCACTTGTTTGGGTCAGAAAAGACATCTTTTTTTTCTAAGAAGAATAGTGTAAGGGTCAAGCATAACCCATTTCTCTATTTCTTTTTCAGCTAAAACTTGAGCTTTGCAAACTCATTCTAAAAACAGGAGGGCTAGGACTTCTTTGTACGTAAAACCAATGCATAACTCAGTTATAAAAGCCTTGTTAAGGTTATTATTTTCTATTCAAAAACGTGGAGTAAATGCTCCTTCCTAATGCCTGCAGGAACGTTATTACTGGTTTCTGCAGATGTTCTGATGCTGAGATTTTGTGTCTTCAAAATATTTTTTTTTAGATTGTTTCTTCCCCCCTCTCTCTTCTCCATCTCTTTGGACATAATCTTGTAGCTTATTTAACATTTTGTTTTTGTAGGTAATTGTTGAAAAAAAATGGTTGAGACTTGAAGAAACAACTTACATTGATTCCTTTGGTAAAACCAGGTAATTGCCTCTCTGACATTTCAGTCCTGTGATGTTTTATGGAGCAGCCACAAGCTGGAGCCTATGAGTGCTACAAACCCATTGCTCAGCACAAGATTCAGCTGTTGTGCAATTCCATTGTAGTTCAGAGGGAAAAGAAAAAAGTCTTATTCTAGCATATGGGAGCAGATTTGGCCCCTTAACCCACGCACGTTGGCGCTCAGTTTACCTCACACTTTCAGTTCTTTGCAAGGGTGCTACTGAAATATGCTCCAGCTGTGCAAATAGACAGTGATGATCACAGACCCTTCCCTTGGATTCTCTCCTTCATTAAGGGCTCTTTTTCCCCTGCTGACAGTGCAGGACCTTGCATACTACGGATAAGTTACTGTCCTCTTGTATATTATTGGACCTGTCCATCTTAACCAGTACTTATCTGTTCTCAAGCTCCCTCCTTTGAGTAGATAAGACATTGCATTACATTGCAAACATTTTGAAGTGCTGAAATAGGACAGGAGTTGCCTGAGGGCAGCTGCTCTCTCATGTATGATAGTATATTTTGCTTTTAAATGAACATAACAAAGGTAGAAGCAGACTTTTACAAACAAAATTTATATAGTTGCTTTAATGCGTCAGTTTTGTCTTTTCTCCTTGTTCAACAGAACTTGGGAAACTGTAAAGCGTGCTAACAAGAAACAGGGTGTTTCAGCAGATGGTAAGGCATGGTGCTTTTTTTTTTTTTTTGCTTGTTTATTTGCATTTTTTTTACTTCTTGTGAAAATTCTTAATACGTTCTGGAGTTTTGTCAGCCATAATGTGCTGCAGACTCAGCACTGACATGTTTAAAAACGAAGGAGAATGCAGAACCTAGAGCCCAGCAGGGCTTGGTGCTTTGAAACTGAAAAGGGCTTTAACACGTTTTAATAAAAAGCTGCCTTAAAACCTCAAGAATCAGAACTTCACTGGAGTGAGCATTTTCTGCAGCTCATTGTATTAATTTGGGAGCAGTGAAGCTGTTTCCAAGACATGCCCTGCAGCAGGGCAGGTCACAGGCTGGTGGGCTGCATCTGCCGTCAGGTCTTGCTTGGTACATCCCCCTCTGGAGTGTTGGGATTTGTGTGTGGTTTTGGAGGCCCCATTTTAGGCTTTTGTAGCTCACTGTGCATCATGTAAGGAGCTTAAGTACATGGTTCTTTCTGGGGCTTTCTGGGGCAGACATCCACGTCTTTGTCATGTTAGCGTTCAGTTTTACAGTCCTGAGGTTCCTTTCCAGAGCTAGCAATAAACCCTCACCTCCTGTTACACTTAAATCCTATGATTTGGATGCAGTTGTGTCTTTTCCCCTTGCTGGTAGGTGTCGCAGTGATCGCTGTGCTGCAGAGGACTCTCCACTACGACTGCATTGTCTTAGTGAAACAGTTCAGGCCTCCAATTAGTGGCTATTGCTTGGAATTTCCTGCAGGTGAGTAGCGGAGACACTGAGATGAGACACGCAAAGCTGGTAGTTGAGTTTATGTGTGCTTGGAAGGACAATCTTGAGGTGGTCGCTCCTAGGAGTTATTGGTGGTCTCTGTAGCTCAGTGTCGTTCATAAATAGGACTATTTGCTAATGAAGACTGCAAAATAAACAGAGTTTATTTTAGCAGATTGGAGAGGTTTTGCACAGCAGTCTGGAAGAACAATTGCATTTCCCTTCGCTCCTCCTCTCTGCAAGAGCCAAGGAGTTGGGTTTCTTTGGAATCCTTCCTAATGTCCAAGTTTTCCCTTGTTAAAACTACTGAGGATACACTGAGGATGTTTTACCTCATTTGTTAAGTGGGATTAGATTTCATAATGGGTGTTTAAGTGCTGGCCTTTAACATGTTTTCATATATTACTTGTCTCCCAGGCCTCATGGAGGAAAATGAGACTGCAGAAAGTGCTGCATTGCGAGAGTTGGAGGAAGAAACCGGGTACATAGGGGAAGTTGTTGAATGTACTCCAGGTCTTTGCCTTTCTTTTTTCTTTTGATTTCCCATTCAAAGATCAGTCTGTGTCTGATGGAGATTAAATGTAAGGAAATAATGTGACCCTGCAGCTTAGCAGAGTAAAGGGCCATGGCTGTGTCAGCAGGACTTGCTCAGTTGCTGAACCTGTTACACACACAGGGCTAAAGTAACAGTGCAAAGTCTGTAGGGGGAAAGTTTGCTGTTAGTTAAGATCCTTTACACAAATCTCAGCGCAGATGAAGCTGAGATTTAGCTTTTTTTTAGTGTAAAGGTCTGAGGGAGAAAGCACCAGTTGCCTGCTGCAATCTCAGGGTAGGAGAGAGTCCTGAATTCAGCTGTGAGAAGGTAACAGGACTCAGGTTGTCCAATGGGACAAAACTGGAGAAAATTGGACCATGATTGCTATTAATATAGTGCTTCCCATTTAACACAAAACGAAGGCAGAACTGGAATCTTAAAACTGATGAGAAGGGGAAAAGATAAATCAACTTTGACACGATTTCAAGTAAATGTCACTTATCAGTTAAAGTTGGCTCTTGGTTACAGGGTACAATTAACTGTGCTGGGAGCTGAGATGGAGATGGGGGAGGGCAGGTTTAGGCTTTAGTATTGCTGCCCAGGGAATTCTATAGGGGAATTTTAGTTCACAGGTTAAGGTACATTTAATTTTGTACATTAATGTACAAAAAAATAAAATGCATTTATTTTTGAAGTAGGGGAAGAAAGGAGGGACACTGTGGGAAAAAGAGGGAAAAGTGTACTTAAGTGCTGGAAATGCACATCTTAAAAGGAACCTGTAAAAGAGATAAAAGTTATAGAAGCCTCAGTTTTCAGAACATATACAAACTCCTCCAGCACAAACGTATGTCATATATATGTTCTATCAGATGCAGCTGGGTGGAAGTTTTTGTTAAAATGGCAAAGATTTGAAAAATTAATCTGTACTTTTGCTTGTTTGTAGCACTCTGCTTGGACCCTGGTTTGTCTAACAGCACAACACACATCGTGACTGTCACCATAAACGGAGATGACGCCAGGAATATAAGACCTAAGCAAAAACTTGGTGAGCCTTGTCCCGTTTATGTGGAAATTCTGACAAGAAACTAACTGACCAATTGATTAAATGGAACTAACCCTGCCACCACATCCTTCTCTTCTGTCCTTGCTGATGTAGAGGGTAGAATTAATGTCCTAGAAAATATTCTGCAGTCTTAGATAAGCAGAACCGCTGCTTATCTATCTTAGTTCCTAGACTAAACAAAGTGGGACCTGGATGCTGTCAGGTGGGGGCATGTTCACCCTCAGAAGTGTAGGTGCCAAACGTCAATGAGGGCCACAAGTTCCTGTGAACTTAGATCTTACTCTTAGCTGTGGCTGGACCCTGGAAGTAGCTGGTTTCACTCAGTTGGTTTTAAATTGCTTTTATGCTCTTAGTTGTAAACTCCAGTGTATTTGAAAAGCCTTGACTCATTTATTCTTTCTGTTTACAGATGATGGAGGTATGTTACTCATGTTACTGGGTTCCCACTGACAGTAAGGTCAAGCACGCTCTTCCTGGAGCAGGTTTTACTCAGAAAATGTGTCCATTGAAACACTGTTTTTAGTTAGGGTGGGTTAAAGCTCTGTGCAGTGCTGACATGATCCAAACCAAACGCACAGGATGGTGGCTTTGGCCTAGACATGAAAATCCCTGTTGGGCTTTATCACCCCATATATCATCTATAGCACCAGAATCTCAGTACATTAAATCCACAACAGCTGCACACTAAGCCCCAGAGACAACTCGCACAGGTAGGGGAATCAGTGGGCAAATTTTGGCAAACAAATCCAAGAGCATCAGGAACAGACCCTTGGCTTTTAGATATGGGGCTGTTGTGGCCTTCAGTCAAATATATTTGAAATCTGTTATCGTACCAGTTAAGTAAAAAAAAACTCCCATTTTAACAGGATGTCATCTAGTTTTATAAGGGAGACAAGACTCCTTTTATGAAGTCTCTCATCGTCCCCACCTTGTAGCTGCATTGGGTTTTTCCCTGACTCTCCTTTCTGCCAAACCTGCCTTTTAAGTGACTGCTGGTCATCTTCTCTTCCCTCCCCCCACTTAATTATCCTAATTATGATGTGTGAAGGTTCATAGTTTGGATAAGGATAAGCAC
This sequence comes from Crypturellus undulatus, assembly GCA_013389825.1. NCBI lineage: Eukaryota > Metazoa > Chordata > Aves > Tinamiformes > Tinamidae > Crypturellus > Crypturellus undulatus. The sequence goes on along the minus strand of VWPW01021557.1, from coordinate 630,463 downwards.
AATTTCAGTGTTCCCTACTCTATGTTGACAAAGATAAGACTAAGAGAGACTTCCATAATATTAAAGGTATATGAAGAAGAAAAAAAAAGAAAATCCTTTTTTTCTCTCCTCTCCTAGAATTTGTGGAAGTTATCTCACTTCCAAAGAACGACCTGCTGCAAAGAATTGATGGTAAGAGCTCTCCGACACAGTAAATGCACCAATGTCAGCCTTAAGAAACCCTTCATTCCTTTCCCACACCTCTCAATGATCTCCACCCCCCCCAATAGTAAATGTTAAAAAATGTTTGAAAAAGAAAAAAAAAAACTGATACTTGACCAGGTAGCAGAATTATTTACAGCATTAAGTGTTAACATAAATGCTTACTTTCTAGAATGTCATGCATCTTCATTTTAGTAGTGGATTTAATTACATTAATGAAGTTAACAGCACTTTTTTTTTTTTTTTGGCAGAACTAGTAGCAGAAGAGCACATTGCAGTTGATGCCAGAGTTTATACTTATGCCCTGGCCCTGAAACGTGCAACAGAAAAACCGCTCCAAGTTCCTTTTATGAAGTTCTAGGGCTGCACTGTGAGAAATGTAGCTGAAACTGCTCCACTGGCTTTAGAGGTGCAGCTCCTGGTGGAAGAAAGGTCCTTCTGCAGAGTCAAAATTTGTGGTTGTAGGAATAATTCTGATATTTTTATCTGGAATTATGTAACTGACAAAATATTTCTCACTGCTCAGTCTATCAAGCCTTGACAAAAATGATAATAAAAATGCTGTTTTAATTTTCAAGTATTTCCTTTCTTACTGCACTTACAGCTCAGGATATAAAGACACTTAAGTGACTGCACTTGTTTTAACAGCTGTTCAGCGTGAGGAAGAGAGCTGATGTAACTTGTGCATGTGGACTATATTGATACCCGAATTCAAGCAGCTTTGAAACAACCACGTGTGATTTTTCTGCAGTGGGAGTAGTGACAGCTGCACAAGGCACCACACTGTCTATTCCGAATCCACTCTAGGGAATTGCACTTTTTTTTTGATTTAGACTTGAAGATGTCACTTCTTTACCCCAGCCCTAACTACACTAGCTGGTCAGAAAGCTGGTTTGTCTGATAAAAATATTGTTTAATCTGATAAAATAAACCCATATTTTAGCCTCATCACCTCTAGGTAATTTGCCAGACAAGCCTGCAGAAGCAGCTGTGCCAATACACAAATTATGTGAATAACCACAGCTTCAAGGTTCATATCCAAGAGTCATCATCAGTCCCTGCTGGTATCAAAGTCCTGCTGCTGAAGTAAACTGGATGAATGAGCAGAATTAGCAAGATTTTCCTATTTAAGAAATTAGATTCTACCTTCATAAATCATACAAGGTTCCTTTCAACTTAAATGTGAAAGAAGATCAAAATGTGAAATCAAGGAGAAAAAGCTTTTGCCAACAGCTAAGCAGGAAGTGCAACACCATTAATGAGAGAAAAGTTGAGATTTTCTAAGGTCGCTAAAGCCTCTCAGAACTATGTTCTAGAAAGAAAAAAGGGGAAAAGGGAAACTCCCCCAACTAATTCATTAACACAGTGACACATTAGGAAGCTACCCAGTGATTCCATCTTGCACTGATAAGACACAGCAACGAGCTTAATTAAATAAGTTTATTGTCTAATGTTTACACTTGTTACATTGCCACTGTAAACCGCGGCAACATAAATAAGTCGCCAGCAGGAACTGCGTGTTCCCACCGCGCTCCCTTCTCCGAGCGGCTCTGCAAGAGGCCGCCCTCGTCCCTCACAATCACAGAAGCAACGTGGACACGACGATTGGGTGGCACGGATAGCACAAGTGCGCGGGGGAAACAGAACTCGCTAGCAGGACAGCAGCGACCACACAGCCCTTGGGAAGCCCAAAGTGCTCCAGGCCCTGCGGGGCAGCAACCCGCAGCAGAACCAGCTTGCGGTTGAGGGGGGTATCAGCCTGGGACAAAACCCTCTGCTTGTCCTCCCTCAGAGCCAAGAGGAAGGTGCCCACGTGGAGACGCCGCAAAGAAGTGCCAAAGAGTTCAATGATGGGGAAATGCTAGTTTAAAAAGTATATTAAAAAAAAAATCATGTAAAATACAGGCTAAAAATTGTGTCAGGAATACTGGCATGGGGCAATCTGAACTCAGATGTTTTTTTTTTTCCTAACAAGAACTAGGAAATAAATTTAACACCTCAATGCTGCGTGCAAAAATGTTTACCAAGAGCAAACTGATACATTTTCCCATCTCACGGTAGTGTCTGAACAGCAAGGTAGATGAATTGGTTTCCAGCATTACAGGCAACACTAGATTTGCTTAAACAAGATAATGTAAACTTGATTCTTAAGGCAGCTGGTACTGATGCTGCTCACAGGCATTGCTCAATGCCCATTACAGTAATGGGACACGTAGCACTTGAAAACAAGTAAAAAAGAAAATAGCATTATTGGAGTAAATGATGCAAGTTGTCAAAATACTTTCCCTTTCACACAAGCCATGAAATACTTGGACATCTAGAAAAATAGTGCCCCTACTCCTCCAACTTCAGCTTGTTCTTTTACAAATATTTCAAAATACTGGTAGATAATGGTGACTGCGAGCAGGATGCCGGTGCCCGAGCCGATGGCGCCAAGGAAGTCGGCTAATACTGACAGGGCACCAATGCACAAGCCACCAAACGCAGCTGCTGTGGGGATATATCTGAAAAAAAAATAAACAAAAAAACATATTCATCATCATTCCTTTGTATCCAGGGGTAAAAATACACAAAAAGCAACTCGGCTATAAACTCTTACAATCTTCTAAACTCTGTGTACACAAAGTGGAAACTAAAATAAATATTCACTGCTAGAAAAGCTAGGGGAATCATTAAACACTGGCAACATTTTTAATTAATAGCATAACGATTTTGTCTATACATGTGGTACATAACCTCCACAGGACCAATAACAACTGCTCTGACACTGATATATAAGTATAGGGATAAAATCTGACTTTCCATTCAGCTCCACAGACTTCACATATTGCAGAGAATACCACTATTTTAGCATCTTTTTTGGTTCAGAAATAGTAAATTAAGTGCATTAGCTCCAATGATCTTCCTTTTTCAAACATGGAAGAAATCCATCCCAAATTTCTGCATTATCTTCTGCTTAAACAAAAGACACTGTAGGATAATCTCTAAATTACTGCTATAAACATCACAAACCTCTCTCACTTCACCAGGAAAGCGAAGAGTTGGATAGGAAAAAAAATCTTCAAATTTGCACTGGAAACAAGACTCCATTTCTGCAGAGTATCTGCTCTAGCTGACACTGCCCCAGACCAACTCTTAACCACCCAGTACAGCAGCCCTGTTGGAATCCATGCGGGTTTTTATTTTACCTGTTAAGCTCGTGAACCATGGAGGTGTCCCTGTGGCCTCTCATCACCATTTGTTGCTCCTTGAGTTGCTTGGCAACCTGCAGAAGGAGAATTTTATAAAACTACCGCAGTGCTTCATAATCAGCTGATATTTAGTCAGAGTAATAACAGTGATCAGTTACAAACTAATCAGTGCTAAGCTAGCGACAACATCTGAAAACATAAAAATTAGGCACATTCACGAGAACACCCACATCTTTTGCTGATGATCCGGACACCTCAATCCAAGTTTTTGAGAAGAACGCACAGGATCCCAACATAAAAATTATGTAAACTATTACATGGACAGGATCCTCAAATATTGCACCCATGGATTCAGGAGGAGATAAATAGTAGCAGAGGCCACCAACAGGATAAGACCGAGCAGGGCCACCACCACTGACATCCTGTGAAAGAGGAAGAAAGAGGCAATTAGTTACTTGTTACAGACCTCTCACAGTCCTATGTTTATGGAGGATAGGATTCCTCCGCAGTGTCTAAAAGAGCATCTACATACAAGTCTTAAAAAGTATTTCAGTTTTCTATTGTTTAGAAACAAATGTTTTACAACCAAGTTGCATATAGATTATGTATTTATTAAAAAAGATAGTAAAATACTTACTGCCCACTGTCCTAATAAGTTTACCAAGAAGTTGCCACTGAAACGCACAGACAACATCTGGGAAATAACATAGAGGTTTGAAACTAAGGCAGACTGCAGAATGATGGGAATGTTGGAGGTGTAGAAGAGCTTGATAGGGTAGCTACTGTATTGTCCTCGGTATCGCGCAGACTTGATAGGTAAATCGACACGAAATCCCTAAGGGGGAGAACACAAAGGCACAAAGTTTATTTCTAAAATAAAAGGTTCTCCTAGCAGGCTTAAAAACTATTCCTTAAGACTTTTTTTTTTGCTAGATAAAAGAGTGCAAGGTGTGGAACAGTAAAGCACATCTACTTTGTGGCATAGGGCTTGATAAAAACCTTTTATGTTTTCTAACTAGTTGGTATCAAAATATTGCAGTATTTGTAAGCCTGGCCTTTTATGCCCCAGCTTTTACATAAGCCTCTCATGGGTTAGATTTCTATCTGAGTAGGCAAAAGAAAAGCCTAATTTAAACAATAGAATTCTAAATTTTTGCCAGCACTTGACCCCAACAGCTTAGATAATAAGAATCACCATACAGATCTCCTTTAGCATTCATTTTTTATATATACTTAAATTTTAAAACAGAGGGTTGAATATTTAGAGAAAAATATAGGAAAAAAGTCTAGGCATCACCTGCACTGTTGTTCTCTAGAACAAATCTGTATTGTGCAAACCCCAAAGCAGCAAGGTTCTCTAGCTCTGTCTGAAAACTGTCTTTTAATTTAATTTTATTAGGTATATTATTTGTGTAATAAAACTAGATTTGGGGACTCCAGTGTGTTTAATGAAAAAAGCTTCATAGGGGGCACATCCCTTAACAGAAGGCTATTGTGAGATTGTATTGCTACCTGCATAGAAATCCTGGCTATAAGATTTAGCAGCCCTACATGGAGTTATGCTACCAAAATAACAGTACTGAAAGAGAAAAAATGAAGAAAGTTCCTTGCTCAAAGCTCAAATACTTCAGTTATTTGAGTTCAACTTTTGCAATAATTTCTTGCTCAATGAATGCAGTGTCTAGAATCCTTGCATTTCTTCACAATGAATTTCAGACCTATGAGATATTTTTCACTTTACCTGGAAATATATAACTACTGCAAACACAAACACTGTGGCAATCAGATTCATGAGGTTGGGCAGGTTCTGTCGATAAAAGGCTTCCCGCAAAGCGCGGACTTTGTCAGTTCGTGTGGCCAGAAGATGGAACAAGGCAATCACGGCACCCTCAAACTCTGTCCCTGCACATGACAAGAGAAGGAAAAGAAACCTAAGACTTCTAAAAGGAAGACATAATTCTATTATTACTATTATTTAAAGATCTGACTTTACTGCTTTAAAAGCTACATACACATGTAATCAGATATAATATGACAAATTCTGTTACGACAAATTTATCACAACCTAGTTTTTTTTTTTTGTAGAACTAAGTATTTAGTTTGAGAATTTAGAATTATCTATCAAGCATTATTACTGATAAAAAAAAACCTATAGTCCTCCTTTTCTGTTATTTTCTGGGGGCACGGGGAAAAATAATAAAAGAGAAGAAAAGTCCTACAGAAGAGTAATAAAGCACAATAAACAAATGTGTTAGAAATCATCTATGAAAATTAAAGCAAAGGAAAAAGAGGGTTCAGGATTTCAAATATATACATTAAACTACTAGCTTAAGCCACAAGTTTTTGATGCAGGTACAGGATGTATCTCAATTTGGTATGTCCACCGGCTCAAAACAACCAGATATTGTCAAAGGACACCTGAGAAAGACGGATGGTACCACCTGACATATCAAACAGGCTTAGAGTAATCTGGGGCATTAAGTCCAAAAGTATCCTGTAGCCGCAGACAACAGTTGGATAATAACTCTTCTAAATAAACAAAATTTAATATCTTTTCTATTTCTAAATTATGACAAAATAGGGTACAATTGTGAAGATCTTCAATAAAGATGATATTGTTCCTAGTTCAACTGCAATTCAAATCAGAAGGAAATGTGGATTATTAATCTTTAGACAGTTATTTAATTGTTTGACATCATTTCCACCTTCAGTGTTAGACAACTGATTTTAAGGCCTGTTACACATTAAAACATCTTTTTGATAAGCAATAACTGGTATGTAACTTTATAACTGACATGTATATAGTTGTATAACTGCTATGTAACTGGCAACTTTATATGTAGCATATATCCAGTGAACACATTGTAATTTATTGCAACAGCACACCTACCTCTGCCAGTGTTAATGGTAGTGGGACTAAAAGCCTTCCAGACAATAGTTTCACAGATATTGGTAGCAATAAAGAGGGAAATACCAGATCCCAAACCGTAGCCTTTCTGCAGCAACTCATCTAACAGCAGCACAATCAAACCAGCAACAAACAGCTGTGGGAAAAGAAACAAAACTGAGCAGAAACAAGAATAAATCAAGAATTAATTCCCTGCTTCAGTGTTTTCATCATATTGAACAGATTGATCATTAAGCTTTTAAGTATTATTAAAGAGCATTTTTGACCTCATGTACACATGACCACATCTCACCTTGCACTAATTTCTGCAGCTTCAATGTTGATGCTAACAGCTGACTCAGAAAGGTTTCCCTCTCCACCCCCCACAAAAATACCTAAATTTGTGCATTTACTGTTTTGCCCTACACGGTAACGTTTCAAACTGCATCTGCAGTCTATTCCTGAATTTGGAATCAAACCACCACTCCTATCTGAAATATTTGTGGTATTCACTACCTCAGCTTTCTCCTACCTTATGGAATTTAGAATTTTTCATATATATTTATGAATAGATAGAAAAGATAATGCTTTATAGTATGAAAAATAAGCAGACGAAAGCATGCAACAAAATAAGCAACTAGACATGACAGGATATATTCCCCCCACCACCACCATTTAAACTGTAGCTAACCAGTCCTCGTTACCCACAAAATAACTCATTACAAACCTGAATTATAATAAGAAGGCAAATCCCTGCACCCATTTCAGCAGGATCTCCATACATTCCAGTCATAACATACACAATGGCTTGCCCAATGGTAATAATCATCCCAAACACTAAAACAAAAGAGAAAGCAAATCCTTTAAAAATACTTTCCAAGTTCATCTGCTAATAAAGAAATCTCATATCTAGTACTTTTATTCTTGGCAAAGCACCTTGCTAAAGTAATAAATGCTTATTAATTTTAACCAGACAGTGCTTACATTTCTGGGCGCCATTGAACAAGGCTCTATCTTTTGGAGTATCGCCAACTTCAATGATTTTTGCTCCAGCCAGCAGCTGCATTATCAACCCAGATGTCACAATTGGTGAAATACCCAACTCCATCAATGTACCTGAACAGGAAGAAAAATTAATACAATTGCAATTCAAGAATCTCTCCTAAGGGATTACACAAGGACAATATTAAGCCTGTTGAAAGGTTTCTGAACCTACAGAGAACATGTCTCATAATGCTTCAAACATGTATATTAAGATACAGGGACAATTAAAAATAAATCCCCTCACACGAAGGGTACTGTGTTAAAATCTATAATTTTGAAGGCAGCATGAGAAACACATAATCTTTCATTTAAAATATTTTTGTGGAACTACTGTCACCAAAGTTTGATGCCTGTTGCCGGCTATTTGATATATATTAAGGAACCTTTCACTGGAAAAAGCCTTCTCACCTGTGGAGCAAAATTAACTTTGTTTCTATCCTCAGATTGCCACACCTACAGAACCAGCACTTTTACCAAATACTATAATTCAGGTATATTCCCAGCAACATCTTCTTCAAGGGCTGACATCTCCTGCAGTTCTGCAGAAAGCAGAACTGAATCTACTCAAAGCAAATAAAACCAGGAAGGAAAAGGCTATCTTTTAACCCTGAATAAAACACTCTCCCACCTTAATAGAGAAACATTCCTCCATCTTATCTTTTTAGTGCTGTAGCACTACAAAAAAGATAACTTTTGAAGTTTAATTTATCCTTCAGAAAATTAGACAAAAATCTCTTCTATATGAAGGTGTTGCAATCTTAGAAAAAGAAAATATTGAAAATTTGGACAAAAGTTAAGAAGCTAAACTAACTAGTGATCTTTTTTTCCAACATCTCCTAAGCTGTAACTTTAAATTTAAGAAGGAAAAAAAGCTTGTGTGAGGACATATTTTAAAGGTTTAATATTAAAATTAAGCAAAATCAAATTACTTTTTAAACCATCTTTTATGTGATTAGAAGAGTGAAATAACTTCATAAAAATACATATTATTTAAGCTGCAATACCCACCGGGAAGATTAAGACGAGAATCAGCTTACAATTATTTAGAACTCTCATCGCTTAACTCTGCTCTTCCTTGCAACATCTCTCTGATCTATCATAATATTATCAGTAAAATAACAAAAAAGTATTTTGCCAGTCTGCAGTGGCTAAAAAGTAGAAAAAGGATATTCATAATTGATCAGACTAGAAACTTATGTAACCTCACCGTCCATCTGTGAACAGGGTCCCTCTTTGGGGAAAGTACCAACTCTCTTCTCCCAATATCTTAATAATTTACTCAGAAGTTGTATCTTGTGGCTTCTGCAAATATGTTCTGTTAGATCTGCTGCTTAATAATCTCAGTGGCTGCCCCTTCCTCATTACACTATTGATTAACCATTCCCTATTCACTTTATTTTCCCCACAGAGATGAAGATTTTAAAGATATTTGGGACATTACACATTATATGATGAAGAAACCTTATTTATTTAGGATCTCTTTCTATACATTAACTCCTACCTTAGATTTGCCCTGTTGTCTTTTCCTGAGTGTTTCCTAGATCCACTATGTCCTTCGTGGGATGGTAGATTAGAACTGCATGCAATATTCAATTTGTGGCACCCTATGGATTTATACAGACATTTCTTTGTATCCTTTCAACAGTTGTTAATCCATTAGCAGGTCTCCCCTCTTATCCCACAATAGTTTAATTTCTTGAAGAGCCTTTGATAAATAACTGAACTTTAAGTCCAGTGTTAAGCACCTCCCCTTCTGTCTCAAGTCTTTTCATTTTCTTTTACCTACAAAACTCCGCATTTAAGGTTTTGAGCTTCTTTAAGTAAGATTGCATTGGTTTTTATTTATTTTTCTTATCACAGTGTAAAATCAAAACGTTAAAATCATGGTCATATTCTGGTTCTTTTAGACTTGCATCATCTCCTACACGCAGGTCAGTACCAAAACAAACATGGTCTCTGTTTAGGAAATCTCTATTTTTCCAATAAGCAAGAAAATATCAAAAACATTACTCTTATTTCACATCCTCTAGTGACATCTACTAGGTTGATTTAGGTGTAAATTAACTTTCCCACTCCCCCTTTTTTTGTTGTCTATACAACCTTTCTCGTCTTTTATTTGGCCACTATCCCCATTCTGCATAATGGATAGTAGTATATCTAGGCTGTGACACAAAATTAAGTTTAAGACACAACATTTTATATACAAATTCTACAATAAAGTTTGAAATAGCTGAATTATTCACCTGAATATATTATCTTCCCGAGTATGACCTACTCTGCCATTCCTAAATAACTCGTAGCTTCACATTATAGGCTACCACCAATTTTCTTGCTTCCTAATTTTCTAAGGTACGGATGAGGTCAACGTTCTCATTTAAGTTCATGCATGGTAGGAACACCCATCTTAGTTTTGGGCTTCTAGCATTAGTACAAAAGATCTTATTCATTTGGTTTGGGGCCAGCTGTCTATGTTAAAATAAGTTAGTTTGACCTCACCCATAACATTGTCAAAGTATTATAAGCTAGAATGAAGCTGTGGAATGTGAGGTGTTTGCTAGTCAAGGCTCTGATAGTGCAGTTTGTACTTGTGGTGAGAGGAAGACAACATCCCACATATTAATCAGAAAAAGATGGCTTGACAGCTTGAAACACAAGCAGTCCTAAATTGAGGATCGAAATTAACCTCATTTACAGGTCAAAGGAGACCCTGTTCCTAAGGTAAAGTATTCCTCAGGTATCAGTCATTTATGACTACAAAGCACTACATCTGTGTCAATCACTTTACAAAGCGTTCCCATGAGACATCTGGGTGTATGACATTTAATATTTCAATATCAATTTAACAGCCAATAATTTTTATCCCAGCCTGTTTATGCTCATATAGAGAAGAAAGAACTGATCTACTCACCTCTGTTTGACGCAAGGATGACTCGCATCCAGTAGAAAGGATCTGCAGAGTCTGATGACATGATTCCAAATAAAGGTATCTGTTCAAGCATACAACATATATTAAGCATATATACAAAGAGAGCTTGCCTTAATCCAAGAACTATAACCTGTAATGACTCAACCGTTAGACTGTTTAGGGATAGTTTACTCCAAATTTTTTTTCTTTTTAAATAACAGAATATACATTAGCAGACACACTGACAGCACCTTTTCTACTCCTCTAACTGTGGTATGACTCAGAGGTCTAAACTATGGAACCCAAGATTTTTGTCTATAGAAAAAAAGAAAAGCAGGTATCTCTACAAAGGGGATTCACATGAATAATGTAATTCAAAAAAAAAAGAAAAAAAAAAGAAAGAAAAAGCATAAAATAAATAGGTTAGCTACTATAATTCATTAAGACTCTAAATTTTTTATGCAATCTACTGTTATTTATTTCACCAATACCTTTGTAGTAATTTTGAGTTTTACAAAAATAAAACAAAGAGTAAAAAATATTTTTAAGAAAACAGAAAGTGTTATTTTACTGGTCCTATGCATTTATTTTCAATGAAAAAGAAAGATAGAGCAAAAACTTGAATGTATGCATCTTTCTAAGCTTCTAAGGTCATCTTAGTTAGAAACCCAGCATAGTGGGAGTACATGCAATCCAAAATCGATTTTTTTCTGGATTACTGTACTCTAGTCTGGACTATTTAACTCCCTACGACAAGCTTTTGTATGGATAAACATTCTTTAAAAAAGAATATATCCATTTATAACCCAAGTACAGGTTCTAGGAACTCTTGCAACTATGAGTAATAAAGACTATGGAAACATTTACAAAGATCTGTATTGCGATGGGTTTTAGCTAACATAGTTGTCAGTACTTACACCAAAGTCAAGTTCTAAATGTCAGCTTAAATTCTTCAGAAGAAAAACATCCCCCTGTAACCTTTACAACACAAAAACTTGTTTAAGAGGAACCAAGTAAAAACACTCACTTCCACTTCATTTTTAAACTTGACACTAATATTATGTAGCTAAAAATGTTAGGACAACATAAAACAAGGGTTCCTCATACTCCTCACAAATATTTCTATACACAGGGCATATTTTATATGCTCAGAACATATCCTTTCTGAACCACACAAAAAACACCAGAACATACCTGGCAGCATACTAAGAAAATGAAGAGTGTGATAGCTGTCCATAGTACCTTCTCTCGGAACTGGATCTAAGGATCACAAGGTACAGATTAATTAATATTTTTGTTGTATCTATATAGTTTTCACTCTATTACCATACTAGTACTAAACATTACATCATTCAAAATTAAAGGGGAATGTATTAAACCAGAAAGCATAATTTCTCATTAGAAATTATTTTAATAGGATTTTCAGATGTTATAGAGACACCCTCATAAGGCTTCTATGTAGTCAACGAAATGTAAAGGTGATATAGCAGTGCACCTGACGTTTAAAATATGTTTTATCAGTAATAATAGTCAACGGCGAGTATTTACTGAAAAACAGCAGCAGGATTGAACAAATTTGAAAGGTTACTTAAAAATATCTTCAGTGATTCCAACTCTGGGTTTCAAGAGATTGTAGGCAATATTTTGTAATGCTGGAAGTTATTAGACTAAAGCATTCTAAGGTTTTGAAAGATTTAACTGCAGTGAAGGCAAGTGGTAAAAGAGGCAGAAGAACCATGAGTTTTGAATAACAATCTGGAACATTTAGAATGAATTTAAAAGGAATCTTAAAGTCCCCATAATGTGAAAGGACACAAACCACAAAGTAATCTTATGACTTCTTTTCCAAAATATTTCTAACTATGTAAATTGCATTTTACTTCTGCAAGATCATCAGATCAATGATCATCAGTTACTATAAATGGAAAAGAATCTCAGGGCCAGAAGAGTTGAGGCAGGTTCAAGAATAGAAGTGTAATTTCTAATCAGGAGATTATTCAAAGCCCAAGACAGAGAAGAAAAAAAAAAAAAAAAAACACACTTGAAGAGACCAAGAGAGCTAAGATGCAGAATTATGCTCAAGTTTGTACCTCTCCTCCCCAGGGTTATCCTATACACTGGGAAAAGTGTGTTCACTATAGCCAGGAGCACAGCAGTTACTAAGATGTGACATGAACTAACATGTAAGACAGAAAGAGCTTTCTAACTCAAGTCACTGAATCTGGTTGCAGAAAAGTAACCAGAAAAAAAGATTAGTGCCTCGTTTCATAGGTCCTGAACAACTTCACATGACAAGATATGAAGAGATGCAACAGGGCAACTGCTTAAGATAGCCCAGGGAAAGAAATAGTTTGCCTCTTTTAGAATTAAAAGCATATACTTAGAAGCAAAATACCAAAATATTTACGGATGTAACCTCATTCTTTCAAAAGAGCCCAGATGATAAAAATACTGGCAGCACCAAGTAAAATAACGACAGCAGCAAAGAAACCCAAACACTATCTTTATGTTAGACTTTACAGAATACTAACCAACTTTACTAAGTGCTGACTGAATACTGCAGATTTTAAGTACAGACTTTTAAATACAAAAAATGCTTAACAAAATGCTATACAATTAACTGCAGCATAACAGATAGACTGAGCTTGTGAGGTTACAGTCTCTGAAGATCTACAGTCCCTCTGTCTCTCTAACTACAGCAAATAGAAGCACTAGAGAAATTCACTATCATCCCAATCACTTTTCATTCACAAGTAACAAATCCTGAAGCCATATGCCAGGAATAGCAAAATACAAAAGGGGAATTAAGATTCAGTAATGAACACAGGGACAGCACGTTCCATTGGCTGCTTAGCTTTGGTTGGACATTTCATTCCTTCAACATTTTTTTCCTCATAACTTGTGAAAATCATGCAACTTAAGCACCATCTTCTTGCTGTTCTGAACATTCTGTTCCATTGCTTAGGGAATTCTGTGCATAAAAAACAAATATGAACCCAAATTAGTAACCGCAAAAAGTAGTTACTGATTTGGGTTTGGGTTAACCGCAAAAAGTAGCAATTGCTTCTGTCAATGAACTTGATCAAAACAAAACTAACATTCCTTAATGCCAGAAAAATAAAAAGGAGAAAGGTTAGGCGAGAGTCCACCTGAAATAAAACTTTATCTTCGTTCAACAATCAACTTACATTTATAGATTTTTTTCCTTTTTTTTTTTCTCTTGTCTTAACCTTACCTAGCCTAATAAAACCGTTATTAATGATGGCTACCACTGACAGCTTGCAAGAAAACAACAGCTAATAGAGAGGGCAGGCTATCTGGAATGGTCTAGATCACTCAGTAGGCTACACCCAAGCAAGCAACATCACTGAAAATGGTCAAAGGGCTCTTCAGGATAGAAAAGCTGTTCCCAAGCATGTCTTTATCTCAGACTCCTACAAGGCTGACAGCCAGCAGTCACTGATATGATAGTGAAAAAGAAAACAACTCAAGGTAACAGGAATCTCAGCACCTCTTTGGCATCCTTTCTCTACTGACGGAAGACAAAGCCCAAATCTTTCTTCACCTCTCAAAATGAAGAGAAGGAGGAAGAAACAAAGAGAAAACCTACATCTGGCCCCAAGAACTACAGGAACAAAAACACCAACAGCTGAAGAGACAAAGGTACCTGCCACACAAGCCACATACATCCTACTTGTAGCAAACAGTGGTTAGCTCTGGAGGTCCCTGCTGTGCAGATGACTTTGATTTTTTTTATTTGGAGACCTGTCCTAAGAGGAAAAGATGCTGGAAGGCAACCAGGAAAGACAGACGAGGCAAACAGCCAAGGAATAAATCCCTATTTTCTCAAATATTAGGCCCAAAGAGGAATAATCAGCAGATTTGCTGCATCTTTTCCTCTCAATCCAGCATACTCAACTATGGTTATAGGCATGAACATCCCTGCATCCATTCCTGACCTTCCAGAAGGCCTCATTAATGTAAGAAGACTCTCTTCAAGAGAAGCTGTGGTGTCATGCTCTCAGCTATGTACTTTGTTTTAGGAATAAAGATCAGTATTTAGCATTTACGGAATTTCATGCAAATCATCATGGCAATTATTAGGTATGTCTGTTATTCTAATTGTCATCTTTGTAACCTAGGTGATATGTGCTTAGTGCTTGCTTGAGTCTTTTTAAGCTTCAGATTTGGAAATAAAAACATTATCGATAGGGCAGCTGTCACCCCACTCTACAAAAATTATTTTTGATCTAGTAAATGCAGAGAGGACTATGAGGAGGTTCTCAGGCTAAAGGAGTAGATAGAACAGCTGTAAGTGAAGTCAGCTTACTGAGTTCAGAACAAAGTTCTCACACAGGAGGCACCTGAGTTACCTCACAGGCTAGTTTCCAACTTCACCAAAGAAACATACAGCTATGGGAGTAAAAAAATATTATGCAGGAAAGAAAGCACTTTTGTTGTTCTTAAATTACAGCAAGAGTCTTTTCAAAGGAACAGATGTCCGCTCAAAGCGCCAAACCGCCCCGTCATTGAAAGTCATTGAAAATAGTTGTACCCACAGGGAAAAGAAAAAACGCTTGAAATTTTTGTTTTAGAATATAAAAACACAGGCGAACAAAGGAAGCTGAAACAAAATAAATTTAGCCTAGAAAGATGATACTTAAAAAAGTTAGTATAATTAAGCACCAGAACAACTTATCAGAGTTGTGTTAGCAGAGGAAGAAATTCAACATATATATATTTTTTATGATAGGGTAGATGCCTCCATCCCTCTCTCCAAAAAAATTATTTATATTATACCATATTTATCGTGGAGCTTGGACTCAAATACCCCAACATTTTATCAGTGAATCAACAGAGGTAAGAACAAGATGTGATGCTTACCTTCCTTTCCGGTTTCTGAATTTCTGGTAAAACCGCACAGAATGGTTTAATTACTTCTAAAAATTTAACTGTTAAGAAAGAGACCATATTAATAAACTTATACACATGTACATATACTCATAAAATACCTTAAAATTTTACTTAATTTCATAAAAAAAAAAATGAAGTGAATACAAGGTAAATAAATTCTATTTCATTAATATCCAGCTCAATACCTGAAGATTGACATCCTCCTTTTAAACCAGACCAAAACAGGCCAAAAGTGTTTTTAATGCCAGTGATTTGTCCCCATTTTGTCCCCCCAAAGGCTGGTTTAGCACCATTTCAGACAAGGAGCAGCACTGCCCATATCACTAGAAGGGAACTAAATTCTATTCCGTCTAAAAATAAGTGACCTAGTATCATTCTGTGCTAGTTACATGCAAAAGCAAAGCTCACTGACATCACAGGGTACCCGCATGGAGACTGACACCTTGCATTTTACCACCAAAACTAAAGCTCTCAGATAAAGAAAAAATATAAATTGCAGCCGAAATCACTGCAGCAATTAAGCTGAGCAGAGCTGCGTAGTATTTATTCAGCGTCTGATACATTCCTCCCCACAAGCTCTCCTTTAAAAGCTCTTGTATTAAATAAATAAATAAATAATTCTCCCAATCTAGCGGTTTTTGATGGCAGCACTTGCACGTTATTCCCAGCACCCACAGAAATCACTGCGTGCTCTCTTAAAAACACCTTAGTCGCTCTGCAAACGGAGATAATGAAAAATTGTGTGGAAAAGGTCGGTTTTAACTGTTATCCCCGGTCCCTCTGGTTGTCTTTATACTTCATGCACCCGCAAACCCCGCGCAGCACGGGCCGCCTCGGGCCCGCACGCAGCGGCCCGGCAGCGCCGGGGAGCGAGGCCGGGAGGCCATGGCGGGAAGAGCAGGGCGCAGAGCGCCCCCGCGGCTCGGTACTCACTGCCCATGGCGGCGGCGGGCGGGCGCCTATCCCGGCCGCTCCAACGGCCGCGCCAACGGCCGCTCCAACCGCCGCTGCCGCCGGCCGGCGCCCCACGTGACCGCGCCCGTGCGCAGGGCCCCCTCCTCCACGCGCTCAGGCAGCACCGCGGACGGCTATGCCTCCCTGCGGGGGAGGACGCGACGCCGCCGGAGCGGGAAAGACAACGACGGCCGCGAAGGGCAGCGGGACACCGGAGCGCGGCCGCCGAAAACCGGGCGCGAGGAGAGGAGTGCTGACCAGCGGCTCAGGCGTTGCTCGGGGCAGCTAAAGCGGAGCCGAGGGCCCCGTCGCGACGGGTGCGGGGGCGGGGCGAGTGTGGGGGCGGGGTCGGAGGGGGCGGGGCCCCGAGCGTCAGAGGCCCCGCCCCTCGGCTCGCGGCCGGCGCGGGGGTTCTGCGCGGGCCCCAGCGGGTCCCGATCCGGTTGCTGGTCCCGATCCCGTTCCTGGTCCCGGTCCCGGTCCTGCTGGGGTGGTCAATAGAGCAGGGGCAGAGAGAGGCTGCGCAATCTCCACACTTGGAGCTGCTCCATGTCAGACAGTTAAAGTCTCCGTAGAACCTGCTCCAAGAGGCCCTGCTTGCAGCAGGAGCTTGTCCCATGGCTCTCTGGAGGGCCCTTCTAAACCAGATTCTCAAGCCTGACCCAGGGCTTGGGAAGTTCAGGGTTAGCTTGAAGGAGAGGGAATTGAACTACCTTTTAGCAAGGCAGTTTGAAAAAGGTGACAGATGGTCATGGAGGGAGATGGATTTCCTAACACAGACACCTTCATCCACTGGATAGGACTGCTGGGAGCTGAGACTAAATCCAGCCTACTTTAGATCACATTGGAAATGTTTCAAAGGAAATAGTTCAACTCACTGTAGGATACCACAGTTTAAATACCTGATCATAGTTTAATTCTGCATATGCCTTTTTAAACGACACTAATAAAGCTTACTGTTATTAAAATACATATTGGTTTGCAAACCAATACATTTTCTCACAAAATCTAGAAACACGCTACAGTAATAGAAAAAAAGCGTCATGTTTGTACACGGTCGGCATTTTGAGAACTTCTGCAAGTGTTTCAAACACCTTTATCATGCCTCAGCCCCTTCAAAAAACCTTCATGTTCTGTCATTTCCTGCTGTTTATTTCACAGATTTGCTCTACAATCTCTTGTTATTAACAGTCCTTTTCAAGGCAGCCTCTGATACCTACAGTGTGACAAGCAGTTCTGGCTCAGGAACCTACCAAGAAACCACCAAGTCCTTCTCATTATTACATTTTTGGAAAAGTTGTCCCTCAAATTCTTTGCAGCCTCGTTGCACCTTTAGGTTTCTGGACCCTGTTTCTCTTACTTGGTCACGACTTAAGCCTTCCTGCAGCATGAGCAAGAATCTGTGTGGGAACTAGGGAGCACTGAAGGAAGAAAGAGGGCAAAAGAAACCTTTGGAAACAGGTGAAACAGCACAGATGCCTGGGACTGGAAAAGAAATAGTCTCTTAAATGCATTTTTCACTGGTAAAGCCAGAGAGAGTTATAAAATCCTTGTCAACACAGAAGACGAGACCAACGGACTAGATCAGCATTGCAATTTGAGAGTTAAATAACAAACTACAGGAGGGAAGCAAGAATTAATTTTCTTATGTAGGAGACAGCACCACTTTTCAGGTGAGCCTCGAAAAACCACTTTGTTCCGTACTGCATCAAGTCTCCCAGCTTGCAAGCTTACTGTGAAGGTGCTGCTTCTCCAGGCAAGAGAAGTAGTGGTACTCAAAGCCTTCAAGGTCCGTCCTGGGAGGTCTTTCCAGGAAATCTGCTTTACCAACTCTTGTTCCCTTTAGAACATGCCTTGAGAAGAGCACCAACAGCTGCATCAGATTTAACTCTTGGTCCCTAGGAAAAGAAACGAGAACCCCAAGACACTGCCACAGAAATGGCTCATTCCCAGGCAGGGAGCAGCATTTATTCAAACCAACAGCACTAGCACCTCTGTGGAAACAAGACATCCTTTCCACACACGCCCCATCCCAGCGAGCTGTCAAGTGCAGACAAACACCCTCACCCAGGGTATTCTAGAGCTACCTTAGTGATCTGCCCCTGGACGGGATTTTTTCTTTAAAAAATAAATCTTCTGTAGAAAGAAGGATACAAGAGGACAACAAAAAATATCTAGAGTAACAGGCATCAGCTATCATCCTCATGTATCCCCACATGTAAAGATTGGTTCATCATTATAAAATTTGTTCCTGTCTTGGAGATTAAGAGTCTGGCTTTTGTTCTTCTTTGCAGGAAGAGGTAACAAACTTGACCCACAGTGGAAGCAGTTTGTCTGTCCGTTGAAAGCCCTTAGACAAACGTGTTGGTAAGAATGTCCTCCTGCTGCTGCTGGTGCAGGGTTCCAATGCCAACTGCTGGGGCTGGTAAAGGAGGTCTGCTCACAAGACGGAGCTGAAATCAGAGTCAGGAGGACATGATTAATTAAGCACAAACACAGGATTATCTCCATGTGAGGAAGAACTTCTTTCCTGTGAGGGTGATAGAGCAGGGCAGTCTCCTTTTCTGGAGATCTTCCAAACCCACCTGGATACCACCCTGCGCCACATGCTCTAGGTGTCCCTGCTAGAGCCGGGAGGTTGGACTGGGTGATCTCTAGGGGTTCCTTCCAACCTCAGTCATCCTATAATTCTGTGTGTCCTGTGTGTCATGGTGACACTGATTGTCAGACATTGGTCAACCTGAAAGTAAGTCAAGAGTTTCCTCTCTCTCCCAAAGAGCATGGTCCAAGATGCTTATAGACCATAATCCGCCAAGGAGAACTGCAGCTTTGGGTTCTCCTTCATATGTCACCTCATGTGTGTTGTTTCCTACCTAGGATCTTAGTTCATCCCATCTACTGAGACTAATTTTTACTTTTTGCAGACTAAACACCTAGTGAGAGGAAGCTCCTGGGCTGTTCTTCACCAGTAGATGGTGCTATAAAAAGCTCAAGTAATTTAAATTAGAACACAATTTTGGCTTAGGCATTAGGATTAATTTTATATGTTTGTACCATACAATTTCAGTTAAAGAAGAGAACATTAAACTAAGCACCACGTGGACATCTTACCTTAAATCCCAGCTGCTTTTCAAACCGTGGTGACACAAAGGACCAAGGACCCATGTTCTGTGGTTCTTCCTGACTCCAAATAAAGTCTAGAGAAAAGATAAGGGCACATTACAAACACACTTGTCTTTTCAGCAGCTCAAGAAAACCAACTTCTGTGGCACCTCTGATTTTTATTTTATCTATTTTTTTTAACTGGCACCAGCTTTGAAACAAATGCTCCCAGGATTAGATTCCTTTGCAAGTCATAGTTTGCTGCAGCCAAACCAAAAAGTATGACCATCATGAGGGCATAGTGTGGGAATACTCTTTTTTTCCTTCTGTTTTCAGAAGCTACTTTCTCTGACTCTCCATTTTAAAGGACTGGACAACAGAGATCAACATAAAAGTGCCCCGATGAGTTTACTCTGATTTTTAGTAGCAGTTCACAGATGTCAACAACGGTGCCCATAGAAGTTCTTTTAGCCCAAGGCGTAAACACAGGAACACCAAAGGTATGGGGGGAAGGAGGTAAAAGCTAAAAGTCTGGCTGACCTTTGGCACGGCTGTATTTGCTCAGCTCCAGCTGTAGGGCTTCCAGGGGGAAAGGACACAGTTCTTCAAGTCTCACAATAGCTGTGCTGTGTTGTTTCTCTCCTAGTGACTCCCTCTGTTTTACCAAAGCGTAGTAATGCTTGCCAGAACACAAAACCACTTGGGTGACCCTGAGGGAAAAACAGGAATGCCTCCATGTTTACTGTTTTACAGAAATTCTGTGCAAAACAGTCCTATGCTTCAAACAAAAGCCAGCTAACTTTTAAAGACATGTTTATGGAGCTAATCTGACACTCTTGGCCACCCCTTTCTTCTTTGCTCTACCTTTTCCTCTCACCCAGAGTTGACAAATTAACCTCTGGGCACAGTCCTCCAGGGCCCAGAGATTCTGTTTCCTCAGCAAACCTGGGAAAATTATATTCAGTGAGATTCAATCTCTTCCAGCTTTTACTCTCTAAAAGCTAAACATCTAGTCTAAAAGCTGATTATCCTTTCTGCAGAGAATGAACCAGAGGGAGAGAGGAGCACAACCAGAGGACACGTCCCTCCCACCCCAGAGAGGAACTTCTGGAGAGAAACCATTCTCTCCAGCTACAAAGGAGGTCTTGGTGGCCTAACCTTAATGGACAAAGGCAGGAAGAGAAACCTCACTCTGCCTCGCCATCTCACTTAGAAAAACAAGATGCAAAGACATTTACAGCTTTCTAATTAGGGTGAGGATGTGACCATTAAAGATGCTGTCAGACCTTGGTGCTACTGGGACTACAACGGTCACATTCTTACCCTTGGGAGCCAGGCTTAATAGCCCGAATACTCAACTTATTCAACTGTCACACACACGGATATTATATAACTATTAACAAGTAAACAGAGGAAAAAAAGAGAGTAGATTTGCTGTTTAGAAACAAACAAAACACCATATCAGTCACTCTACAGATGTTTTTCCCCCCCACAAGGTGTCTTCTTTTTCACATCACCTCAAAACAGAGCCGTTAGCAAGGAAAAGGGAGTAAGATTTATTTTGGGGGCTTGCCTGCAAGAAAGGGAAGCTACCTTTTAGGATCTACTGAGGAGTCACCGATGACAGGCTTAAATGTTGTCCTTGGAGCCATTTCTTCAAAACTGGACACAGCAGCCTAGATGGGAGATGGTTGTAAGTTACTAAATCTTGTTGCCTTTTTCCTCTGGCCAGTGCTAGAGTGAATATACTGAGACAGAGTTTGACAAATATAACAATAATAATATTTATTTTTATTATTAATATTTCCCTCTCCTCCTCATTCCCATTCCCACAGGTGAAAGGTAGGACAATAAGACTCTCAATACAACCAGTCCCAGACTCAACCATATCTGTCTCCTTTCTACCCATCTGTTTATCAGTCTGTCCTGCCNACTGCTGGCTCTTATAACTTCTGTCCAGGTGGAATTTTTCGTATGTACCAATTAGGCTCCAGATATCACTTTTTGACCTAATATGGTTAAACCCTTGCCCATTCCGTGATACCGCGAGATCTTCCGTCCGCCATTCCCTATCTCTGCTTCTGTCACGTACAACAGGTCTCGTTAACAGTACGGCTGCAACTCCCACACCTCTCCTCCTCATTCCCATTACCAGGTGAAAGGTAGGACAATAAGATTCTCAATACAACCAGTCCCAGACTCAACCATATCTGTCTCCTTTCTACCCATCTGTTTATCAGTCTGTCCTGCCCTAAGTAGACAAAACCCCATTGCTTTGATACCAAAGCAGAGAGGACAATAAAAATAATAATAATAATAATAAAACACAGAAAAGGGAAGAGAACATAAATGAGGAGGAAGAGAGAAGGAAAAAAAAGGGGGGAGAGAAAGAAGAATAAATTTTCCAGCTTACAGGGAGCCTGAGTAACACTTTGGGAGATATAACAATCAGAGGTTTCCTGAAGTTTCGAACCATTTGCCGCCGGAGTAAGTGGAAATACTGTGCTGGGGTGGTGGGATGCACAATGGACATGTTCACCTGGTCTCCATCAACTCCCTCTTCTGTGCTGTCACACATCTACAGAAACAGAACACAGTCACAGCTTTTCGAGAACAAACAGTGACTCAAACATCCAAGACACATAAGGCATGCTCGCTAGTGCCTACAGGAGTAGGAGAGCAAATACTTTTATTCTGGCACTGATCGCAAAGGAAAAGCAACTTCAAAAGAGAAACAGGCTCTAGCATTTAACTGATAAAATTATATCTTAACTATCAACTTCAAACACTTTTTAACCAGGACATGACAATTTTTCTAACCAAGAAAAAGTCATGATCTTTTCTTTAGAATGGCAGCATACCTCTAAATGTGTAGCAAGCATCTCCTGAAGCCATTATTTAGCTGAAACATCTTTCATTTAGTTACTGAAACAGCCACAAAGGCACAATAGTGGCAACTTCCTGTTAAAATGTGGCACAGATTTACATACCAATATTTAGTTGTGCCCAACATTTTGTGGGAGCATCTGAGGGTGGCTTTCAGATTATAGCTGCCTGTTTGCCAACCCCCAAATAGTTTATGTTAAGAAGCCCCCCTTAGAGATCTGCTACTGGCAATAAAACATTTTATCTTGCTACCAAGATTCTCATTCTATTGTAAAGTGACACTGCTGAAGAACAGCAGTGGGAAAAGGGACAGCAAGCAGTACTGAGGCACATCTTACAAGGGGTATTCGCGGAGGCCACATAGCTTCTGCAAACAACATGCAAATTTAATGTTACCACACACCAACTTGGGAAGATAAGTGAGATTACAGTTATCTGCAACAGGAACAACAAGGTTTTATTTCATTATTTGATCGGGGTATTGTATTAGAGCTGCTATGGCAGCATTTAAAAAGGAACTGCTTGTTCCCTATTTACAGACCTACCCCTTCCTCTCACAGACCCCCTCTTCCTCCCATTCCAGGCCAGCCCATCCATATCTCATTCCAACAGTAAAACGTGAGTAAGGCTCCAGCCTCTGCTATGACCAGGAAGTACACTGGGAATGTGATATTTAGTGATAGGACTCCCAGAGCACTGGATGCCAGTGCTGCGAGAGGATATATGAGTCTGAGCGTGGCAGGTACCTGCAAGAAGCGCTCCATCCGGCAGGAAGAATGCTCAGGGCCTGCTCCGTCATAGCCATGGGGAAGAAGAATTACTATTCCACTCTGCAGAAGCCACTTTGCTTCACCTAAAGAGGCACAAAGATGAAGAAGAATTATTGCCACAGAACATAAAGCCTAGAAATACATATTACCTTGCAAAAACGAGTGGGGGCGGTCAGAAAGTTATTAAATACAACCTTGAAACATGCTGGCATTTAGTCATGAAATTCACAGATGTGACTCAGCCCATAAGATGATCTGAAGCTTCCCATATTGCCAACTAACTTGGGACGTTCAAACGTTTTCTTAAGCCTCCACATAAAGCAGTAAATCACGGAAGGTTTTTAAACTTATACTGAAACATAACCATATAATGCAATAATCCCTCTAAATCAGCAGGACAACATGCTAGAGTTAAACTGAGAGGTTTGTAAGATTTTCAGTGTGTGAGTTGCAGTTACAAAAACAAAAAAGAAAAGCAATTTTCCTCCTGCGTCATCCAATTTTCAGTTGCTTCATGAAGGCATTTAGATACAGCCTAAGAAGTGATTAAATACATATACGGTAAAATATGTAAGGGGGAAAAAATAAAGACCTAATCAACTGTTCTTTTGGAATGACCATCATCTGCCAAGAGGATATCTTTCATTTTGGATAGATTGTCATCACAGAACAGCCGCACAGAAGTTGGGACAACATAGGCAAGCTAAGGGACTTTTGAGAAGACAGATTTCTTTTCTCGACACATTGTAGCTTTTCCTTAAGGTCAAAAGATTTTCTACAGATACACTTATTCAAAATGCCATATTTTGAGTACATTAGCTCCTCATACACTCACCACCAGAGATGAAAGTGTCAAATATTATCTGGGCTCCATTAAAGAAATCTCCAAACTGAGCTTCCCAAATTGGTAGCAACTTGGGGCTCTCAATACTCATTCCATATTCAAAGCCAAGCACAGCTTCTTCAGACAAGGGACTGTTGCTGACCTAACAAAAAGGTTGGGAGAAGCCAGTGAGAGAGAAAACAACCCAGCGGTTAGAACCTTGGGAACCAGGCATTTCAGTGCTTTTTACTTAAAAAAAATTTTTTTGAACAAAGACATTAAGAAGAGANTAAAAAAAAAAAAAAAAAATTTGAACAAAGACATTAAGAAGAGGGGAGAAGAACTACTGACCTCCAAAGGAAAACAGAATCCATTATTAAATCTTTTTAAGAAAGGTAATTAACCATATACTACACCTATGGATGCACTACAGTAAAACATAAATCAGCGACATCCTCTAGCAAGACTCTCTGTCACCAGAATGAAGTGCAACATGATACAGCTAGATGCTGTGCACATAAATCTCTTCTTCTGATTTAGTCAGGATAGGAGTGCCTTGTCAGTTTGTGCTTCTGTATGTGGGATTTCTTGGAATATTCAGGCTCCATACACAGCCTGGACATACACATCTCAGAAGCTTTCAAATATATGCATTCTGTTTTCGTGCAACTTAAAGAGGGCTGCCCAGTGGACCACGGAACCTACCTCTAGGAAACCCTTTTGGTCTGGGGACATATGATTCAGAGGTATGTAGGTATCATCTGTCTCTTGACAAACCAACATTGCGTGTCGTTGGCTAAAGGTTCCTCTGCCAACATCTTGTCCACTTAGTCTGACATTAAACCCTTGCCAAGCAACAAACAAAACACTGGATTAGTAAATCACATAAGAAAACAAATATGCAGGACAATAACTCCCCACTTCTAAATATCTGTTTCACATTAAAACTCTTCTTCCGGCTCCACGGCTGCATCAACACTGAGTGGGAATTCTTAACAACCAGCAGCTCCAGCTCACAAGCACAGACACACTTAGACATTTCTCTTTCCTCTTCTCTGGAGCTGAAAATTCTTTAGTGATAAGTGCATAAATTTGCTGAAGGAGATTTCAAAGCATGTGCATCCTATGTCATACATAAATGGGCATTAGAATTCAGGTGAAAGAGGAGGGAAAAGAAATTCTAATAGGATGCAGGCTCTTAAAGATGAGCCTCGTTGATGTCAGCTGCAGTGCTAAGTACTATTTTTTGAGGGAGAACGTGCATGTATGTCAGGGCAATAATTTTTCAAGATACTAAGTACTCACTCTATAAGGATTATTGACACATGGGACTGGTATTTACCTTCTTTTAGGACCATGCAGATGCAAGCTGTCTAAACATACATCATATCAACTCCTGGACTTAGAAATGCCTTGTAAGGCTAGTATTCTATTTTATTGTCATCAAGAAAAAAAAAATCGTATTTATCTATTGTCAATTTGCTGCTTACCTTGGCTCAGAAGTGAACCGAAGGCTAAAGCTTCTGCTGTTGCCCAGTCCAGTTTTTTTCCCTCCTCCACTTTTTGCACTCTTGACTAAACAAGTTAAAAAAAAAAAAAAAGCACAAAGTTAGGGCTTTGCCTCTTGCCATTTCTATCTCTGCTTGTAACAGAGCGACATTAGAAGACAGAAAAAGGATAAGGAGAAACATGCTGTTTTCCTGCAATCAACTTGGTTTGGTCTGGAATACATATACTCTATTGCAGTATATCATGAAAAAAGATGTCTGCAGGTCTGCACCTGAAGATGACCCAATATGTTCACTTATACAAACAATGAACTTTGGATTGACAGATTAGATAATAAAAAATCTAAAAAAAAATCTAAATATCTGAAAAAAATCAATAAAATCTAAACATAGCAGGTTTAGGCATTTCAATCCCCAGAATTCTCCCATATTGGTCTGCCTAACAGAAAAGCCTCTACCCAGACAAGGTTTTCTTGCTTTGGGTTGGGGAGACAAGAGCAGCCAGTTTTTCAAAATATTCAATCCACAGCCTCTCTACTGCTGCCAATCAGACACCAGCCCCTGATCTCATTCATCACAGAGAAACACTTAGTATAGGACTCAAACCAACCTCAACTTTGCAAACAAACTGATTGTTATCAGACACAGGACCTTTCATAACTGGCCACATGCATTTGTTCATGTATGTATAAACATCTACTACTGGCTTCAAAAACCAACTACTATCCATTTACTGACTGACTCTCTCACAACATACTCACTATAATCGTGGAATACAACATTGTAGCAATCTCCTGCAATGGTTTCCATTTCTTCCAAGAACAAGAAACTATATTTTCTACACAATTCTTTTCTTCAATGTGACAAAATGCCATTAAAATAACAGTATCAAGTATTTGGTCTGCTTTGGAAGAAGATAGAGTTTTCTTCAAACACAGGAGAAAAATGCTATCATCCCAGCCTTGAGGTGGGATAAGGAAGTGGGACAGTGAAGTGGGACAGAAAGAGATTTCCCTTTGTAAGAGTGTTTTTTTTTTTTTTTAATGACAAACTGTTCCAGAGGAAAAAAAAAGTCTATTCTAACAAGGATATAACTTTGAGCCTGACCTGTGCATAGGTCTTCAGAAGATGGCTGTGCATCTGGAGCTCTTCAGGCACCTCTACAGATTTGATGCCAATGAACTGGAGAAGTGGCACCGGCATTCCTGTGTCCCAGGTGGTGATTTTAGCAGAAGGTTCGACCAGGCCTTTCCAGTGAGCCTGCAGGTTGGTAGGAGGTGGACTATACAAAGTCATGTTGCTAAGATGATCGTTCAGTTTAGAATAGCAAGTTGTCTTTATTTCAGATACTTCAGCCTCAGTCATGAGCCCTGCAGCTACCAGATGTTCTGCGTACGTGTCTGGGATACTCTTACGTGATCTGTCAAGAAGGGAATCAAACCTCATAGACACTGAGCCTGAGGACAGCGTCATCAGCAAGAAAATTCCACCTTATTATGGCAGACCCCATGGAAATTTGAAATAAAGTGTGACTTGGTACATTCTGCTCATTCAGGTGAAGTTTCTTTCTTGGCATTTTAAGACTGATAACATCTTAGATGTTGTCCATTTGAAAAGTGCTTGCAACTGGCAGCTACACAATGTATAAAAAATGCTTCCCAATCAGAGAGACTCTTTGCCATTGTGCAAACATTTAATCGAGAACTAATATTTTATTTAATATTCAATCAGTGTTAACATAAGAGTTATGCTGACATTAACATTAGTCAGTACGGCAAAGAGTCTTCATTATACACAGATTTCCTTGCGCAGTTCCATGCCACACTTTAGTATAGATACAAGGACATTTGGGGTTCCTCCATGAAGTGACATAACTCTTACCTGATGAGATACAAGGACATTTTGGGTTCCTCCATGAGGTGATGTAACCCTTACCTGATGATTTTGTACATGCTGGGGTTGGTGAAGAACGGCTCATCAAGCTCGTTGTGGCCCCACTGCCTGTAGCAGAGCAGGTCGACTATCACATCCCCACGGAACTGCCGCTGGTACTCAACAGCCAGCCGTGTGGCACGGACAACTTCTTCAGGATCATCCCCATTCACATGGATTACTGCACACCCGACAATTTTACCTGCCCAGGGATTCAAAACAGCAATCAAAGAAATGCAAAGAAAATGGACCCAGACAGAATTCAGCAAGGAGATAGACAGCTTGTAAGCAGCATGTTTAATAAAATTGAAAGATGCTCTTAATACAGCTGGGAAAAGGAGCTAAGGGTGTTACTTGAAAGAAAGGGCAATGGCTGAACCTGTTGCATTTGGTACAATTCAAACTTAAAAGCACTGAATTCCTAAAGTGCTTTCTACACATGGCCCCTGCAGTCTCTTAACCTGTACTGAAGGGAATGCCAGTTCAGGGAAAGAGCCAGAATACCACATGCTGTCTATTTTAGCAAATCTAAAGGATTTGCCAGCTGTTTGCTCTGGTGAAAAAGACAATTATGTGAAGCTAATCTTAACAATATTTGCTAGTGTATACTCAACTCTAGGAGATCTTGCTGGTTATAACACATTTGTTATAATGTTAGTCAGGAAGGAAGAACAGTCCGGAACAAGAGGCTTCTGGTTTAAGCTTAGAAATGGCATCAGCCTCAACTTCTAAATAAAAGCTCAGTAAGTTCATCTAGTAGCACCCAAAATAGAAAAATGAAGGAGAATCTGACTAATAAATTTGCTCAAAAACACATCGAGAAGGTTTTCCTTACATTATACAATACAGTATATTTAGTATATATTATACATGTTTTAAAACTTGTCAATGGCACGGCAAAAGTTAAATGAATATGAAGACTTTGTTATAATCTGACAAATATTTTATAACATCCTGTAAAAATATGATAAGATTTTCCATTGATATTTAATCTTTGCCATGAAGCAGACAGGGAGTGCATATTTTTAGTATTTAAATTTTTGCTAGTAGAATGTAACAATCAATAATAATTACAATTTCTACTCTATTATAAAAATGAATATAGACTAAGTCTCTAAGCACTTGCTAAAAAAGTTCAGATGAGAACACACACCAGACATCGACACTGAAGTTTAAAATCCTAACATTAAAATCCAACATTAGATCATTTCCTTTCCAACATACCAATATCACTACAGTACAGAGATGATCGTCCTCGCTCTGCAGGAGTGGTGTAGCCCAGCTGGTTATTTACAATCAAATGAATGCTCCCACCAACTCTGAAATGTGGTAGATTAGAGAGGGTCAGTGTTTCAGGAACAATCCCTTGTCCAGAGAAAGCAGCGTCACCATGAACCTACATTAGGAAAGAAGATGGAAAAATCATTAAAAAAAGGAGGAATAGCAAAAATCAAAACAACTTAATATGTAAGACCTTTTCAATGGAGTAGGTAGAATAGACTCTACTAAATTCTTACCTCTCATTCTGTCTATTGTTTTAATTATTTGAAACTTACAGCATTATAACAAATGCAAGGTCATAGAAACAAACACCTGTCCATGTAGTGGGTGACCTCACATCTACTTGGAACAGACCTATAATTTCTTAAAATCAATCCATGAGTGTATTACTAGTACCAAGGTTATAGCAAAGCTGCAATGAGCATCAGCCAGCACTGACAATAAATAAAACCAAGACAATTGCCATAGTAGGTACTCTGCTGAAGGCTAAATGGTGGAGATGAACTGTAAGTGACCTGTGCCTGCTCACACCTTACTAAATAGAGACAAGAACAGATACATTATGAAATGGAGTGGAAAAGAAACTGAAGAAAGCATTTAAAAACAAATGAAAGGCCTTAGAAGGGCATAAAAGCTAAGCCATTAGGTTCATAAACAGCATAAAAAGAAATGGATTGGAAGGGGAAGGGAGACAACTGTGACATTCAGACCGGGTGTCCAAGGCTAAAGATATTAAAATGAATTGAAGATCTGCTTTGAAACTATGGCTAGTTTGCCATTGATGTTCATTACACATGGCAGGAATACAGTTCTGTCCCAAATTCTATTTACTTTAGACTTTACAAACATTTAAGAGAATGACCACTTGTATTCTGAATGCAAGATAGGAAAAGTTATTGAAGAACAGCTTCCATGATTATAAAAGACAATTAAAGGAGCAAGAACTAATTCCAGTAAGCAGAAAAAGACTTATTTTAACAGTGTCAAGATAGGACGGCTAACTGATGAACTCTTCTATAGATTTTGCTACCTGTAAAAACTGCTACCAATTCTTTTCCTGGTACCTTTAATTTAACAGAAGGCTAACAGTGGTAGCTTAAGTGCAAAAGTGATCTGTGAGGAAAAAGATTCGTAGAGCTTTCAGTGCAGAGCATCCTTAACCATGAGGCAGGCATCAGCTCTTTAGAAGTTTGTTTGAATTTAGAAGAATCGTTTGAATACCAATATTGTCACTTGTCTCAATTAGATATCTTCCTTTCCCTCACCATTCCATAAAATAAAAACAGTTCTTCACACTCTACATCAATACACACTATACATTTTATATACACCATTTCTGTTTATATGTGAGCAAAATACCTGCAGACAAATGACACTGTCCCCAGGCTGTGCAGAGCTCTCTGGGGAGTAATCGCCATCAAGCAGTGTCTGCTGCCGGCCCCGTGTCTTGCCAACCGCCACTGGATTGATGGCTTCCAAGTGTGACGGGTTGGGCAGCAAGGTGACGTGCACTGGCCTGTGGGATCCAAAGTCAAGGTCTACAGAAGACGTGAGGTGGGAGAGAACATCCCCGATGGCTGGTGAATTCTCTGGAAACTCGCTCAAACCTCGCATCTTACGAAACATGAGCTGCGTGGGAATAAACCTAGTTAAAAACATCCTCTTTCCATGTTAAAAGAAATATATATTGTATGCCCTCCCATTCCTTCCACTGTGAGGATGCCTTAGGAAACAGCACAAACCTCTTTCTTAGGATTCTTAGCCATCTCAGGGGGAGAACAAGCTAAAATACTGACAGGAAGGAATATGTTCTCACACAAGTAACTTATTGCTCCAGCCTTGGCAATAAGATACGCCTATGGTGTTAATTGATTGACAGATAAATTGGACACAAAGCAACTGCCAACAAGACTGTAAACCTCTACCTCAGGTGGAAGCTGAAGCAAGCCTGTGAGGAGGTTAAGTCTCCCACGATGAGGCATTCCAAGGATGATATCCGTCACGCCGCTGTACGCGCACATCTTGAACAACTCATGGAAGAAGCCCATCATACTCTCTGCTCCTTCACCACCATATCTCTTCACTGTGGCAAATTTTGTGGCTAAGAAGCGATCAAACTCCTATTAAAAATGGGAGAACTTGTGTATTAGCCTATTTTAAACAGCAACATTCTGTTTCTAAAACACAAACATGATTTCTGCTTGTAGCTTTATGGCACACAAAGGTGAATGTACCCTTGAAGGTCTCGGCTCTTTCTCCACCCACACTTTCTAAAGACCAGAAGCTATAATGAATGCAAGAAATCAGCTAGCATCTCTTCTAAGATGCTAATCCAATAAAGATGGGATTAAGGATCAAACTTTCTCTACCTAACAGGAAGGAACGGGCAACACTAAGAAAAACAGTAAACTCCTTAATAATTTACCTGTTTTAGATGCTAAAGAAGCACAATGTTTCATTTTGATTACTATCACAGTCCTTCGTACATGTGTAGAAGAATGCTTGAGAGAAGGAAAATAAATTAATCTGGATTTACTCAGTTTCCTTTCACCACTATAATCCTCTGCTCCCAGAGAGTTTTCACAAGTGATAAAGTTTTGGAGTACGAGATGTGTCTACAGTGTTTTGGAGCTCAGGACTGAAAATAGACTAAGACTGTAACTGAGAAGGGAAGACTGAGCAACAGCCAGAAACCTGTGCCAAATGCTGAACGCTTTCAAGTTAAGTAACACTCAGTTCCAAGAAATAATGTACACAAAACTAAGCACACACAAAAGCAGATTTTTTTCTTTTATAGGTAACTTGGACACTTGGAGTACTGTGCTGAAGTCAATATGGGATTTATCAGAGTCCTGATTTCACCCTCCTGTGTCACTAAGAAAATCCCTTTAACTGCAAAAGAGGCAAGAAAACAATGAAATGTGCCGTATACTTCTGTTTAGTCACTGGTAAGTATTACATTTAATATTCCTTCCACTTGGAAAACTGGAAACAGGGGCACCTTCACAGATCCTGCTCTTCTACCTTTGCATCCTTCTGGATAAGGCAAGGAGAGAGAGGAGAAAAAAAGAAAAAATTTCACAGTACAGAAATATTTATATTAATTCTCTAAAACACTTAGATCTACATATGTCGCAAGTAAAAGTCAGTTAAATTGGAGCACATTTCATAGGGCTCTGGCCAATCTTGTCTTCTGGTCGGTAATATTTAAAATAAACTCTGTGACCAATAGTCTGGGAGAATTCCACTTCTAATATTAATTAATCTTTAATCTTGGATTTGTACCATCTTTTTCATGTCTCCATATGCTACAGAGCATGTTATAAAAATATACATTACTAACACTATCTGTTCTTTTTAGTCATAAAAGCCTCTGAGTTTGGAACTGGCTAGAAATATTTGTATAGAATTAACTTCTGAAGTAATCAATACTAACCAAAAGATACTGCTATTTCTTTCAGTAACAGCTGCTAAGTAAACCCAGCAACAAACGCAGTGACCCAAAACCCTGCATTTGGCAGACAAAACCTTGCACTTTTGTCTCTGACATACTCATATTTCTCAAAGTCTTTCAGGATAGGGATTGTTCTTTTTGTTCACCACTTGGATAATGCTCATGACAGTGGAGGGTCCATGATAGACTCCATGGTTCTTCAATTAATTACAATAATGACTGCAATTGTAAAATAAGGGTGAATGTGATACCTGGGACTCCAGCATCAGCTTGCATAAATGCTTTTTCTCTTCAGTTGTAAATGCTTCCTGTTTTAGCTCCTCAAACCTTTTAGCAAACCATTTTCTCTCCTCCAAGGTTGGAAGCTGGCTTGTTTCTATGGAAATATGGCCGCAGTATATATGGTCAAGGTAGGTCAACACATCCTTTAGGGAAGCCTCTTCTTTCCCAAGATTTAGAAGCCCTAGTAAGAAAGAAATGCATTAGTCACATCAAGAAGAGAAAAGCGCACTAAGGACTAAGGTTCTCTTGCAATTACACTAAAATTTTGAGAGTAAAATTTTGTATTTTATCTTTCTATCCTTTATTAAAAACAAACTAATAAAATCTTTACAAGCACATTCCAGTAATCGTAATGCATAGGCCTGTCATTTTCTAGGTATTTTTAGTAGGTAAATAAGTAAATATTTACAAGGTATTCTAAATGTTCTTCTGAAAGAGCTTGCCATGAATGACATCAACTCAACGTATTTTTGCAACTTGGGATATCACTCAATATCTTGAGAGATACCAGCGACAAGATAACGCAATCACAGTTGCATCACAAATAAATAAATATCCTTTTTGCAGATGGACAAAATAAAGCATGGAGAGAAACTCCTAATTGCTCAAGGACACAGTGAGAGCCAGAGAGAGCCAAGAAAAGACAAGAAGTCTTGACTTCTATCCCAGTGCCCTGGCATCTGCCCTAGCGTCAAGTATCATGCTAAAATACAGTTTACAGTAACAAAAGCAATTAATGTATAACCTCAGGGGCTGTAAGAACAAGTAAAAATGTTCATGGTTTCCACAGATGCTAGAAGGTAGCCACTCATTACACCATGACTTGTGCAATAAGCACATAAGCAAGCTGAAGTTAAGAGTTTTCTGTACAACAGTTACTGATTGAACGGCTGTTCAATACTTGGCTCCTCTACAGAGGACACAGCTTCATTTTGCTGTGGTAAGATCGCAGACTTACCTGTGGTAATGAAAGGCCCCTGAAGAACCTCTGTGAGCTCTCGAATTTCGGGTACCATGTTCATAACAGCTTGGCCAGCAAATAAAGGATTTATTTTTGCTGCTTTGTGGCCATGTTCGGAGTATGCAGTTATTAAACGAGCAAGACCATGGTCAACTGAACACAAAAAGAAAACAGCAGAGTACAGCACAAGTGCTCACAATTACAGTACCAACACAGGAGGATGCTGCCCACTGATATTCACCAAGGTTGTGACTGGAAAGATAATTTTTCCAGTCAGTTGTTTTCACTGTAACGTCCCACTCAATATCCTCCCTTTTTTTTACAGCATCAAACCTCAACTGCTGGTCTCCATCCTGGTCCATTCCCACCCAAACCACAATCATCAGCAGTCCTGAGAGGTCAGTTTATACCGTAACTGTCTCATGACAACAGCTCCCATCATTTCCCCCATGGTTCCCCTCATAGTTACCCTCTTGTAACCATGTGCAAAGCTACTGCATTTTCCATGAAATCTCTCTACAACTTGAGAGTGGCCAAGGTATCAACGCGTAAAGTTTTATTGCCTNACTCAATATCCTCCCTTTTCTTTACAGCATCAAACCTAAACTGCTGGTCTCCATCCTGGTCCATTCCCACCCAAACCACAATCATCAGCAGTCCTGAGAGGTCAGTTTATACCGTAACTGTCTCATGACAACAGCTCCCATCATTTCCCCCATGGTTCCCCTCATAGTTACCCTCTTGTAACCATGTGCAAAGCTACTGCATTTTCCATGGAATCTCTCTACAACAACTTGAGAGTGGACAAGGTATCAACGTGTAAAGTCTTATTGCCTTAACTGACTCAATGAAGGGACAGGACGGTAGAGTCTCAACAATAATTAAGTTCCTATAACCTAATAAAAGTGTGGCCAGAAGCCACCAACCAACAGTATGGACAACCAGCTACCACTACAGTAACCACAAAATAGTCCTTGACAGTGGGGCCAATATAGAGGAGTTGGAGTTCCTGGGGTGGTGGAAAGGTCCAGGAACAGAGGAGTTCAGCCCCCATCAGCTCTGCTGCACACAGAAATATTGATCAGGTCTCGCACTGGACTTGCTGCAGGACAAACAAGAGGAGAATCTGGATGATCACACAGGATGACAGCTTGATGTCACCTTAAGACTTTGCTCAACACAAAGATCCTCTCAAATACTATTTCTTCAAGCTATTCATGAAGCAAGTTTAAGGTTTAAAATGGATTTAAGAAAACAGCGATCTCTTCAAGGACGAGCTGCTAGCAGGAAACATATAACAACCATGATACTATCCTGGTACCATGCTGAGCCAGACATATCACAAACTCAGTTATGTGAACACATTTTTCAGCAGACACCATAAACACAGTGCTGAAGCCTTCTTTGCTTTGAGGCTGAAAAATTATCAACATGAGCAAAACACGACCAACGGAAAGTAACCGCGTTACTATCAGCAGGCACCGAGGACAGAACATCAAGGTAACCGATAACCACTAACCCTGCGAGCAGAAACTTGCTGCTTGACCTACGTCAATCACTTCATACTGCGTTTCGGATGTTTTTAATGCCTTTTTTCTTACTTTTGTCCCCCAATAAAGCTGCAGCCCCGGCAGCATTCAGGTCTGAATCTGGAACAATAAATATTGCTTCAAAACAATATTTACTTCTTTGATGCTTATATTTAAGCGACTTCATATGGCAATTCAACGTCAGAAAACCCTATTACCGCTCTCATTCCCTACCCAGCGGGTCACGCAGGACGGGTCGAGCTACCCCAAGCGCTAAGGGGTCATTTCGGCCGATCACGTCCGCAAGGTGCTCAAGTCACCCCAGTCACAGCGTGGGGACAACGCTCCTACTCTACAGAGGGGAGTTTTCCTTTGGGAAAGATTCTCCCTACTATGCAACTGCTAAAAGCGTCCCAGCAAGTGCTGAGTATCCACACGCTTTCCTGAGAAGGGTTAAAAAGCAACAACCCCCGCAGCTACAACCTGAGGAAAAAACTCCCGATTCCGGGCAGGCAAACCCAGGCCGAGGCGCCCCCTCAGCGCGGGGACAGGGGAGGGAAGGAGGGAAGAGAAGGGAAGGAGAGGAGGGAAGGAGGAGGACGGGGAGGCCCCGACCTGCTGTGCCGCGCGGCTCGGCCGCGGCGCCGCCGCCCGCCGCCGCCTTGCGGGGCTTGTAGCCGTAGACGCCGCGCTCCGTGCGGTACCAGCGCCGCAGGCCGCCC
>VWPW01021557.1:564064-590588 GCA_013389825.1 Crypturellus undulatus | reverse complement strand
GGGCGCCCGGCCGGCGTGCGGGCCGCGCGCGGGTCGCTGTGCGCCGCTTTCCCTATTGTGCTCGCCGTTAAGGGGAAACCCCCGCCGCGGTTCGGTTCTGGCGGGGCTCAGCGTGCCGAGGAGGCTCGGAGGTAACGGACAGGTTTCGTCGCCGTTGCAGAGTGCGTCGCCGGGAGGTCCCGCGCGCCCTCCTTATCTCCGGAACCCGTTTTGTAGAACAGTAGCTGCATAAGAAATATTTACGCGGCTAAACCTAGTTATAATAGCAGTAAAAAAAAAAAAAACAGCGGGGGAAACTTTAGTAAATCAGTCGTTTTTTCTCTGTATGCGGTGCTTATACCGTGATGTTTTGCCTCCCACACTCGTGTCTGAGAGATTCCAATTCCTGGGTGTCCTCTGTGATAATCTGTCTCTGTTGATGTGAGAGAACTGAGCAGCTCAGGGCGAGGTAGTGACAGTTTCTGTGCTTTCGTTCTGAATGGAGGTTATATTGATGGTGCTGATCTTTAATACCTCGTAAAACCCCTTGGGTGTCTGGAGAATAAGCTTTTATATTAGTATTTTTCTGCTAAATATTGCCTAATCCTATTGTGTTTTCACAGAGTGATATTGATGTGAAAAGCTCTATATAAATTAAAAAGGAGCAAGCAGTGTTTAATTAAACTTGAGACCCAGCAGGAAATAATATTGGAAAAAATAATATAGTTTTCACTAGGGAAATAATCTCTCTGGGTGATGGAACGAGCGTGCTACATATACAGAACTTCTAAATAACACTATAGATACTGGTGACAAAAAGTCCAAGAGCACGTTGAGCTTGTGACTTCTTTCTGTCATCTCTGCTTTATTTTTGATCTGTGAAGAACTAATTCCTCTGCTCTGTTGGTTTCTGAAGTTCATTTTGCCGTCTTTCGTTTTCAGCAGTAACTCGCAAAACTTTTCAGTACTAAATGAAAATTTGTTTCTTTTTCTTTTTTTTTTTTATTAATTCCTTGCTCTTCCCTTATTTGAATCTACTTGCTTATCTTCAGGCTGTCTCTTTTTTTCATAGGTTTTCTGTGAAACTGAAACTTATGAGTCTGCTACCTCTCTGTTTCCTTTTTGTTTCTGCATCTTTTATTTTCTGAATCTTTTGACTGGCTTCAGACAGCTGGAAGTTTCAGTGGGATAACCTTTCTAGAAATCTTGTGATAATCAGTGGTTGAGGAGAAGGAAAACTAATTAACATTTGCACTGAGGGAAGGCAGCAGCGGGCACTCCGTGAACAACTCGCTTCTGTCTGCTCTTCCTTGGCACGGGTGTCCAGAGCAGTGAATCAGTGTGTGCAGCTCAGTGACAGCCACCACGCTGGCTGCTCCCTGAAGTCAGTAGCTGCTAGATGCAAACATACCCAGTGGGCAGCACAGAGTATTGCAATGCATTTTTCTTCTGTAATAGATGATAGAAATCCCCTGGAAAGCAGGTTTCTTTAACACCAATGTTCATGGCAGGAAAGGGGGCAGTGCTGTCGCTTTGGGTTCAAAATTGAAATGTGCCTGATTTTGCTCAATTCTTTTTCTTTATCCAATCTTCTCTCTCTTGCTTTTTTAAAAGTAAATATTGGATGTTCCTTTAAAACAGAATTCTGAGTTTCTATAAGTGATGAGAGGGCGAATACTGTTTTTTAGTAAGTGACCATGCTAGTAAAAATTGCATATGTAGCTGATTTCTGCCTTCTCCCGCCATCATTTTATTCTCCGTTAAGTTGCTCAATGAATAGCATGTAGGAAACAAAGATAAAACCCCGAGTATCGAAATAATAATTTGCTGGGGTTGTTTGGTTGTTTTTAGTATTTCTTTAATCAAGCAATCATCTTCTCCAATGTTTTCCTTTCAGACTTAACCAGAAGTTTATAGTTCAGAATATAACACCTTTTTTTTTTTTTTTTTCAAATGAACATGTTGCTTTGTTTTTGTATTTAATAGGCTTCTTGGTGATCATAAACCTTTAAATTTAATAAAACTATCTTAGGGAGTCCCATGTAAAGACTTTTATG
The DNA here is from genome assembly GCA_013389825.1 of Crypturellus undulatus. Taxonomy (NCBI): domain Eukaryota; kingdom Metazoa; phylum Chordata; class Aves; order Tinamiformes; family Tinamidae; genus Crypturellus; species Crypturellus undulatus. Next base: position 588,552 of record VWPW01021557.1, on the reverse strand, counting down.
GATATAATCTTACTAACATGATCTTAAAGCAATGTTTGAATGTTAAAGCTTTGAAAGCCTTTATTTAAAAACGATGAGAGAGCTAGTGTAGCTGCCTTGAACTGGTACAACTTCCAATATATACTAAGAGTGAGAAAAGATCAGTGACACATGGTTAATGAACTTTACTGCTGAGTTTGAAACAAAATATTTAGAGGGTTTGAATCTTCCGGATGGACCTTTGAGCACCAGGCCCTATTTAACTTCTAGTTGTGGACTAAAAAGAGCGAAATTTGTGTAACTGAAACAACTTAAATCAACATAACTTACACAAATGAATGCAAGAAACATCTCTTCATAGGTACAGTTGCCAGTTGCTATTACAGAGACCAAGTAGATCCTCCATTGATAAGGCTTTACTGCTTTCTTTTTATTTGAAAAAAAACTTTCCAACTTTTACTGTATCTGAATACTGTGTCTTATTAATTTTTGTGTGAATGAAATGTAAAAGTTATACAGCGATAGGAGTGGTAATTGGGAATTGAGCAAGTGTTGGGAATAAAACCAAGAGATGCTTCTCTAGGAGATTTTTTGCATGCAACATAAATGCTTAACTTAATATAAATTTGTTGGTGGCTCTTTGGGCTGTTTCAGTCCTGTCTGGCCCTCCCTGATCCTGCATGTGAGTGTTCTTGCTTTAAGGTGACCAGCTGTGTTCTGGACTCTATGTGCAAGAGTTATGCAGCAGGTTGCGGGAAGAGATTCTTCCCCCCTTTTAGGGACTTGCAGGGTCACATCTGAATGCTAAGTGTAGTTGTGGCCTCTCTGATACAAGAAAGACATTGATACAATGTAGTAGGCTCAGGAGGACCACTGAGACCCTCGGGGATGGAAGTACTGGATGCCTCGAGAGGCCGAAAGGACTCGAGTTCTCCATCCATAAGAAAGGAAGGTCTGCCACTATGTAAAGAAAGGGAATGGGGAAGATAGAACGTTCTTCTCAAGGTTGCACAGGGGTAGGACAAGGAGCAAAAACCACAAGTTGTAACTTGGCGTATTCCAGTGTGATATTATAAAAACCTTTTTCATCATGCAAGTGCTGTGGTGTTGGAATGGGAGCTTGGAAAGGCTGTGAAATCTCTGCTCTGGGAGATACTCAAAACTTAACTCTACAGAACTCTGAGCAGCCTCATCTAATTGCACTTTCTTTGAGCAGTGGGTTGAACTAGGTGATTTCCAGAGGTCCTTTCAACCTAAATTACTCCATGATTCTGTGCTTTCTTATTCAATTTACTGTTAACTCTCGGATTCCAAGCCAAATGCAAACACAGAATAGAAGGCTAGAAATCCCAAGGATGATAAATCTTCTACAAGCCTTATGGGAGAAAAATAAATGACTAGAAAAATGCAAATCAGTACTTTTGATAGCTCTTGGTTGTAATGTTTCCATTATTTTCATTTGACTTGTGAGTGGGGAGGCTTGTGCTGTGCTGGTACTTGTGCTCTAGGGAAGAATGCTTGCAATATTTGGGAAATTTGGGCAAGGGTAAGGAGAGTGAACTAAGGACGAACTTTTTACTCTGAAGGTAGTCAAGCATTAGACTGATTGTCCAAAGAGATTGTGCAGCTTCCTTCCTTGGAGGCTTTCAAGACTGGAGTGGTGCAAGTCCAGAGCAACCTTGGAGCTGATCCTGTCCTGGTCAGGACGTTGGATCTTTTGATTTACCTTCTAACCTGAATTATTGTATGATGCTAAGCACAGCTGTACAAGGTTGAAATATTTTTAGGAAGTGTGTAGAAAGGTCTGTGAGATGGATGTGTTTATAGTGTTTATATGGGGAATGAAGTTTTACAAGTTTTGAGAGAGAATTTTGAAATTTTTTTATATGGTCTCCTGATTATGTTCCAGTATCTTCTGCTCCTAGTGTTGTAGAAACTTCAAATACTTTGCAATTCATGTTGAAGACAACTTTACAGTATATTTAGACAATATATTTGGATAATCATTGTAATTTAAATTGGAAACTGTGATTCTTTCATTTTCCTCTTATCTTGAGCTGAGCATTATAATTTGGAGCATTGTAACAAGGTAATTGGTTTTTGAAACCTCTCATTAGGTTTGTTCCTTGGTTCCAGGTTGCCTACTACCTAAACTTTTTTTTTCTCTTAATGAGTCAAATATTTGTTAATTATTGTATTCAGTTAAGAACTAAGTGATTATGGGTGGGCTGTGGAAGTGAATTTATTATATTAAGAGCAAACTAAACATTGTTTCCTTTCTGTGATTCTGCAGACCTGCCTGGGTAACGCAATGCCAGCTGAGCGAAAAAAAACAGCCAATATGGAAGAAAAAGAATCTTCATTAAATAATAAAGAAAAAGATTTTAGTGAAAGGCGACCAGTGAGCACCAGGGAAAAGCCAAAAGACGACGTCAAGGTTGGAATGAAGAGAGAGACTTTAAAGGTTCCTGAAGATAAAAAGAAAAAACTGGAAGAGGAAAAAAGGAAAAAAGAAGACAAGGACAGGAAGAAAAAAGAGGAGGATAAAGTAAAGGCTGAAGAAGAACAAAAGAAGAAAGAAGAAGAAGAAAAGAAGAAACTTGAAGAGGAAGAGAAAAAGAAGCAAGAGGAGGAAGCTAAACGGCAGCAAGAGGAAGCAGCTGCTCAACTCAAGTAAGTCACTTTCTAGTGGTTTGGTTGTCCTGTGAGGATTGTGGGCTGTGTTTATAGGTGAACTCTTGGAATTATTTATGAGTTGTGCCTAGTATTATAAATTTTACATGACTAACTAAGTACGCTTTGTGACTGCTGCATGTTAACCTGTGTTACTTCTGGGTTTTTCACTGGTGTTCTCCTTGTAATGACCATCTAATGCACAGAAATGGTTGAATAAAGAAGTACATTTTATTTTGAGGTGAAGAAGTGTTAGTGTCCTTAAAATAGGAATGCAGAGTCAAAAAAGCCTGGAGAGTATAATGGGAGCAAACCTGCTGTGTGTGATTGCTGTAATTTATTTTTAATCTGTCACAAGACAGTTGATGTCTTGATGTCAGGCAAAAAAAATGTAGTTTGAAAGTTCAGTGTGTGGTCTTACCAAGGCAATATGTCTTAGTATGTTATCAAGAGGAGCTGCAGTGTTGAAAATAACACCTTTAGAGCAATAAAGCCAAGATTCTGGTCATTCTTGTGCGTGCAATAATGTCACTTGTAAGATTGAAGATAATATTATACATGAAATCTAACTGTATCTTGCCATTTTAGTGATCTGTGGGAAGAATTTTGTTACATACTTTTTTTTTAACTCTATAAAACAGTAATTTATTAAAAGATATCTCAGTTTGGAATAATGGAGGGAGTCTTATGTTTATATATTGTAGGTGTATTGGGATTAAAATGTTCTGCATAGAAATCTTTGAAATTCTGTTTTGTAGAAAGTGGGACTTACCTTTTGCAGAAAAAAAATCAGAGTAGTTTACTAAAACAGATAACTTTAGCTTATTGGAATTAGCTTGTTAAATACAGGAGTATTTGAGTATTTTAGAATAATAGATAAAACTTATATTTTTAACTACTAGATTTAGAGCTACTGGGTTTCAAACACTTTTGGAATTCTGAATTTTGCTTGTTACTCTGAAAAAATAATAATAAAACAATACATTTTTGTTATTGTGAAAAAAAGTTAACCTGAAAATCAAGTTCTATAATAAAATTAGTAAAATATATTTATTTATTTTAGAGAAAAAGAGGAAGCACATCAGCTCCATCAGGAGGCTTGGGAACGCCATCAAGCAAGAAAAGAACTTCGTAGCAAAAACCAGAATGCACCAGACAATCGACCTGAGGAAAACTTCTTTAGCAGACTTGATTCCAGTCTGAAGAAGAACACAGCTTTTGTTAAGAAGCTAAAAACGATCACAGAGCAACAGAGGGACTCCTTGTCCCATGATTTTAATAGCTTAAATTTAAGCAAATACATTGCAGAAGCAGTAGCTTCAATTGTGGAAGCTAAACTGAAAATATCAGATGTGAACTGTGCTGTGCACTTGTGTTCCCTCTTTCACCAGCGCTATGCTGATTTTGCTCCTTCATTACTTCAGGCTTGGAAAAAACATTTTGAAGCAAGGAAAGAGGAAAAGACTCCCAACATTACCAAGTTAAGAACTGATTTGCGTTTCATTGCAGAATTGACAATAGTTGGGATCTTCACTGACAAGGAAGGTCTGTCTTTAATCTATGAGCAGCTTAAAAATATTATTAACGCTGATCGAGAATCCCACACTCATGTTTCTGTGGTTATCAGCTTTTGTCGGCACTGTGGAGATGATATTGCTGGTTTGGTACCAAGGAAAGTAAAAACTGCTGCAGAGAAGTTTAACTTGAGCTTTCCTCCTAGTGAGATAATTAGCCCCGAGAAACAACAGCCCTTCCAGAATTTGTTGAAGGAATACTTTACGTCTTTGACCAAACACCTGAAAAGGGACCACAGGGAGCTACAAAATATTGAAAGACAAAACAGGTGACATTTAAATGTTGTTTTTAATTTATGGAGAAAAAGTATATAATTATGAAATGCCTAAATTTGTTTCAAATTCGTCACCAGACAAAAGTCCATGTTAGTGGTGTGTGAAGAGAAGTATGTCGCGCAGTATATCTTCAAAACAAAACTCTTAAGTAATGCTTTGAGTAGTCAAAAACAACAAGAAAAAAGTGAGACTCTCCAAATGCATTTTAAAGGAGGTTGGGCGGGGGAAAAGAAATAAAATCTTGAAGTTTAATACTTAGCTTGAAAGTAATGCTTCTTTCCCAGCTGTTTTTGTCCTTTTCCCATCATCGGAATCTGATTTCTCCTTTTCCACCCACATGCATCTCATGGAGGAAATGCCACAATGGCTTTGCCTTGATTACTTTTTTTGTTGTATGTATGTTGTTGGTGGTATTGAATAGTGAGGAAAAAATTAGTTAAAGTGTAAAGATTTCTTTCAATGTGAGCATATTTGCATTAGAAACTTCATACATATTCCCTTAAATGTCTATATGAAGCATTAGTATTAAAGGATCTGAGCAAACACATCTGAATGACTTAATTTCCACGATGACCATAATGTTTAATAATCGCTTGCTTTTCTTTAAAGTTTCCTGAATGGTTATTAGAGTTACTTTAAAGCCAGCTGCTGGTCTTAATTTTGTAATTCTTACATTCTTTTGGAAGAATTCTAAGTAGACAGATGTGAATGCATTGCTGTGTAGACAGGTTTCATCCAAAATGCTCAGCTGAAACATCAGTCCAGGGCCAGATGTTTGGAACACACTGAAATCCAGTGTTTCCAAACCCACAGTTCAAACACTTAGGTCTGTTGTGGAGATAGGTGTTTTGCTGCTGTCTGGATCTGGTTTCACTTTGTTGCATGTTGCATTTCACAGGACTGTGAACTGACATTTGACCAGGCATTACTTCAAGTACCTTATTTCTTTAAAGGGGATTGGCTTATTGTCATTTTCTAATTTAACAAATATAAACTTTTATACTTTAACAATTACTGTTTGTTCAGGAAATAAATGTGATAACAATTCTGAATCAGGACCGTGATACAGTAGGAAGCACTGGGATAACTGAATTTGTTTCCGTATGATTGGCCACCAGTGTACCACTTAACATTTGCTTATAGATATCTGTTTAAAAAATGGGAATTTTGGTACAGGAAAAAAATACTGATGATTTGGTTCACTGGTATATCTTTTTTTTTCTGCCAGCTGCTTATAAAGCAAATACTTGCATAATCATTTGGAAAATATTCTGTAAAATTGATGTGTGTGTGTGTGTGTATATATATTTTATATATTTTATATATATATATATATACACAGGGAGAGAGTTAAAATCTGGGTTTTTTTGAGTGAATGATGTGAAGTCTATATGATAAAAAATTAAGTGAAAATAATCCCAAAGAATGTGAAGAGAACAAGAGAAGAAAGAACTTGAGTGTTTTAGGGTAGGGAAACATACTCATTATTGACCCACTTTGAGCAGGAGACTGGGCTCCTTGGAGGCCTCCTTAGGTACATTTCCAATCTGAGATACTGTATGAATTTAGTTGCAGAGCTTTATCTTAGGGAAGAAACGTGAAGAAGAATTATTTATCACTTGGATGATAATTCTGTATTTTTTTTTATATCAACTTTTAAAATCTAGTATAGTGTCTTAAAAATTGGCAAATAGGCTTTCCTTGTGTGCTATGGATGTGCAAGGCATGAAGTCAGAGAGAAATTGACTAGTTAGAGGGCTGTGAATTCCACTGAAACTTTCCTAAATTGCTGATTTTTGAAAAGTAATTGTAAAAAGGGTAATAATCCTGTTGAGGAGACCTGTCCTCTGTATTCACTGATAAAGAGCTTTAGTTCCCACTGCTATTTCAGAACTGATGAACTGCAGAAAGGGAGTGAGCTACTCCCCATTGTGTATCAGTAGAATCATTTGTTCAGGTTATGATTTTTTTTTTTAATTATTCTGATAAATTCCTCTTGAATTCATCTGTGTCAGGGGAGTTACTACTGTTGTGAAATGACTCGAGCTTTATGCACTGGTTGAATTAATTGTAGATTAATAGGGTAGTGAGAGCTCAAGCCTTGTGTAACATGCTGAAGTGCTTGGTTAAAATTTAAAAGCATTACTACATACAGAGGTTTCTATGAGTTCATTAGGAAAAACTCTCTTGAGCTGCCCCTTGGCAGCAGGACCTTGGAGTTAGCTGGTTACATAGCTATGGGCACAACAAGGGTCTTTGCAGACCCTATTGTTGGAAAGAAATTTGATTCTGAATTTCCAGGTTGGATTTTCAAAAGTGATCGTTAGGTATGGAAGAAATCCATCTAAATTAATCATATTTTTAATGGTGAACTTGCATTGTGACACTTCATAAAACTTTAAAGAGATTTAAAGTAAGATTAAGTAGCTTGAATGGTGCTGTTAATTGTATGCAGAAATGCCTTGTGCATTTTAAAGCTTGTTTGTTCTGTTTTATCTTACTTTAAGTTGTTAACACTTGTCTTGGACTGGGAACGTGAACCTCAGTTTTAATGTTACTACAGCATGGATTTTTTAATAGTGTTTGTTGTTGTTGTTTTTGTAATAGCACAGAGCCATGTTTGAGACTGCAGGTAGATATTTAAACTTAATAAAATCTATGCTTAAAGGATAGCTGTCTCTGTGGAAAGGTCATGTGTTAGCACTTATGTGTTCATGTGTGTCTCCTTAATCCCAAGTAAATCGATGCATTTGGGAGATTGTCAGGTGTCTGCAAGGCAGCTACTGAGTATTATGTACGTAGGTTTTTGAAGGAGAGACAATAAGTGGAGCTAAATGGGAAAAAGGAACTACACTAAAAGAAAGCTGTACTGGGCATTGCTTCCCTACCGAGCTCAGGGGTTTTGTTGTGTGCTATATGAATGTGTTGCATACAAAGATGACTTCATGTTTAGATCCATTTAGTTTATGTTTATTTCCTTTATGTTTAGATCCTTATTATGTCTAATCCTTATGTTTAGATCCTTAATGAAAGGCTGCTGATAATGTGATGATACAACAAGTTCATAAATTAGGGCGTTCAAATCTCACTTCAAATTGTTTTCTCTTCTGATGCTTTCATATCAGTACAGGATTTAAGGTGCATTTGTCAGTAATTAAAGCTAGTAAGTCCAAAGTTACTGCCACTATTCAAACTACTATAAAACAAATCTGAGACTTGCTAGCCAAGCATATTCTGTCATCTTTTTTAAAAGTCCCTATTTTATCCGAGCCCATTAATACTTTATTTGTAGTCAGCTGTTGTAGTCAGCTCCCAAGTGGATCCAGAAAATCTCTTAGTGGGAAAGAATTGACTGGGCTACCTTCTCTGCACAAGAACCACTGATGCAGAGTGGAAAACACTACAGATGGGGAAGATGCTTTTCTTGGAAGCCTTACTTGAGAACCAACTAAAACATCTCTAATAAGCAACCAGCTTGTACGTAGCTGAACAAAAAAAAAAAATCAAAAATGACAGAAATCTTTCCACAGTCTTCTGTGGCAGGCTTTGTACTATCAGGGATTAAAATGCTGTGTACATCTAGTTCACAGTACTGGAAGTTTTTGGTCTTTCTTGTCTAAAATCCAGCATGCTTTGTATTTCTGCCTTCTCTAGGAATCCTGCATTGTAAGAGGTTTGTTTTGTACTGTTTTGGTATTTTCTAGAAGATGTGTAGCATCCTACCTGTACCACAAGGAGGGCATTGTTTAAGTTACTATTTTAAAAAAAAAAAAGGCTATGGTAATTGGGCAGTATATATCAGAATTGCTTTAATCCAGGAGTTTTCAGGAAGTTGAGGAAGAAGAATTTTTTACCACACTAAAGAAGTACATTAGAAAATACAAGAGCGTATGTAGAGATAGAGCTGTGTTCAGATCGGATTTGTGTTCCCTAAATTAATGGAAAATTTTAGATTATTTCCATCTTGTAAGAGTTAATCATCAGTGCAAGAGTTAAGATCAGTACAAGCCAATAAAATAGGGAGTAAAAGGGAAACATTTGCAAATTGAGATTAGGATTTGTCTTTCTGAAATGAAAGATAGGTCTGTAACCTGCAGACATAGTAACTACTGTAACTAGTAACTAAATTATATCAAAGTAATTACTTGAATTTAATGTTCGCCTTTTAAAAAAAGTATATAAGAGTAACATTTTTGAACTACCTCCTATTTAAAAACAAGTGAGACTATTTTTAATCTGGTATAAAGTGTTTTGAGAAATCATAAGTTGTTGGGCCTTAATTGCTGTAAAGTGGTAAGAAAATAGTTGCACTGTTCTGTATGTAATTCTGAAATAACTTCAGTGTGTGTAGAGCACTTCTAAGCAGTGTTTATACTCTTTCAAATATGAGTTGCTTTCAAAAACAGATTTCAATTAAAAAAATGACTATTTCTAACTACTGTTAGATAGTATTGTGAAATCAGAGTGCATGTGAAGAAAAAAAAAAAAACAAATATAACTTAATTCCAACCAAAAGCTAGTCGTGGAATAATTACATGGGAAAATTAATGGATTCATCTTAATGTGCCACTGTGCTTAACCTCATGGTGATTGTCCAGTTAGTTATTTGAGTGATATGAAAACATTATTATGAATGCAAAACAGCTTTTATTCACCCTGCATGCAAGTTGAATGTTTTTTTTTGCTACAAGAGCTGTCTTTTTTGAGTGCAGGTGAAATGTTCTAAGAAATAGTGGGTTTTTTTGTTTTTGTTTTGTTTTTTTTTTTTCCCCCCTTTTCAGATAACCTTTGTCTTTGGATATGCAAAGAGCTTCTCTTGCTGTATTGCCCTTGGTTATGTTGAAAATGGTAATTTGGTACGTTTAGGGAAAAGCGTTACCCCAATTTTTTCTGTTACCACTGCAGTTTAAAGTAGAACGTGCAAAATTCTTTTAGGGCAGGAAAGCTGGCTTTGCTCAGTGGAGGGATTGGTTATAGCTGATTATAGCTTAAATGTCTTTAATGAAGAAGGTTGTGTAACTGCACTCTTAAAATTTGATCCATGTAGGCGCATCCTTCACTCCAAAGGAGAGCTGAGCGAAGATCGGCACAAGCAATATGAGGAGTTTGCAATGTCCTATCAGAAGCTGTTGGCAAATTCTCAGTCTCTGGCTGATCTTTTGGACGAAAATATGCCTGACCTCCCCCAAGACAAACCAACACCTGAGGGTAGGCCATCTCCTAAAGCAAGTCAGCAGGGCACTGGAGGGAAGGGTGGCCAGAACCCTCTTGCTGAGGTGTTCTTCCCATTGATTTCTTCTAGTTAGGGCTTTTCCTTTAAAGACATTAAAGAATAATAAACACCTAATTCGCTTAATGTGTCCTGGGCAGTTGTGGTAAGATTGCTATTTCTTTAACACTTTTCAGGTAATAGAAAACTGTTTTTCAATTTATTTCTATTAATGCAAAGAATTTTCTTTAAACAGCTAATATATGCTAGAGTTTTATGATCTGGTATTGTCAAAAAACTTAATTTGAAGAATGTTTTGGATCATGTTGTCGGGAACAGGTAGATACTGTTGTGTCAAGCCACTAGGTGGCTCTCTGTGACAACCTCCCTCATTATTTAATTTGCAAATGAATGACTTTCAAATTTTAGATTTACAGAAACATTATTGGTATCTTGTGTACTTTGCCCAAAGTGATATTGAACCTAATAAAATCTTTTTTCTTGAACTCCCAACTAAAATATTGCACTTTAAGTTCCTCTCTTAAATTATAATGAAATACCATTTGTCATGCTTACAACGATTGACTTTTTATACTAATGTGGTTAGGTCTGTTATGGCTTTTTATTCTGGTACCACAGAATGTATTCATTAATTTTCCTTGTTTCAGCTTTCATTCTGATACTGTCTTTTTCTGTCAGTGTCAAATTTACAATTTTTAGAAACCTTGATGCATATAACATTAGAATCAGATTATTAGAAACATACAAAGATGTATGTTACAATAATTAAATGGTAGGCCCAAGAGTAGTAATAAATGGATTAGGATGACTTTAAAGGTTTAGTTGTTTTTTTTATTTTTTATTTTATTTTTTTCCCTTATTGATATCTTTCTTTAAGGTGTAAACTTTGTGGAAATGACTTTCTAACGGTTTTACTGCTTTTTTTTTTTTTTTTGCAGAGCATGGGCCTGGTATTGACATTTTCACACCGGGCAAGCCTGGAGAATATGACCTGGAGGGCGGTATCTGGGAAGACGAAGATGCTAGAAATTTTTATGAGAATCTCATTGACTTAAAGGCTTTTGTACCAGCAATTTTGTTTAAAGATAATGAAAGGTGTTCCCAGAACAAGGATTCCAGCAAGGATGAGTCAAGAGGTAAAATGCACGGGTATTTTTTTTTGACTCTTCTTTTAGCATATTTATCCTGTCCAACAGATGTGGAAATTGCATGGAAATAATGCATCTCTAATGAAATAATTTGCAGTAGTCAGAACAGTACGCTAAGCCAGGTGAAGTTTTAGGGAAGGAAATATGTGGGATAAGGATTATCTGAGTATGGTATGTAGTTTTAGCTACATGGGTCATCTTGTGTTCCAGTAAAGACTGAGTGTATTTAGTAATTTGTTGTTTTTCCTTAACTTTTAACTAGATTCAAAAGATGCCAAAGATAGTAAGGAAGCACCTGGGAATGAAGATTTGGAGTTGGAGCTAGAGAACTTGGATATTAATGATGATGCTCTGGAGTTAGACTGTGGAGATGAGGCAGAAGATCTTACAAAGAAGCTTCTTGATGAACAAGGTAAAAAGATGCTTTTTAGGAATTCTTTGTTACTTTCTGCCTTGCAGCTGTTTTTGGACCTGATGTTAGTCAATAAATAGATACTTCAAGGAGATTATATTTTTAACTTCAGCCGCTAGGAATTGTTTAGAATTCTGCTGCTTGCTTCCTATTCATCTTAAGCTGATTGCTTTTTTGACCTAGCAAAACAGTTGCATACTAGTGAAAATGATAGTACTAAGCTTTATTTAGTGAAAGTTGCTAGATTCCTTTATATCATTTTCTAAAACAGACAAATATGAAGGCAGCTCTGAAAAGTGACTACAAAGTAGTATGTGGGTTTTTGTGCATGACTTCTCAACACATATGGTACATTTAAAAATGTAACAAGTATAGGTTCACTGTACAAGTAAAATATCTTTTTTATTTGTAACTCATCTTAAAATCTGATTGCTTTTCCTCTTTGTTCATCATGGTCAGTAACAGATTTTTCATGATTTGGCTTTATAGAGGAGTCTGGTTAGGCCTTATGTGCGCTTCTAAATATGCATGAGGTGCTGCAGATTTTACACCTGTAGTATCTACATCTATGTTAGACTTAACTAGGAGGAACAGCAGCAAAACATTTATTGAATTTCTTTTGAGAGCTATGAGACTTTGCTGTGCTGCTGAATTTTGGAAACCTACTGAAAGCAGCATCAACTGTTAGGAAGCAAATTGATGGAGATGCAACAGAGGCATTTTCATTTTCTTAGATCACAGATACTGCAATATTCATTTGTATTTCCAAGGATTAGTGCAGTTTCTGCCCTTTGATTTCTGAAGCAGGAAGCTCATCTCCGCACAGAATGCGAAAACATCACATATTGAGTCTGCAGAATAGAGATTCTCTTTCATAAAAATGAGAATTTTTATCTGATCTCATCATTTATATCTAATCATCTTCCTGCTTGAAACTGCATTGAACTTTAAAAGCCAAAAAGTCGAAGGCAGAAGTTTTAAGTCATAGGGTTCATAGCAAAGCAAAGAAGTTTAGGTCTTGAAGACTACATCAGTGATTAAAGCATAGATTAATCTAAACAAGCTGATCCGTGGGTCTGCTGGTTTGAACATCTTGAGCAACCTCTGAAAGTGCCAGTCTCTCTCTTTGCTCATGATAGATGCATTTTAGGGCAGCTAGGTTTTCAAATTACATGACTGTTGTGTGCCAGAAGCTAGATCATAGAATCATAGAATCATTACGGTTGAAAAAGACCTTCAAGATCATCAAGTCCAACTGTAAACTCATCACCACCATCCCTGCTAGATAAATGGGACTTAAGGCCAGGGCCACGGTGGTCTGTGAGGCCTCACAAATTCAAAATGTAGACAAAGCTAAAAATACGAGGGTAAGACCCGGGGAAATGTGTAAGTGAGGAAAGCGAGTCTGCACATTTACAAATGTATAGAAAGGGTTGCTCATGCTTTTCACTGCAACAGGTGGAGTAACCTTTGTAATACTGCAAAATGTTGGCCATCAATACTGGAATATATTTTTAGAAGCAGCTATTGACTTGTTAAACAAAATCTCACCGGAAAGGTTGATTTAAAATGTATCAGAATGAGAATTCTTTTGTCATAAGAGCCAGCCCTTAAAAATAGCCCATCACCTTATGGCTTATGAAGGTAATGCCATCTGGTTCATGGTGCAGGATTAAGAGGGAGAACTATTGCTTCATGTCTGCCTTTACTCCTCAGCTTATTTTGTGAAAGAGGTAGTAACTGGGTTTTTCAGACTTATATATTTGTCAGATTTGCTTCAGAAGTCATTGATGGAAATACAGCTTTTATGATGGCATTTGCTGTCATTTCCTCAGAAAACTAGGCTAAAAGTCAGCATTGTGAAACCCTTACTTGAAACACAGTGAAACAGTGAATTCTATTGTGGCATTCTGAATACTTTCAGCTGGCAGCACTAGGTACACATAATTAGTAAAGATATAAAGTGAGATATTGTTACAGGTTCTGTGATATATTTCCATTCGAGGCACAGCTGATTAACTCTCCTCCCATCTTTACTCTTCCTAATTAAAATTCATTTTGATTTGAAATGAGGACAATTACAGTGCAATATGCAGTGTTAACTTTTTCATATAAGCTTAAAATTTTTGTGTAGGTGTGTTTGAGGTAAATTAGTAGAAACATTATATGGAAAGTCAGTGAAGAATGAACACCTTTTATGGTTTATATTTCTCAGAAAATCTTAACAATATTCCTAGATCAATATGAGTTTTCAGGATAAAAAGAGAGGATACATGAGGTATCATAGGGTTATGAATGCAAGACTTAAGACGAAGAACAGTATTTTTAGTTGTGATAACCTGGGAGTGTGGATTTCACTGGCAGAGGTATTAAGCTAAATTATGAAGGAGAGTAAAAAGAGAAGGGGAGAACAGGCAGGCAGTAGTTGTTGGATGACTTCTGTTACTTCTGCAGAGCTGGAGGTTCTTTTCTTATTTTTCCTGCCCTGCCCAAGATTGAGGGAGATAAAACTGAGATCCAGGTGGTATCTTCTCAAGTGCACATTTCCTAGCAAGTTTATTCTGCTGCAGTATCCTTCTCTGCAATGCCTGCTTCCCCACTACTTTTTTTTTCTAAAAATGAGAGGCTATAGTCAGCCTAAGTTTAAAATATGACATGTAACAGTAAAGTTGGCACTCTTAAAGAATATTATTTACCAGCAATTCAGCTAATTAAGTTTGTTTCTATATTATGTTTATTTTGAGTGAATCTTAATTTTCTTATTTTTAATATGCTCAGGCAAGAGAGAGGGAGCAGATAGCACCGGAGCTGAAAATAGTGACGGAAAACAAGCTGAAAGAAGTGAGTTTTGAGGTTGTTCAAAAAAAAAAAAAAGAAGAGTAAATGAAATAAATGAAGCTGTGTAAATGGAGACCAAGTTAAATGAGGAATGCCCAGAGTAGAGGTTGTCCCAGAGTACTGGGATCAGGGGGAGTTTTCTTTGATCATGTTAACATATGATGTTAATATAGAGAACATCAGGTAGTTGGCAACAGAGAATGCTCAGAAGGTGAGTGTGTGTGTATATATGTATTTTTTTTTTTAAATAAGATATTTGTTTATTAGGAAGTATTTTGTGGATTTAGATGACCTGGGTAACTGGGTTCTGGGCATGTTACTTGGTGAGGCCTTGATTCAGCACGGTATTTAATATTAGGCTTTTGCTTAATGGTTCTGCAGGAGGGGAACCCAAGCATCATTTTTCTTACAGTATTGCTTAGTAACATCTGAATGTTGCTATATGGTGGCTCCAACTTGATGAAACTAATTACAAAAGCTCCTTGCACAGAGGGGTAGATAGTAGCACTCCAAAAACATTTCTGTGGTTGTCCCTTGTCTGGATGATACTCCACCAAGGAGGCTGAAGCCTTCTGGCAGGATGGTGTTTCTGGGGAGGGGGAGAGATCAAATGGCAGGTCCTTCTGTGCAGTTAGAGCTCTGTAAAAGTAGAAAAGATATTGATGGAAAAGAAGGCAATGTTTTCTGAAAAATTGTGTGTATAGTTAGAATGGAAAGCAAATAGCTATTGTTATTGAAGTAGAAGATTATTTGGCACCAGTCACTAGAGGAGTAAGGACTTTAGAAAGTCCTTGGTGGCTTCTGCTTTTTTGGCTCTGCTCCTTGAAAATTGAAGGCTTGCATGAATTACTGGTTAAAATAAAAATTAAAAAGCACAAACAACAAATAAACAGCAGTCTTATGTGATCTTATACAACAGAGTTGACAGGGATCTTTTGGCATGATTTGATATCTAAATAAATAAGAACATTTAAATTCTTATCTCATTTATTAGATATTGCAAATAAGTGGTGCATTTTAAAAGGGGTTGATGTGTGACTTTGAAAATGGGGTGATTCTGAAAGGCTGGAACTCAAGAGCAAGAACCAACAGAAAAGTGAGAAATGAACTTTTTTTTTTTTTTTTCCTGATTTGCTTGCTTAGAATAGTTGTTCCCCTGAGAGGAAGTCCTGACTTTGTCTCTTCCTGTCATTATCAGATTTTTTTTTTTTAATTTTTATTTTCAGTCTTAAGTTGCAAAATTATGTCTGCACAGAAAGAATCCAAGAACTGTGGTGAGAAAGAAGTACATAGGAATTTGAAATGACAGTATCTAGAGCCTTCCAGTGAAGGAGAGGACCAGTCAAGGAAGGGAGATATTTGGAACTGTGGTTGAGATTGAATGAGCACAGTCTTCTGAAAGATAGTCTTGAAAAGTGTCTAGGTTTGCAAAGGCTGTTTGGCTTTGGTCTAATATTTTGATATATGTCAAGAGTACTATATCTGGTGGAACAGAAAACTGAAAGGAGGCCAACAGACAGCAGTGGAGGAAGAAGGGGAAGATAAAAGAACCTTGGAAGGAAACAGGAAGATGTGGCTGCAAATATCTAAATCTTTTTGAAAAGATTTGGTAATGTCTGGCTCGAGAGGATGTGTGCTAAATCTAGATGAGTGTGGATGCTAAAATCTATGATACAGCTGCGTGTCTGTGTGTGTGTATAGACACAAAATATAAATAGATTGGTCAGTCACTGTTCCATCAGTGATTTAAAACTCCGGAGTCCCCTTTTCTCTGAACATTTGAAACTCTTTTCTTCCTTTTTCTCCTTTCTTAGAGCCTTTCTATGTTGTTCTTTCAGCTGCTAAACACTGGCAAGTGAGGAGACACTCATCTAACTTCGTCTAGCAACTTGGAGGTGGGGTGGCCATCAGTGTTCCTCAGGAACAATTCTTAGCATTTCCTGAACTGAGCTCTAGTTCCTCCTCCAAAACTGAAGTGTTAATTTCTAACGATGTGTTCAGAGAGCAGTAGGAAACTGTTCAACTCGGTCTCATTCAGGACTTGCAATGTAGCATCTTTGTCTCTTGTACCTTTTCAGTAACCTTTTCAATAAAAAGGAACTTAGGAATTCCAATCCTTTATACTGTATACTGCCTGTAAAGGCAAAGTGGCCTTGCCAAAGGGTTTCTTGGTGGGGTTTATCTCTCTACACACAAATTCTCATTTTAAAATTGTACCTGTCTGTCTTTTAAACATCTCCTAAGTGTTCTCATTCTTGCCCAAATCCTCACTCAAACTCAAGGGAATCTGCCTTTTACCATCTTCTTCAGGAAGCCAAGTTCCCTGTGTTGCTGTGGCCAAAGGCAGATGTTGTCCAAGACTTCTGGCTCATATTGTGCTGTGTAGCAAACTAAGTTGTCCTCTAAGATTTGTGTAAATTCTGCAACTTAGAAGCAGGTTCATTGTTTTCTGTTTGGAGGGTAGATGTAGTGGGATCAGTCTGGTGAGGTTTTCATGGCTGATGTCAAAATCTCAAGTTCACCAGCAGTGTTGTCCTTTCCTTTTGTATTCTTACTATTCTATTCCGTAGGTAGAGGTCACTGTCACTGCTTCATACATTGCAAATCAGTGCAGTGTTTGCTTGTAAAACAACCTGCACTCACCTTGCTGTTCCTATGTGCTCAACCCTCTGTTCTAGCTGCTCTGTGGTTCGGTGCCTTTCATTTCTCCATAGTCAGAGGAATTAAGTTGGCCTCCTCCAGCTTTTCAGGTCTTCAAATGAAAAAATGCCTTAGTGGATATTTTTGCTCAAAAATTCTGGTTCTCATGCATGGAACACATGCATAAAAATAGAATTCACAATTGCAATAAATGTTTGCTTGCTTGTTTTTCCCCCATGTTCAGGCCTCATTGTATCGTCTAAGGAAATTACCATAGTTTTCTAGGAATAGGTATTTGTTGTTGTTCCCCATAGTGTAAATTAGGAGGTAGGGATCTTTGATTTATTAGTATTTCAGCAATAGGTGAAACTTTTGAGTTCTTGCTTTTTTGACTTTGATCTGCATAGATAATCAATGGATCAATCAGTGGATTTTTTAACATAGATGGATACATTGTTTTATATTTTGATTCTATAGATGAGTGTGTTAACAGGTATACATTATAATTGCACCATGCTTGGGGGATGTAATAGTAAACCATGGTGTCACAGCTTAGTTGTGTGTCATTTCTTTGTTCCCTTTTTTTTTTAGAACAAGAGGATGAAGAAGCCAGTACTGGATCTCATTTAAAACTCATAGTAGATGCTTTTCTTCAGCAACTTCCAAATTGTGTCAACAGAGACCTCATAGACAAGGTAGTCATTTTTTTCCCAATTTGCAAGCATCTGATGCTACTTCAAATCAATTGATCAGAAATACAAATTTAAACCTTTGAAGTCTAGTAGTAGCTGATTTCATTTTTTAGTTTGGAGGAAATATTTTTTTCTCGTCCTTGCCAAAGTATCTTCTGATACAAGAATTTGATTTCCATCTGCCCTTTTTCATAACTTATAGTTTAACAGAAATAGACATTTTTCCTCTATTCTTACCTGACAGATTTATCATTTACTTAAAGGTTCTTTTTGCCTTGTGCTGATCAAAGGAATCCGTCCAATTCCAGTATCTTTGCATGTTTTCTAACTGTGTCAGTTCTAGGCAGAATTAAGATTTTTTTTTTCCCCACTTCCTGGTTGTTCTAAAAACAGCTCTAACATGAGCCTGACTGTGTAAAAGATACTGTTCTAAAAGCATGCTTTATTGCTGTAAATATAAACACTTGCATTTAAAGGTGAAATTTTGACTTCTCCCTTTATAGGCAGCGATGGATTTTTGCATGAATATGAATACAAAAGCCAACAGAAGAAAACTGGTCCGAGCACTTTTCATAGTTCCTAGACAAAGGTAAGAACTGGAGGGGGGAAATGTAAATCCACCTTTGGCTATTCACCATAGCCTGTGTTGTGTGTTTGTATTCTCCTTCTCCCGTCTTCCCCCAGGAGTAAATTCCCCATTCTGGGCGGGAGGGGGGGGGGTGAAGAAAAACAAGGAACATGTATTTAAATCAGGAGAACTCGGTTTTTTAGAAACCTGTGAATAGTTACAGCACAGTGTAGTTTACGAAAGGGGATGTCTTGTGGTGACTGTGGTAGGATGGATGCAGTCAATAGCCATTAGAGTTTATTTCATTGCAGCTCCTGGAGGAGGGCTGGTTCTTGGCTGGCCTGCTTGGAGAATGCAAATGGAGGAGCTGGAGCGTGGCCTCTCCCATGTAGATGTGTTCATGTAAAGTTTTGCTATATTTTTCTCAGCTCCCTCTTTGCATACAAAACATTCCTGCTCTCTTACTTAAGTTCTTCATGCTTAAAGAAATAATGTACTTCTCTACTCTGTGCTGAACTTAGACCTTAAATAGATGCAGTTTACATAGGAGTAATTAAAAGGAGTCAGTTTTCTTGCTTTGCTTTGTTCTGTGCTTAATTTCTCCTGAGGAGTTGCTCTGATGCAGCTTTCAGTTTCAGAGGTTTCATCATCATGTTGGATTTCCTGTTATAGTTCATGCTACTTTGATTCTATCCCTTTTTAACATTGTGGGAAAGAGAATCATGTTTTGAGTGCCTATTTCATAGTCTCCAGGAGACTCCTGTGGACTATTAAGTGTTTTGAATAAACAAGCTTGGTGGGTTTTTTTTTTTTTCCTTTTATTTAAGCCCTTTGTTCCTGCATTATGTTTTCAAACTTATTTCCAGCCTGTTTCAGTGACCCATTGGTAATGAGCATCTTCTATGTTAATACCCATGCACTTCTGACTGTCTTAAAGCAGTGGTTTGTTGATGAATCACATTAACCCAAATCTACATTGGTATCAGTTGTAGAGTTGGAAGGAAGTACTCATTCAGTCTCTTACTCAAGAAAGTATTGATTTGATTAAACAGTTTTCCTTTATCACTATTTAATACTCAACTACCAGAGCTTGAAATATGTTCTGTGTTAGCCTGAAGAGCACCTCGTTAGGTCCAAATTTATGATGTAAAGGAAATAACTTTTATTATTTATCGACGGGCTGATAATCACATCAAGAGAAGAGCATTTGCTCAGGACTTTAGAACCATGCTATATACAGCAATATAAATCAGCTGGATGATTTAGACTTTTATCTTGAGCTCTTCCTTAATAGAAAAATTTCCATGTATGTCTGCAAAATGGAAGTGATTTAATAGTTAGCCTTTGAACATACAGTAATATTTGTACTACTGCCCTCTATTTCTTCCTTGTGCTGTAGAGGCCAGGTTGTTCAGATTGATCATTAACTCTTGGAACCTGTTAGAAGATGCATTAGGTTTGGTTTGCATAAGCTGAAGTGTACTAGATGACAATGACCTGAAGGAACTTGTTAACATTATGCACAACAGAAGTAGTAGCTTGAGAACAGAACAAGACAGTAGCTTGTAAACTTGCAGTGTGGTTTCACAAATCCAAAGAAAGGTAAAATTCCCAGCACACTGTGTTGTCATAGGAAAAGGAGGTGTTCCTTGCCCAGGGCTGTATTCTCTCCACTTTGCCACTCATTCTTTGTCTTGCTGGTGATAGCTATCCAACTACATTTTTTAATTTTATTTAAAAAAAGAAAATGGGATCCGCTGATCAATGTTTGTGTGGGAACTCAACCCATGGTATAGTCTCAACCCATAGTATAGACTCAATCTGTGGTTAATTCTGCTGGCTGTCATCTTAACAGTCCTGTCTTCTCATTAGTTGGAGCTAATCCTGAGGCTGTTTCTCAACTGACTTCCTCAGTATTTTTCTTCTGAATATTTCCTTTCTTTGTAAAATATTTTCTTTTCCTTTCTTTCATACATTTTTCTCCTGTCTGCTGAGACCCACTGATCTAATGAACTCTCCAGTTCCAGCTATAAGATGTCTGCTCTCTGACAGGGCTACTAGGCTGGAGAAGCAGGTTTTACTGATTGAGCTTCTCCTTCTGGACTGCAGGCACGATGAAAATACCAGCTGAACTGCCTGTATATGCAGATGATTTTAAAGGGCAGTCTGTCTGCATATTTGTATATTTTTACTGCAGTTGGTAAAGGAGCAGTTCTGCTTTCTATCTTTGCTTCAGTATTTGTATTACTTGTGGAAAAGCTCAGGTTGTACATAGAATACAGTGCTGGCCGTTGCTATAAAATACTACAAACTGTTTTAGAGAAAAATACATAGCACTACTTACCTTCAGAGTTTGCATGCTGTGCATTAAAAATATTTTGTTTACATCCATCTCTTAACAGAGCCATACTGATATCTTTATCCTCTTATTACTATATACACACACAGAACAATTTGTTTTTTTTTATGTTCTTTGTTGTTTTCTTCAACCCCGAATTCCAGGAATTTCTACAGCATGCCTCCAGCTAGTGGAGGAATAGAATGCCAGAAAGCATTTTCAGGACTTTTTGTCTGTTTGCTTTCTTTTAAAGGCATTGAGGAGCAGTGTCCTCATAGGATGCAGATAAGTTATATGTTTTTCTAATGTATTTAGTGTCCAAGCATACCAGATAATACAGCTTAAATCTAGCTATTGCTAGATGAGATGAGATCTCATCCAGGATGAGATCTTGGCAGTCAGGATGAGATGCATAAATAACAGTAACTTGCGCTCTTGTGACACTAAGAAACATACAGGCACAAAAGCTGCACCAAGAATTTACAAAACTGGGTTTTGCAGTTTGAGAACTACTGTAAACACTTCATTTTAGGTCTATTATCATGCATTGCTGTCAGGGAACTTTCTTGCTCCCATTAGGGTTGGATAGACTGGGAGGAATAAGTGATTCTTCAAGAGAATCAGTTTCATTTTGGGGGGAAAAAAAAAAATGACAACTTTTCCCCCTCAGCTAACTGTAGGTTAGTGTTAGAACAGTACAACACTACATTGCTCTGTTGACTGCTTATGAATGGATTGTGCTTAAATCTTCAGCTACAATTCAGACCTCTAAGCAAAGAGAACAGAAAGCCCTTAAAGATTTTGGATGCTGATATGCAAGTGACTTTTGGACTTGCATTGAAGAATTTATTTAAATTGATTTAAATACTAGCATTGTAATTCAGAGCACTATGATTTGTACTGAAGTGACGGGGTACTTCAGTACAAAAAGTGATTTAATGCATACTGCTTGCAGTCTCTGGGCAACTTTGTGTCATTCTTGTTAGCCTAATGAATTATTTTCCTGGACAGACAGACATAATTATGACTATTTGCCTTCTATAACCTTGCTAGTTTTTTTGGTTTTGTTTTGCAACAATATAACAAGTTTAAAGTCTCTTAAATCCTAAACAATTTTAGTCAAATGCCAAATAAGATATTTGGTTTGGGTTATTTTTCCGTTGCCCTATGTGGTGATCTATAAAGTTAATTGTTTACTAAGCGAGGAGATGTTTTTCGTGGTATGGCAATTTTAGCACTGTCATTGCTTTTTCTTCATTCAGAACTTAACCACTTTTTGAATATAAAATATTTATGAGCCTTTTAATGCAAGTTTGCAAACCCCTGTTTATCTGTCTGTCAACTTCTGACCTTGAGAGAATCCTCCCTAACAAGGTCATTTTTGTTCAGCTGGATTTGTCTTATCAGTGTTTCAGAGGCCTCTCCTTATTTGAGGATAAAAATGCTTAAATTGGGGAGTTTATGCCAAAGCAAAGAATAAAACAAACAAAAAAAATCTTATTTGATAGCATGAAAGATCCATAGCACAGCTTCATTCCCACTGAATGATGTGGGTGGCCATTTGTGCCTGTTCAGGACCTGTGAATGTTTAATTTGTTTGGATTCTGGCTGTACTCAGAAGGCAGGAGCTTTGTGTCTTGCTGTTCCTGCATTCTTCAAGCTGTCCTTCTAGTATGGCCACAGGTAACGAGCACCTAAAATGTCCCTTTCACTCTTTCCTAATCCCTTTGTTAAAAAATTCTGGCTACTCCAGTTCTGGATAACCTGCAGTTAGGGATTTAATTGAACAAAATTGTTGCATTGTTTATAAACTAGTATTTAACATTCTGCAGAAAGCAGTTCACTAAAGCTTGGTCCATGTGGCCCTGAGAGCCAGAGTTGACTAGATTTCAGTCCAAGGTATCTGGTCAAAAAGAAAACAGTCAAGAGTGGAGGCTTCTAGTTACGTTACCTGATGTTCCTGGTGGTTGAGATGGACTTCATAGAGTAAATAGTTCTTGCGAAGCACAGAATGAACTTATTTTGTAATGAAGAACAGGAGCAGAAAGCCAACATGTGGCTTTTTTCCATTAACTTCTGCCCCTTCTTTATCGAGAAATCCAAGATCATTTGGAAGAAAAAAAGAAAAATCAGGTTAGAGGAGCCTGAGCACAAGTACCAGTAGATGGTGCCACTTGCACTGCAGTCTCTCTGCTTTTAAATGCTGATTTCTCTCTCCTGGATGAGTGCAAACACATTCAGTCTCTGATTGCCAGTTTCAC
Organism: Crypturellus undulatus; assembly: GCA_013389825.1. Lineage (NCBI taxonomy): Eukaryota > Metazoa > Chordata > Aves > Tinamiformes > Tinamidae > Crypturellus > Crypturellus undulatus. The sequence goes on along the minus strand of VWPW01021557.1, from coordinate 565,923 downwards.
AGTAATTGACCCAAGGCTTTTCCATCTTATATTTCACCTGTGTAGAATTATCCAGTCATAGTGTTTTTCTCCATGAAGAAACCTTTTGTGTTCTGAGTTGGAGCACCAACAATGGGCTCTCAGATTGAGGTTTTTCCCCAGGTGTGTTTGGTTTACAGAGATGAAATTATGAGCTCTCAGCAGGCAGGTACATGCTCAGATCTGAATACAACTTTCTGCTGTTTGCTTTGAAAGAAATGCCATAAAAAAAATCCCCTTGATTAAATCCTGCCCCTTAACTTGACCAAAGTCTTCCTTTAATTTAATTTGTGTGTGTGAAGCAATGAGACCTTCACTTCTGAGTTAATACCTAGACATTTAATAACATGGTAGTAATTTGCAGCAGCTGGTCATCCTTGACTGTGGTTTTTTCAACAAGCCTGAAAAATGTAAATACTGGTTCTGTTACTGGTTAACAAGAAAGAATAAAACCCTGTTAAATAGGTAACTGGGATACCTGTAATGTCTCAGCAGGAATTTTATGTGTTATTAGGAGGCCACTTTATACCTGGACAGGACAAAGCTATACTCCAGTTTTGCCAGTCCATCGTGTAAATACATAATGATCCTTTCTGTATGTGGATGCTGAAGGTCTTGGAAACGTGCTCCAGCATCGTTCTCCCCTCTGTTTGCTGCTGCTGTTGTGCAATATGCTCATTATTTTGAGAGGGTTGTCTTGCTGCTGTCCTTGTCCTTGGCTCTAGCCTCTTCCTTGTAACAGGGCAAGTTCAGTGTATGTTTATTTCTAACATGCTTTTCAGATTTTTCTGGCAGTATCTTAATTTTTTTTTTGTATGATAGTAAAGGAAACTTTAATCCTTCATAAAGTATAACCTGAAGAAAGGTCCATTTTTCCTATACTCACAATTTTTCATTTTAATTAAATGTAAATTTAAGATGTTTCTAGTTACGGCAGTATTTTTCCCCTAGAGTTAATCTTCGATTTCTACCAATACCGTGTTCGTAGATAACTTCTTTTGACAATTTGCTTGTCATACTTGTGCATGAGACTTGTGCAATTGGTTTCTGCATCTAAAAGTGGTATACGTGCAAATTTCAGCAAAGCAACTCTGGGTTACACTCTCCTATTATGTGATACCATGAATCAACATTTAAAGGTATTTCTCCCATTTTTGCAAACCGATCACAAACACAAGTCTGTGTTTGAAAGAAACAAGTACAAACTAATGAAAATATAAATTGTATCACTTGAGAATTTATTTAAAAATAAAGAAGTTCTTACCTTACTACTTATTAGTATATGCTACTATATTTTTGAGTAATAGCAAGTGCAGTTGTCAGTATGCAAAATGACAAAAACTCTTGAGAACAGGCATCTTTTTTTTAAATTTTGAAATTTCTGAAGGATAGTAGGTAGAGTGGGGAAAAAAGCTACCAATTCCATAGTTAAGACAGTGATTGGCATTTCACTTAAAACGGTGAATTAGAAAGCAAATCAATTATGAAGCATTCTAATAGGATGGGGTAATACACACTTTTTCATTGTTATTTTAAAATGATATTGCAACTTACAGTATGAGCTAGTGAAATATATATTATACATAATTGTCAGTATATGCCCAGTCATCCTCTAGAACATAAACTAGCGTTGTATTTTGCCATCACAGTTTATTCATGTGTGTAACCTTTGTTTGCAGGTTGGATTTGCTACCATTCTATGCGAGGCTGGTTGCCACGTTGCATCCCTGTATGTCTGATGTAGCGGAGGATCTTTGTTCCATGCTGAGAGGGGACTTCAGGTTTCATGTATGTTTTGTTATTTTTGTGTTCAGATTAATCAATCTGAAAACCTTTTTTTT
>VWPW01021557.1:504740-564037 GCA_013389825.1 Crypturellus undulatus | reverse complement strand
TTTTTTTTTTTTTTCCTTCTCTTTTCTTCCCCTGGGGAAAAATCGTTCTTCGTATTTGGTTAATGCTAAAATTCAGCAGTGTGATATTACTTTTTAATATAGCTTATATGTGCATAGGTATATGCTTTGTTTATAGTGTTATCTTTGTTCTCTAATGTTAAAATAAATAAAACTAAATTGTTGCATGATAAAACAGTGACAACAAAACTGGAAAAAAATTAAACTCAACTGCTCTTGTATATTTAATAACTTACAAATAGAATCAGATTTGGGCTGTGCTAATAGCAGCCTCCCCCACAAGGTTACTGTTGCAATATAATTAATGAAAATATCCATTAATTCTAAAACATCTTTTTAACAGGAGCAATTAATGTTCAGCTGTGTGATGAAAATCAAAATTTTCATTACTTACAGATGACTTTAAATGTTGATTCTTCCACTTTTACGTTTTTTAAATAGAATTAGTTACATTAGTCAGTGATGACCCTTTCGGTGTTTTCTGAGCTTTACTTTACAGATTTTGAAATCCATTTTTCTGATAGTCAGTGAAGTAATACATGAATTAGTAAATTGTTTTTAAGCTATCTAACTGTTTGTCCTCAAGAAAATAACAGATATTGTGGAAGAATATCATGATTTGTATTTTGCTGAATATGATTACACTTAGAAATAGAAGAGCAGTGATCTTATTGATTTAGAGTCTAGAATACCTGACTGCTAGTTCACCATTGTCAAAGGGGAATGGCCAGATTAGTGTGTTTCTAATGTTATGAGGTACGTTAGAGGACTGAGTTTTATATGAGGTGGTGGAGGGGAAAACGTCCCAAAGCTTCTGAAGAAACAAAATAGTAGAGTAAGTTTTCAGAAATCCAAAGATTAGAGTACAAGGAACCAAAAATTTCTCACGTCCCAAGCTTATGAAATACTTTGAGCTGAAAGTAATCTCGAGAGAAAGGTATTTTTGCTGACCTAAAATCAAATGCATTGTCATTCTTTTTTTTTTAGGTGAGAAAAAAAGACCAGATCAATATTGAAACAAAGAATAAAACTGTGAGATTTATCGGTGAGCTTACCAAATTCAAGATGTTCTCCAAAAATGATACTCTCCACTGTTTAAAGGTAGGGGTTGTAATTTTAGTGTGTTACTGTACCTGCTGTGATTGCATATCCATCCCATTCTCCTTTGTGTTCCCACTGCTGGTCTTATCAATTAATTCATTATACATGGTGTTTTAAATCTCTGCTGCTTCTGTAATAAAGATGTTTTATTATAGTCATTCTTAGAAATTAGAGTGCTTTAATTCAATGATAGCATAAACTATAATAAACTATAGCGTGATAGTTTATTAAAATATACTTCTGTCTTTGGACAGCAGAACCAAATTGCTAATGATTTTTCCATGTGAAGGATGATAGTTTCTATTTATGCATCCATTATTTGTTGGATATATTAGTGATATTATCCATATATTACTATTTGTTGCAAAGCTACAATTGGAATTTCCTTTTTGTTGAGTTGATTTGAATTGATGTTGTAACAAATAACCAGTAGAGGCAGAGTGGAAGTAGAAAGCTTTTCACTGGTTGCAGAGAGAGATTTATATGTTACTTTTGAGGCACAAAATCAACCTTGCAAAACATTAATTTCTAAGTATGTCATCTTGATTTATATGCTGATAACTATTCAATTGTATCTTGAATGTAAAACCCTGAATTCAAAATGGGCTATCAGAAGTGGAAATGGAGTGGAATCAATTTGATATTTCATATTCCTTTTGAAAAAAAAAGAGGGAGGGAGAAAGTGTAAAGTGGAAGAGATAAAATAATTTTCTGTAGTGCAAAAAAAATGTTTAACACAATTTTTTCCATATGAATATGCCCCAGATGCTTCTGTCAGACTTTTCTCATCACCACATTGAAATGGCCTGTACTCTGCTGGAAACCTGTGGAAGATTCCTGTTCAGATCACCAGAATCCCACTTAAGAACCAGTGTTCTTTTGGTAAGCGAAGAAAACTCTTATTGAGAGGAGAGCATGTGCTGAACAAAACTAATTATTTCTTTTATCCTGTCGCTTTGTGATGTGCTCTGACTGTAACAATCACTGCAATTAATATCTTAAGTCAGTTACAATATTTGATCAGGAATAGATGAAAACCTTTATTAAGTTTTATCATGAATGCTCAGGGAATATAACCATCTTGATGCTTGTAAGATCATACTAAACTTTAATGCAGTTTTAGTGCCAGAAGACTCCTATCTTACCTTGGAGATTCATAATAACTGAGTCAGATGCAAAAGGAAAAAGAATAATTCTTTTCTGAAATTTTCCTTTCCATGGCAGGGAGGATGGTCTGTTTTTCAGATATGTTCAAGTCCTAGGCTGCTTTGGTGGTATCAGCATTTACCTGCATTCCCGTGGGCTTGTATCATCTTACTTCATACAGCATGTCCAGTGCTGTCTCAGCTCTCAGACTGCACCTCCAGGGAGAATAACGCTCTCAAAATATTCTAGAGAAGTCCAGTTGCCCTGTAAATCTGTTCTGTACTTCAAATAAAGCATAAATAGAGGATTAAGTCTCTGAAGTAAAAGGATACAGCATTCCAGCAGAATTCCAAAGAATACGTTTGGATGATGTGTAGCTGTTCACAGATGGGGCAAAAAATGAGGGTGCAGTTGAAGAAATATAAAGGCTGAACCTGAGCGTGTGTGTGTGCGCGCACACAAAAGATGCTATTTGAGGATGAAAGGACTAGCTGATAGAGGATAATGAATGACAGCCTCTTCACTTCCAGTTAAAATACCCCAAGTAGAGGGTTTCTGTTCTCTGGGAGCCATAATCTGGGGTTCTAAATACGAAGAACAAGTTTATGCAGGCTTGAAGCTGTTATAGAAATTGGGATTTGTACTTACGGTAAGAATAGAAGTGTTATTTGCATGTCTAGGTAAGTACCAGCAGAAATTTAAACATAATGAAAGGATTAGTGTTGTCTCTGAAATTTATAGTGTATGAATTTTAGCCCGGAATAATGCTTCTTAGCTTGAGAGCAGATGGTAAAATTTTGTGTCCAAAGTAAGGGATTGCTTCAAACATGGTCCAAAAGATGGATATCAACATTAGCAAACTGCATTAAAACCAGAATCTGATTAAACAGATGCAGACAAGCTAATAAACTACTGTATTTATATTAGAAGTCTGACTAGACTGTTCAGAGTTCCCTTCTGACCTTCAAATCTGCAGTAGACCATAGATGTATCAGCAGAATCAACAGTAAACAGGCTATTTCTAAAGAAATTATTCTCTAGCCTTGGAGAAGAAAGGGAATTTTGTTTCCTCTTGGGGAAGTGAGTGGTTTAAGTGTGAGGAATCTGTGTAGAGGTACAGCTCTTCAAAGCTTTAAAATATCACTGCATTTCTCCTATCCTCATCCTTAGTAAAGACTAGCCTTACACGTGATAGGTCTTCCTTGTATCCATATTCTCCCTACTCATTCTGCGAAGTTAATAGTAGCAGCCTTTGCTGCATACTGTGGTGTATTGTCCTTTTTTTAATTTTTCTCCACAAAATTTTATTTCTTTCTGAACCTTTTGTTCATCTGGTTATAACCTTGACTGTGCTATGGTTTACTGCAGTGGTGTAGTTGCAGAAAGAAAGGGTTGACACATTAACTCCAGATTCTTGGCTCACGAGAATGTAAGGGGATTCCTGCCAGTTTATTTCTCCAGCCTGTCAAGGTCCCTTTGAAAAGCAGATCAACCATCTGCTCTATCAACCACTTCTGCCAGTTTTGCACCACCTGGGCACTTGCTGAGGATGAATTGAGCCCCATCAGCTCTTATCTCGGTGCATGTGTCTTCTAATACTGCCCTACAGCCAAAACAGAGATCTGATTTTGACTTAAATGGTATTATACAAATTGGATCATAGGTTTATGGTACTGATCGGTGTGGACTGTTGAAAAGATGATTTCCAAGGCAAATTAATTGGGATCTAGTGGAAAAATGAAGTGGACGTAAAGCCAATCTTACCAATGAGTGTTACAGGTGGAGTTAAGGCCTGTTGATCTTCCAAATAATTGTTAGCCTTAATCTCCCCTGCAGAACAAACAGTATGTCTAATATTGAAGATAGCATTACTTCATCAGAGTGTGCAAGAAAGTCATAGTTAAAAGTGGCTTTTAGTAATTTTTTCCCCTTCAATTAATTATGTTGCACAAGACAACTGCAGACCTTTGAGGGACTACCTGATTTCATTCTAGAGAAACTCTTAATAATTCCATTGAACTATGTGGTGTTTTGCAAATTATTTAAAGATGTCTTAACAGTGGGAATGGAAAAAAATAATTTAGGAGTTAAGAATATTTCTGTTAATACTTACTTTTATTTGGGACAATGTTTTATTACTCACTCACTGTTTTTTCTTGGGACATCTTTCAAATTTTATATCCTTTATGCAGTTTTAGAATATTACTGTGAAGCCAGTGTGGCTGTCCGATTGGTCTGTTGATAAGTGGATTATTTGGTGCTTTAGTAGGAAGATATCACTATATTAATGTATGATTCTCGTTACTTAATCCTGTTAAATTACTGTGTTAGGATATTTTATTTAAAGTATTTTTGATATAACAATTTTTGATAAGTTTCAACTCAAACAGCTGTATCAAATTGCCTTTTGCAGCTTTAAGACAATGTGACTTTTATTTATTACATTTATGATTTAAGCTACACAGTGGTTCAATGGGGGGTGCTTCTGTATAGATCAAGTGGAACCTGTAAGAAAATGCTAATTTTTTTTCACAGTGTAAGGCAGGCTATGACAAGTAATTTGTTGCTTACAGAGGTAGAATGCACCAGTTGGGTCTTTTATGCACTATGTGCAGACAGGTTTTGTGTCCAATTTCCCCTTCCCACCCTCCCAGGTATTTTAACCTGGACACTTTAATGTTTTCTATGACCTGTTCGTATAAAAGACTGCTTTTTTTTTTTAATCTATTTTGTCTTTTTTTGTCTATAAAAGCAAAGGCCCAGAGTAGCTGATTAGCTTAAACTATTTAATCTGCAGGTCCTGGTTTTATCTGAAATGCATCAAATTTTTGTTGTTATTTTAGATATCTTACTGCTGTTCTTTTTTTTCTGCCTGACCATCTGTCTTGATACCTTAAATGAAAAAGGATTGAAAGGAACACAGTTGCTTAAGAGTGATGACTTTTCTTAGAGATTAAGACCAATGACATCGTAATAACATCCACTTAAAGTTACCATACATATTTGGGAATGCTTGAAAAATAAGAATTTTTTGAACAGGAGAGTAGCACATTCTCTTTTCTGAGAAGAAAGAAAAAGTTGCTTATAGCCTGTTCTTAAAATGTAACTATAACTTCTATAACACCAGAAAATATATAAATGATGTAGTTTTAGTTTAAGATTCCATTTGTGAGCCCTTCTGCCACTTCTCTGTCATGTTTTATTTTGCTTGACTTCAGTTTTCTGTTTGTAGTGCAGCATAAGAAATGTCATAAGGCAGCAAAGAAGCGTTTTCTCATGCAGCATCTAGAAAAGACCAAAAAAATAAAGTTCTATGAAGTAATAGTATGTATGGCATACTGAGTTTGTCTGTCTTTCTGTTGCAATTGACTCTTCCTCACTGAGTACAAACAGCACAAAAAACAACTTAGATACTTGTTGAAATGCTGTGCACCTATTAAAAAAAGAAAACATAGGTAAATTTGCTATTCCTCAAGAGAGATGTCCTATTTGGAAAGAAAGAGTCTTAGTAGGGAATCGAAAGAGGTCATTTGTGTCATAGAAAAGGTTAAGAATGAAATGCCTTGGGGCTTGTCTCTGATTCGATGCTTCCAGGCAACAGATGCACACAGTCTAAGAAGAAAAACAGTCTCTGTTTTCTATGTTGGGTTACAGGGTTGTGCAAATTTTTCTTCCTCATGGAATTAGCAGCCTAAAATTGACAGTTAGAAGCTATATGGGTACACTTGCATTTCAGTTTAGCTGAACTGCTGCCTTGCAGAAGAAACTTGAATTTATTCAAGTTTATTAGAAAACTCACCAGGACAAAAAATGTACTTTTTAATTGGAATTGTAGGAAGAATTGTAGAGCTTTAATCTACCTGATTTTGCTGAAATGCATCTTTAAGGTTCTGTTTTTGTTGCAGGCTCTTCTGTTTGGGTAAATGGCAACAGTGGATCATGTAATAAGGAAAATGCTTTTGCTTAAACCATCATTATGAACTTTCTTGAGTCTTGTATTGCTGTAAGATGTTGTCTGGCTTTCTTGCATTGATTCATTATGCTTGTGCACAGAAATCAGGATTTTAGCTACCTAATGTTAGTCAAGTGGTTTATAACTTTAGTGAATAAAGTCGTGTTTTGTATGAACAGGAACACTTAAGATTTCCAATCAAACTTCAAATAACTCTTCTGAAACCTATTTGGGGGGATTCTTTGTAAAAACAGGGATTGTAAATAAAAGTGATTTTAAAAATAGTAGCACAGAACTATATATCTGCTTTGTCCTTTCATTTCTCTGCTCTTTTTTTTTTTTTTTCTGGGACTCCTCGCGTTTTTTTATTCTAACCTCAGCAGTAAAAGCCTTTGGTTTGAAAAATGTTGCATCTCAGTATCTTAAACTGACCGTTTGGATTTGTTTCCAGGAACAAATGATGAGAAAAAAACAAGCCATGCATCTTGATGCACGCTACGTTACGATGGTGGAAAATGCCTACTACTACTGTAACCCTCCTCCAGCTGAAAAAACTGTGAAGAAGAAGCGTCCTCCTCTTCAGGAGTATATTCGTAAGCTGCTTTACAAGGACCTCTCCAAGGTCACCACAGAGAAGGTATATCTGTTTGATATCTGTTTCATTTTTTTATATGAATTGATTTTTTACTAATTTTTGGAGAGGCAAGGGCAGTGTTTTTTTTAATTGCAAGGTAAAGGGATCATTTTTATCCCTGGCGATAAAGGTAGTTTTATTTCTTCTACTGTGCTACATAGGTGCTGTGGGCATGAACCTGAATTCTCCACAGCATTAAAAACAGAATAAAATCACAATCTTTGTTAAATATATGATCTTCAGAATAAAAAGAAGAGACCACAGTTTTAGAGGTATAAAAGCAAAGAAATTCTGAAACAGATTTGAACAACTTGATTAGTAGCCAGAGGACAGCAGTTTTATTGCAAACCTAAAGTTTTCCATAGCTACTGAAGAAATGGAAGATGTTTGGAAAAAGGAAATCACTTGTAGATGCATGTAGGGATTTCATACCAACCGTGAGAGAGAAGAAATGAAGATAAATAACACTTAAGAGGTAAAATTTCAAATAAGCTTATCTTAAAATTCCATTTAGGTCCTGAGACAGATGCGCAAGCTGCCTTGGCAGGATGCAGAAGTGAAAGACTATGTCATATGCTGTATGATTAACATCTGGAATGTGAAATATAATAGTATTCACTGTGTAGCCAACCTCTTAGCTGGGTTGGTCCTTTACCAGGAAGATGTTGGGATCCATGTTGTGGATGGAGTGCTGGAGGATATTCGCCTAGGAATGGAGGTAAAAACTATCCTTTTTATAAAGCCATATTGATCCATTTATTATGGAAAGGAAGAAAACAATAAAATAGTCGTGCTTACAGAAAAGATTCTTTAGATTATGGATTTTTCTGACTGATGATTTTTCTACCTGTCTTTCAGTTGTTTGCTTTAGTTTGGTTCTTTTTTTAAAAAAGTGAAGATTATTGGGATGGTTGTTTTGCCCCCTTACCATGGTGCGGGGGTACAGTTTCTTCTTTCACAATTCACTCACATTTATGCAGCTTCAAGTCACTTTGGAAACTAGCCCATGTTTTGATAGAGGTTTTAGTTCATTCTCCAGAGAAAAAAAATAATTATCACAGGCTTCAGATTGTGTTATATGTATTTGAACATCTGCAATACTTTCTAGCTGGCCATATTTCATAACTGTCTTCACTACTTCTAAATATTAAATTATGCAGTGCATATAGGCCTACAAGTCTTTTATCTTAAATTCTAAGAATTGTTTATACTGTTTCCTGAAAGAATGTTTATAGAGATTCTGTTACGCATCTGCTCTAAAATAAATGTGCGTTTTTGGTGGCCTTTTTGTTTTCGTTAAGGTTAACCAACCAAAGTTTAACCAGCGACGCATCAGCAGCGCCAAGTTTTTGGGGGAGCTTTACAACTACCGAATGGTAGAATCCGCTGTAATATTTCGAACTCTGTATTCGTTCACGTCGTTCGGTGTGAACCCTGACGGCAGCCCTAGTCCCTTGGATCCTCCAGAGCATCTTTTCAGGATTAGACTAGTGTGTACCATCCTGGATACCTGTGGACAGTATTTTGACAGAGGATCCAGCAAACGAAAACTTGATTGCTTCCTTGTATACTTTCAGGTATAAATAAACTGAACTTTTTTTTTGATAGCTTTCTTTAACAAGTTAATGTATTTAAGGTCACTGTGTACTTGTCTACCTTTCTGAATGCTTTCTAGATCTATAGTTTTTAAAATTCTCTCAATTTTATAGCTGTTTAATTTTAGAGTGAAATACATCTTCAATTGTCTAAGTGAAGTGTTAGTCCAACAACTGAAGAAAATGGGAGGAGCAGTTGGTGCACTGAAGGTTTAGGGCAGCCTTTCAGGGTTTTTTTGCCAGCTGGAGAAATAAGTTGATGGAAATCAACAGTTTTGTGCAGAAGGAGTTAGATAATTGGATGCTACTCAGGTTGCCCAGTACAAGTCACAGCAGGGCAAGTCATGACTTAGACATTAGTGTGGCAGGTTTCATAATGAAAAGAAAAAGGTTTAAACACTGGAACAGGTTACCCTGAAAGATGTGGAGTTCCAGTCCCTGGAGCTAATGCTAAGACTCATTGGACTTGCTTCCTTTTTCCTTCTGCTTCTTTCTTTGAAAGATATTAATGCAGAGATAGTACAAAAAAAAAAAAATTACAGTGGTGGTGGCTTATCTTGCACCTTTGGGGATGCATATGCTTAGTTATCTGTATAAGAGATGAAAAAAATGTTTTAAGTACTGTATTTTAAACCTATAATAAACCATTTTAAACTTAAAATAAACTTGACACCAAAGAAGTCGTATTTTTGCTACACCTTAACATTTGAATAAGTGTATGTCTTGACTATGTCACCTTTTAAATATTGTTATTCATTTTCTATTTTCAGACACAGTTTTGTAGCTTCTTTGTTCTCAAATTCTACTTTTTGGGCTAATTGGTGGAAAATCTTTGCATAACTGGATGCTAAATGTTCACTTTATGATAGCTGAAGTCTTAAACCTCTTGCTCTGTGTCTGCTTTCTCCCTTTCCTTGCCCTCTTCCCCCTTTATACTAAGCATCGAGGGACTGAATTTTCTTTAAAATGTGGAGAGAGAATATTTGAAAACTGAAGTGGATAGTTGCTAAGGACACATCTTGGCTAAGGAGTTTATTCTTAGATGCTTTCACATCAGCACTTTTTTGTTCAGTCTTTGTATTTTCAGTGGTTGTTACGATATCCTAATGTCTGTGGCTCCAACTTAAAGGCAGGATTAAAATGAAAATCCATGTTTTAAAACCATAAGAGATTCATATAATTTATTTAGTGCCTTCAATATATCTAATAGTTATATGAAATGAAAGATCAGTGATCTGAGATCTTCTATATTTTCTGCTGAGCAAATGTGGCTAGACATAACAAGGTTAAATAAGTCAAATAGCTTAAAACGTCTACACACCTAACTTGTTTGAATATTTTGTATTCTAGCGCTATGTTTGGTGGAAAAAGAGTTTGGATGTTTGGACAAAAGACCATCCATTTCCTATAGATATTGACTATATGATCAGTGATACCCTGGAACTGCTGAGACCAAAGATAAAGCTCTGCAATTCTCTGGAAGAAGCTATCAGACAGGTGCAAGACTTGGAACGAGAATTCCTAATAAAATTAGGTAAGGATATGTGGAAGAGTAGTTGTCTATTTGACAAACCCTAGATTTCTTAAAGTTTCATTTCCATTTTATTGACACGTAACTGTTGTTATACTATGAGCTGATCTAGCTTGATTTAAGTTTTTTGGTTTTGCATTTTCAGAGTCCCCATAACTCTAAATTGGTATGAGTTAAAGAAGAAACATTGTCAATACTGAAATCATTTGGTGCATATATAATAATATGTCGAAAAGGGTGAGAAGGAAAACTATGAACCTTTGCAGGAAAAAAAAAATAGAAACTTTTACTACCCAAAGCCTGGAGTATCTGCCCACCCCATTCCTGGGACTGTGGGTTGATGAACACTGATTTAAGCCACCCTAGTGCCCAGGTTACTTGGTTGTTTGCAACATCCCTTGTTCTGGACTTCACCAAAGCTGCTGATAGAGACCGTTAGCACGAATTTTCAGTAAAATGAGGGGGAAAAAAACAAGTTTTGCTTTTAAAATGATGTCAGATAATTTTATGTCTTATATTTTCCTTCAAATATATATTTTTTCCCTTTTAGCAGCAAGTGGATGATGTCTTTCATGTAACTGAGCTTTGCTTGGATTATTAAACTGTCTTTTTTTAAAATGTATGTAGTAGGCAGTGTGTTAGCTAGTAAATCCTTCAATGATGCCTGTTTATGAACTGTTCTAAAACCCCTGTGTTACAAGTGGGTGTTCTGGGAATCCAATGCCAGCTGTGGAGCACAGCTCAGGTGATGGCAACCTGGTTGCTGTTAGTGTAGAGCACTTGTTTTGCTGGGGTTTGTCATCATGTTAACCTTAGCCTTTCAAACACAGCTTTGTTAATAGCTATTGGAAACAAGAAGCTCATTTCTTATTAAATGGATCTGTTTTTCTAATCTTTTTAATTTGCAGACCTATTTTTTTCATGGCAGACTTTTATATGTAAATTTCAGATTTTTGCAAGTGTTAATTATAGCCTTATAAGCACTTCTAGTTAGGTCCAATTTTCAGAATAATGTTTTTATTGAGTGTGATGAGTTTATGTAGTTGCCAGGTTAAATGTTGCAACTTGCATCTTAGGAGGAATTTGTGTTTTTAAAATGCTGTTCAGTTAATAGGCATACTTCAAAATTAGCTATACAGTAAGTGAGATGCAGGTGAAAAATTCATTATGGTGTGATCTAAATTACTAGCTTTGATCTCAAATGTAGCTGAGCAGTAACTTGAAACTGGCTACATAAATTTTAATATTGTTTTGAAAGATGTTCAGCATTTTCTTCATGCAAATCATGGTGACTTCTGCTTTCTGAGTCACTGTTGTTGTAGCAGTATTGCTCAGTGTGGCTTAGTGGGGATTCCTCACTGACTATTCGCCAGTGTTGCAGAATAACCATTAAAAAAGTTGTTTTTTTTCTTCTCATATTCTCATTTGTAATTAAATCCTTGCATGTGCTGGGCTGGTGCCGGGTGTGTGGTGGCTTCGAGCCCGTTGCGGAGCAGCATGGGTTCTGAAGAGCATGAGATTTCCAAATTGGAAAAAAAAAAGGATGCTTTGAAACCTGTGGTATATGAGGAAGCAAGTACGTGTGTGTTCACACAGGTTGAAATCCTCACTACAGACCCTATGGCCATACACGAAGTTATCGTATTTCTGCTTACCTTAAGCTTGGCTGTAAAGACTCACCTCTTCCTAAAACTTATCTTAGCCGTTGGATTTTGAGATCTTTGAAAGAGATCTGCCTATTATCTGCATGTCACATCCCATTAAGGCACCTGGAAGTGGCACAGAAAAGATCTAACATCCCCCAAACAGCTTCTCTGCTGAGAATGAGGATTTATGGTGAAGAATGGTGAACATCTGTGCTTGCTTGTGAAGCTGAGGAATGATTTGGGCTGTAACTGCTTTATCAGGGTGCATTAACAGTACCATTATGTACTGTTTTGAACTTAGAGGATTATTCAGTGTCATTCATAAATTGAGTAGAAGCAGATTTGAAACCATAGTATTTGATTAAACAGATCCAATGACAACTAGATACTCTGTTGTTGAATTCATGATATATCTCTAGATAATAATACTTGTTTAGTCTGAAAACCTCCAAAAGGTTGAAATGTTTATACTGTATGTGCTACTAGTGACATTGTTACAGTGTTGTTACAATACAGAATTGTGCAATAAACTGGGTTTGTCAAAGCAGGTTTCTCTTCCAAATGATCTGTGAGTTGATAGCTGTGCAGGACTGTCTCAAAAGGAGTTTAACAGTCCTACTTCTGCTGGGTTTTTTCCTTCTCTCTCTGAAAACTTTGAGGACAAATTAGCAAGAGTTAGGAAGCGAAGACAGGATGTTCTCAAGGGCCTGATTGGGATCAGTCTTCAGTGAGCCAGGCTCCACTACAAGTCCCCTTTTAGAGTAATAACTATTGTAAAACCAAGACGTTCTTCCCTAAACATGGGGTATGGACACACATGCAGAGAGTGAGCGTGAGTGGCCGGTGACCATGGTCTCCAAGTCTATTTACTGCGTTAGAATATTTTTTTCATTGTAAAGGACAAACAAGGAGCGCCAGGAGCACACAACTTAAATATTCTTTCGCTGCTCCAAAGCCCTAAGCTAACGGTTAACCCTAAGTACAGGGCTTGCACATTTTTGAAATGTGAATGACAGCATGTATAGCAAGTATGTTTACTCCTTAACTGAATTTTTGAAAAATTACTGGCTTAAATCTGCTCTGTTGCAGAAGGCTGGCATGAGCCCTACTTCCTGCCAGCTCAAGCCACGATCCTCTGGAGGATTAAGTGGCTCTGGAGATTAATGTGCAAAATTTAAGTGTGTATGAAAAGAGTACTGTGTGCTGGAAGTTTGTTCTGTCTTGCATTGATGCCAGCAGTAGCTGTTTTTCAAAAACTGTTTTTTTTTCCTTTAATTTCAGAACCATGCTCAATTCTTAAATATATTCTCTGAAAACAATTTGATAATCTGTCCCAAAGACTAAATTGGACACTAAATGGTGCTTAATTTTCTTGCAGCTGTGTAATGTAATGTGATGCTCTAAATCAGAACTACTTTTCATCATGCTCTCCAAAAGCCTTTAAAATTTCTGATGTTAGTCATGATGTTATAACTTACTTTTCACTTACACACAGGACCATTCTTTCAGTAAGTAGAATGAAGACATTAGATAATATTTTTGAAAGAGACTCTAATTTCTCACTCTTTATGCAGGGAACTTTAGTTCATTCTCATAGATTTAAATATGTAACAAATCTTTCTGAAAGGCTTCGTTATGGGCTGAGAAATTGGCTCTTTCAAAACGGCTAATAGACCTATAGCAAGTTAAAGTACCATCATCTGTGATTTCTATATTGACAAAAACATTGGAAGAACTTGAATACCTACACTGTTTTAAAGAAGCATTTCTTTGAACGCTTTGAAGTAGTTCTTCAAAAACTCGAGGGATAACACCACTTTAATGGTACAGGCAAAGATTGTTATTTGTTCTGATTATTTTATTGATTTTTTTCAAATTTCAGGACTTGTGAATGACAAAGATTCCAAAGATTCCATTACAGAAGGAGAGAATATAGAAGAGGATGAAGAGGAAGAAGAAGGTGGAGCGGAGACAGAAGAACAATCTGGAAATGAAAGTGAAGTAAACGAACCAGAGGAAGAGGTGGGCTCAGTCGTTTTCCTTGCTTTGCATTAGCCTTGCATTTAAAGAAAAAATAATCAGTCAATGATTTCAGACTCAAATATAGTCATGCATATATGCAAAGTCAATACTCACAAAAGCGAGGCTTATTCCAGAAAAAAATATAGCAGAATCTTGAACCTGGCACTGTACTCAGGCCACCAGGGCTTGTGTTGCCGTAAGTTTTCTGGTATAAATCACTTCCAGAGCCCTTTCCTGTAACTCCTGTAGCAGCAAATGTATTGACTAGATGTCAAAGTCATCGTAGGAAAAACAACAGATGTCCAAAGTATGCCTGTATAATATGAGTAAATAAAAGATTTATCGTGTGCATCAACCTTCCTTGTTTACTGTACCAGTAATCTTGTAAATTAAAAGTGGTCTAGCCAATAGGAAAAGCAGGCGTATACGCAGAAATTCCCTCTTGTCACTGTGACACAGCAAAGTTGACATGCTAATGGTAGTGTTATGGGAAAATGAATTTATTAAGGAAATAGGGAGCAACAGAACGTTTTATTGTGGCAATTGAGACAGAATTTACTCGATAAGATGATTTTAATATAGCTGCTTATTTCTTGCAAGAGTGTTTTTTTTTTTTTTTTTTTTTATTTTTTTTGTCTTTGCGTGTTTTTTTTTGCAAGAGTTTTTTTTTTTTTTTTTTTTTTTTTTTTGATTAATCTTTAGTGACTTAGCGTGTTTCTCTTTCCTTCTCTCTTCTCCCCGTTTTGTAATGTTTATTCCCCAAAACACCAAGCAAGGCTGAGTTCAGGCTCTAAATTACTAAGAAACACTTAAAATAAAACACAATATGTAACTCTGCTATATTTGAACAGCTATGAGGGGGAGATGTGTGCGAGGAATTGGACCCAAGTGGATTTTTTTCAAGCAGAAGGGTGTGTTGGGGTGTTTTTATCACTGGAAATGGACAGCAACCCATTGTCAATGAAGATGAGTAAATCAGTTGTAAAGTGCTTTCTATTCTAAGGGATATAAATAATAAATATGTCTAACTATCTTTAATCAGAAATTATATTATTGTCACATGATTGAACTTGGTGATCTTGAAGATTTTCCAACCATAATGATTCTATGATTCTAAATTATAAATACTGAATATTCCAGGAGGGCTCTGACAATGAGGAAGAAGAGGGTGAAGAGGAGGAGGAAGAAAATACTGATTATCTTACGGACTCCAATAAGGAAAATGAAACAGATGAGGAGAATACAGTATGTATAATTCTTATTTAATTTTTACTTTTTATTTTTTAGATAATTGATTTTTGCATCTTTCTTTTACTGAATCTTTTTTAGCCAATGCTGCTCACAGTTTGCTTTGACAAAGAACTTAAAAACACTCGTACTTTTTCTTCAGATGCATTTTTGAGCCTATTTTTGTATTTACAAGCTTTCATTATTACATTCTGTAAGCGTTCATGCCATAATGACATTATTACAAGATGTTCTGGTTGGACTCTGCATTTTAGCAGGACTGGACCAAGTTGTGTGATAGTTTTGCCATGCCAGGAATGGTGGCAAATTGATATGGTACAATGAAGTAAATCGGTTGTTCTGCACTAGATCTCAGAAGTGAAAAGGAGACAAACCCAGAACAGCAAGATTCTTGTAACAGACATTTGGAAGAGGCAGATCCTAATATCTATAGCAAAAGAACCCGACAGTTCCTGACTTGCATAGGACATAATGATCATCACAGAGCAACAAGCTGAGGTGCTAACTTGAAGAGCTGCATATAAAGCAGGATTTTTTGTGGTCTGTGCTGTTAGTGTTCTGAAGAGACTTCAGTGTTGCTTACAACATGGGAACAAGCAGTATTGCTGTGAAAAGCTGCAGTGGGTGAAGTGGGAAACTAATTCCGGTATCTCCTGAATGCTGGTTTTTGTTTGATACTTGTCAGCTGTTGAAACTACAAGGGAATGAAACTTCAAAGCTAAACATGATTTCCAAAGAACTTATGCAAGACATTCTTGTGCTGACAAATGCTCACAGCAAGCCGCCCCGCTCTATTCTAATATCTGTCCAGTGGCAGGTGTTGCTGACTTAGGAAAACATTTATTTGTAAGTCTTGGGATAAACAGTGATGCAAGTCCCACTGTATAAGCATTATCTGTGTACCAAGAGGCATGTTAAGTGCAATTTTTGTCAGATGGAGCTTTCCAAATGCTGAAGGATAATCTTCTTCCTAAAGAAGCTGGCTCATTTATAAGAACTTCAAGAAAAAAAATATTTAAATTATAGATAGGTGGGGAAATAGACTTTTCTTTGTCATATCAAAAATGGCATATGCAAGTATGTCAGAATATCTTCCATGGCCCACCTTTGTAATCGTGGCAGTAAACTTCTGAAAATATTTTTGGCATAAAATAGTCCAGGTTGGAACCCTTTTGCTGTAATTCTTTTTTTCATCTTGATTATATGCCTCTTGGAACAATGAGGTTATTTTTTCTTTCATTTCTAGGTTGAATGTTCATGTTTCTGAAATGAATCTAATGCAACATTTTTTCCATTGTACTAGGAAGTAATGATTAAAGGAGGAGGACTCAAGCATGTCCCCTGCGCAGAAGATGAAGACTTCATTCAGGCCTTAGATAAAATGATGCTGGAAAATCTTCAGGTACAAATCTGAATTTGGTTCCTCTATTACATAACTGTAATTTACTGCCTAATGGGCCGTTGCCGATTTTTAAGAAAATAAGTGTTCAGTGCATAGCTTACTATACCAAGCAATATGGATTCTTTTACTTACCTCAGGCCTCTTTTGTGCCTTAGATTCCCATTTCTGCACAACTGCTGTCTGTTGCTGCCTCTCTGAATAAGGCTTGGTGCTGTCCACCTTTGTAGATAAAGTCTTTTTTGAAGTGGGGAAAAAAATACGAAAATCAGACCAGGTTGATAGGGGCTGCCTCTTTTTTTTTTTTTTTTCTCTTCCCTTCTCTCTCCTTATAACCATGATATTCTAGGTAGAAGGGCTAAACTGAGCTAAACTGTTGAGCTAAAATAGGTGCATCTGTCTCCTGCCAGCTGAGGTACAAAGAGAAAAGCAGAGAGCAACTTGATTCTTCTATATGGAACAATGTCAGTATTCTTGCAAATATTTTAAAAGCTCCAAACAAACAAAAGCCTCAAGGGAACAAAAAACAATAAAATTTATATTTCATCTGTGATTTTTTTTTTAAATGGACTTCACATTTTTCAGACAGACATTTCTTCATTTTTAAAAAGGAGAAAGATAACTGAATCCTTAATTAAATCTATCCAGTAAAGCATTTAGAAACACCTTCATGGCAGATTTTTGCTGCACTCAGTTACAGACACTTTTTACCAGCCATGAAAATGTGAACATTGCCAGGCTTTTGAGTATTTTTAGCATGTGATCACTTGCATTTTTTTTTGTTTCTTTTTTAAATAGCAACGGAGTGGAGAATCTGTTAAAGTACATCAGCTGGACGTTGCCATTCCTCTGCATCTCAAAAGTCAGCTAAAGAAGGGGCCCCCACTTGGAGGTGGGGAAGGAGAGTCGGAGTCTGGGGACACAATGCCGTTTGTCATGCTAACACGGAAAGGCAACAAGCAGCAGGTAAGCCTTTACATAGATATTGCTAACATTAAAAAATCACAACACTAACTTTTGAAAAGTTACTCTCTATGACTTTTAAAGCCCCAGAAATCTCCTGTAGGCACTGAAGTTAAGATGTAGGAAGCAGAAGGAGATTGGATAACTAAATCTTGAAGACTGCAGATTTTGCTGAAAGCACTTTCAGCTTCAAATCAAGATACGTGTTTTTTGCTATATGCAAATTTCTACACAACTGCCACTTGGCAAAATTTGCTCAACTTGGAAAACTTGGTTGTTATTTTTAAAGGCTTTTTTAAAGAGATTTTTCTAGAGTGAGTCTCTCTAAGCAACTTAAATAGAAATCAGGTTAATAAAACCTTTACTTCAAGCAGGAAAGCTTTACGTTTGTCTTGGCTCTTTTCTTGCATATATTTGAATTTTCTTGGGTATGCAAATGAGTAATACACAAATACATACCTAACAATTGCTGAAAATGCTTTTGTCATCATAATTAATGGTCTTTAAAAAACTTTTTATTTCATTTGTGTTCATTGATGATGAGTGAGTGACTTTAATGGGGAAAACAGAAGCGAAACTTTATTTTATTCCATAGGTCTTCACCTTTCAAGTACTTAGACCTATGGCATCACTGCATGACTTCTGTTACCTGAAAATTGACCACAGTGTAGAACAGTTGAGGTACATGAAGCTGCAGTAGAATCTTTCTTGTGAATGAAAGATATGTAAAAATACAATTAAACCTAATCTGTGCATGAAACTAATTTGCATCCTCAGTTATATCTGTACAGTTTTGCAGTGTCCTGTGTGAATACAGACTAGCTCTTCTGAGCAGGTAGTTACAAATTGTTTGAAAATTAGTCATGTTTTAAGTGAAAAATGTGTGAGGAGATAAACCTCATGGTGCTCTTCTAGACACTGTTTAGGTTGAAATTAATTTTTAAAGTAACCATATGTTACAGGATATTTTAGCTTGCATGAACTTCAACTTATTTGAAATCCACCTTCGTGCTTTGTTGTATTTGTTGCATTTTGGTACACACAGAGATCCACAAAACATAGGCAAAAAGCATCCCTAAGACTTCAGTGTTTTACTGTGCAAGGGTCTAGAAAGAAGGAACTATTTGACTCTGAAGAACTGCTACCATTAAAGCTGTGATGTTAAGTGGGGTGAGGAAGGGTTGCAAATTGTCTTTTTCTATTAACTGTAAAACTGCCATTCAGTTTCTCTGTTCTGGGAGAGACCTTGTGCGGGTAGAAAGCACCTTTGGAAGGCTTATTTATTCTGTGTAACAAGTAGGAGTCATAAAAACAGTAGTTTAAGAGTAAAGTAGGATAGTAGAAAAGTAGTAGGTTAAGCTTCTATAGTCTTTTCAGAGTAGTTTGGGTTCCCAGCTGCAAAAATGCGGTACGGGGTCTGGTTGACCAGCAAAGGATGGAAAGTTGTTCTAGCAAGTGCCGCAAAAATAGGCAGGCTTGCAGACAGGGAACAGCTGCTGAATGCCCAAACCTCACTGCAGTGTGAAGGTGCAATGAAACAAGGATACATCTGTAAGAGCTGGTGTGTCAGTAAGGAAAAAATCTTATAAAATGATGGAATGTTAGTCATGCAAAATGACATTTCATCTGTGAAATGTTTGTTGAGAGGAAAATACAAGGGCCAGAGTTCTCAAACTAAAAATATTTTACCTGATCATTTTCTTCCTAATACTTTCATCAGAGAGGGTGTGAAAGAAAACATTTTTAACTTTGCTTTATAACCTCATGTTTTGTGCAAAAGCTTATAAGAATTAATACTTTATCTGTACAACTTCTCCCACATTTGGCTTCCTGTCTGTGCAGAAAGTGAGAAGATTGGTTATCAAAAAAGCCTTGAACCAGTCAGAGTTTGTGATTGCACATGTATGTTTTCAAGGACGTTGTTTTTAAAAGCTTAATTATTCTCTTCTGCAAATACTGTGCTAAGCAGATGCTTTTGAAGTTCTTTGGCTTGGGTACATCCATACTTGGACCTAATAGTGACCATTAATCGATTTCCTTATTGCATTTATTTGGTTACTCTGTTTCCTGAGACTTGAATGGTGCATTAAAATTTTGTAGAAGTTTTGACTTGGGAGCTCTAACTGTTGTCATTGAGCTGAAAACGGGTTCGAGAGAACTGTATTCCCCTAAAACTGCCTTTGGTATTTTGGGGTTTTTTTACTGGAAATATCTGCAATCATCAGGAATTTTGAGCTGCTTAATCTCTGTGAGGGGAAAATATTGCTGACAACCAATGACCTGAAAAAAAAGCAGATCTTGTTTGAGAATCTCATCCCCCTGCCACTTTCCCCCAGTATTTGCTTTTGGGAGTAGGCTTTTCCTGCCAAACCTCTGTTTGGTGTTTCTAGAAATGTAAAAAATGGTTGTTTTATAGAATACTTCAGTTCCTGAGTCAATGAAAGGCTTCTTTGTGCATGGTTTGTGTTCAGACAAAATACACTAGTAGACAGCTTGAATAGGAAAAAAATAAGCAGGAAAGAGGAGGTGGAGTTGAGAGGAAAGTAGTTGTTTCTTCTTGTAGTACTGAATTTTAAACCCGAGCAAGCAGAGCGTGCACTGAATTTTGAAGCAGTGGATGTGTTTTTACTCTTAACCAATAGCTGTCCAATTCCAGCTTTTTAAAAATGGCAAACAAAATTGGCTGACAACCTAGATGGCTAAAAGATATTTCTCAGCTTAGTCATTGCTAGAAAAATAAGCAGCACCACCTCATTCATGTCAACCTAATCGATTCTCACGTTTGCAGTTGGTTTGATCTCTCTGCTGTTTGTCAAAATTACCTTGGAAAGCAAGAGCCTTCACTATTTAAAAACAAATAAAAAGAAGAAAGAATGTGTGTGTTGGTGATAACATGTGCTGCTCTTAATTCCAGAGGTTAATGTTTGTCAAGAGAGGTCCAGGCACGAACTGCTCAGTTCCTGTTCTAGTGTTGAGGCAGGTACAAAAGCAACGTTGTGTAGCCCACATTGTGGCCTGTGGCACTTAACCTCCTGACATCCCAAATTAATGATCCACTGCAGGTTGATAGGAGCAGGACACCAAACGTACCCTATTTTGTCACACTCTGATTACAAGAACACACGATAGCCAGGATATCAGGTAGAGCAGTGTCTTGACCTGCTTTGTGTCACACAACACAAGATGTTGTGTGACAAAAATCTGCAAAGCTACTTGCAGTAAAACAGTTTTCCAAATGGTTGGTGAAATGGAGCTGCAGCATGACGAGTAATCCCCAAACTCCAAGCAGACAAGGGGAAATGCGGGAATTCAGACCCCGTCATCAGTCATCGGGGCTGAGGTGTCTCTGCTCATTTTTTATCCCTGTTCAAGCAATTTTATGCCAAGGAGATGTGAACCAACAGGAGATTTAGATAAAGTAAAGGACCCTGACAGCAAGCAGATTGCTTTTAGTTTGAAGGATTTTAGGAAGATTTTTTTATGTTAATAACCATCGAAAAGCATAATCTGTCCTTAAATGTTAAATGCTTATCTCCTTCACATTCTTTATCAGTATTTTAATGTAATCCAGTCTCCTGAATGCAAGAAGTATTTTCAAATGTTTTCAAGTTTGCCATCTTTTCAGGTGAATGTGAAGTCCCTAAATTCTCTTTCCACAGTTTTTAGAAAAAGTTTTCAATATTAATATTTGTAAATGGGAAATGTTTCCCTTGCTCAATAGTCATCAGATACCTCAGTACTTGTCACCAATGGATTCATTTCACATTGCAGCCCTGAGCCGGACTGCCGTGAGCCTAGTGATGCTGTGATACAGTGATGTCTTCTGAATCTGTCTAATTCCCTCCTCTGTAATTCATGTTTTCTTTCTTTTGCTTTAAGCATTCTGTCTGAAAACACTTACCAATGCCATTAAGCTGACAAATCCAGAGAATGGGAGCAAGTAAAGGATATATTAAGATAGCCACATCACCAAGCTCCTTGCTTGGGAAATGATTGTCGCCCTGAGATGCTGCTAGTGGATCAGATGGTTATTTGTGTAATTGTTCTAATATTGAGAATACGTGGAATCTTTAGTTTGCTAAACCATGAATAACTACAGCTTACATTTTTTTTTGTAATTCAGAGAACTTCCATTTTTATTCCCATTCTGCCCTAACACATAAAAAACTTGCATTTATATTCAATATAACTGGTAGATACCTTGCTAATGAGCAGAAAAAAAAAGTCCTTTAAGCCTTTTAATTGATAAAGTTTCACTGCATTCAAGATTTTTTTTTTTTTTTTTTTTCTTCACATCTTTCAAGCAGTTGTTTGCAGTCTTTATTTTCAGGGTTTGCATTTGAATTTGCGGATCCTCTCAGGTTCCTCATTACCAGTGGGATGCTGCTGTCTAAATTGCTAAGCTGAGGTTTCACAGTAACTTATTACATGAAATAAAAAGATGCCATGAGGATTTTGCTTTTGCTAGAGGTACTTATAATATGTATCCTTTTGTTAGCAGCTTTTGTCAGCACCATTCAAAGAACACCTAAAAATTTACCTGTTTCCGTTTTTATGGAAAAAAAGGATTTTTAGGTGGCAAGAGCAGGTAGCAGGATTAATAGCAGTTTCTACAATACAGAGGATGATTTATTTCTAAACACAGTAATTGAATTTTTTTTTTCCCTGACTATATTCACAAAATTTAAAGGGCTTCTGAAAACTATCACTTCTCTGACTTGGGATAATTTTAAAATATTTTTCTGTGAAAATAGAACCTTGTGCTTTTTGGAGGAAAGACAAAGCATCTACCATTAAGGCTTTCCTGAAAGGTGTTTTGAGACAGCAAGTTTGCCTTTGTAGCATAAATCGGAGGTAACGTGTTGATTGTCGTGTGAAGAGAGGAGGTAAAGAGGGAAAGATTAAATTTGATTAAATTTGACACTGCAACTGTCTCTTCACTATAAACACAAAGGAGATGGAATCATTCATAAAATGTAAAGACAAGGAATGCCAGAGGGTATTTGAAAACTTTAAAGCATTTTCCTCTGTTGCTACAAGAGGTAACAGTAGAAAATCTGATTGCTTTGGAAGGTAGCTGTGATGTGCACCTGGTAACTAATAAGAATTAAAACATACAGCAGCCTGTTCCTCATAAAAATGGTGCAGTTTTTTTCCCATAAACAAGTGGCTTAATAATCTTTTATCTTCTGTGAATAATATGCATATGTCTTCAGCATATCTAAATATATGTTGTTTTCTCATACTTCACTTTGTGGAGTACATTTTTTTAAAAAAAAACCCTTCTTGCTTTANAAAAAAAAAAAAAAAAAAAACTTTCTCGCCTTAAAAAAAAAATGCAGGAATCATCTTGTCAGGGCAGCCTAGAAATAATGTAACTGTCTCTTTCTTGTCCGTCAGTTCTGTGATGAGTCCTTAAAGGCTTGTTTTACTTTGCAGTTTAAGATCCTGAATGTACCAATGTCTTCCCAACTTGCTGCGAACCACTGGAACCAACAACAAGCTGAACAGGAGGAAAGAATGAGGATGAAAAAGCTCACTTTGGATATCAATGAACGGCAAGAACAAGAGGACTACCAAGGTCTGAGTGCAAAAATATTATTTCTGATAATTTGCAGTTTGTGCTGAAAATTAACTTTTATTATTTTATGGAAAGTGTATACTTTATTTTCAGCAATTCATACTTACTCCCTGTATTCTGGGATTGTTGAAATTCACATAGCTTTTTTATGAAAAAGCTTTTAATTGGACCACAATAAATCTCACCATTTCTACTAGGTTTTGGAAATGGGAGGAATTCTACTCAGTTTTGGAAATAGGAGGAATCGAGACTTTTTTTTCTTCAAAATTAAATCATGTAACACAGTGAATCTGATGCTGATGAAGTTTTGTCTGAATTTCTAGAAGAGAAGTGAGTTGGATATAAAAGGATTTCATTTTGTGAAACTTATCAAAAAAAAAACCTTTAATTTACTACTAGAAATAGATACTTATTTTTATGCAAGACTAGCAAAAACTAGGTAGTAGATTTTGTCTCAGTAATAACACAGATCAGCTCAGACTCATATTGCTAAAGTTTCTGGAAGCCTGGCAAATGCATAGCATGAGAACATAATTAATAGAATAAAGATTTTAATTACCAAATTATTTGATCCAAGTTGAAAAAATATATGTATATGTGTGTTTGCATGTGTGTGTGAATGTGGTGTGCGTGTGTGTACATGTGTGAATATATTGTTGATAAACAATATACAATGTGTAAAGCAAATGGGCAAATTGAAGCAGCTGGTTAAAAATCAGCTGTAACCAGTGTACCTGATATGCCTGGTCAGATTCAACCTTCCTGGCTTTACCCTGATGATAAGCAAAGCCAAACCAAATAAAACTGATAGTATTTTTGGTTCCCTTTTTCCTTGCAATGATATTGCAACCTTGTAGTAATCACAAGTAGCTAATTATCAGGAAATCCTGTGTAGTGAAAGGTCACTGTTCATCAAGAAATAGGAGGTTTAAAATTAAAGCAGCTCTGATTGAAAGCACTATGGAATCCAATGCTTCCAGGATTTTGAGCAACAGAAGTCCTAAATTCATAATTTTAGAAAGGATTTTCCAGCAGGAGTCTGTGCAGAGCTCTAAAATGGGAATAATATTTTTAGGTTGTTTTTATTATTACATTTTGTCAGCCTGACTGAAACCAGTTGTACAAGACCTCTGAAAGAAATTTTTATTTCTTCTCCCTTGGTAATTTCGGATTGAAAGTCTATTCCAAAAATGCCTTAATGCTATCCTAACATTTCTATGAAACTTTATCCTTACAAAGATAACTAATAAACAACATCTAAAAACTCACCTGCCACTGAAAGCAGTATTAAGCAATCATTTAATATTTCAAAGTATATTTATCAGTATTCCCGAGATATTTTTGATTTTAAAATAGCATTAAAGCAGCACTTGCTTTGAAGAATGGAGTTTCCTGATGTTTAAAAAAATGAATTGGTTAATGTGCTGAGCAGCCTTCTTTGCCTGTCTCTTTGAGAACGTGTCCAATTTGTTCGTTTATTACCCTCGGTGCTGTGCAGTGGCAATGGACTCACTTCCTGAAGGTCCTCAGCTCGGAGACTCTGCGAGTTGCTGCCGGGACGGTCGGGCGCTCTTTCTAGCCGATGATGGGTGTGTGTCTCCAGTGAGATTAGCAGAGATTAGGGAGCCAGACGGAGCAGACTTTCAAACCTAATCTGTTTAACAGCTTATTCCACTTTTCCCCTGCGTTGATTCCGTGTGTCAGGTTTTGCTGAGCGTGGAGGTTCTCATGCAGGTGGGTGGCCGGCAGTGCTTTCAATCAGATGTGCCAACATATGGCAGTAGCTTCTGGAGAGATTCCTGGGATAACTTCCTAATTCCATCAGATACTTAATAACCACTAATTTATTCCAGTCAGGAGCCTTTTTTTATTGTAATTATTTCTCATTCTTGGAGAAGTGCATCTTTACCAAATGGCAGAAGCCTGATGTTTCTACCTAGCTTTAACTGCCCAACGGTTGGATCTCCAGAGCTAAGCTGGCAAGTGCAGGCTCCCTTTGAATCAGTGGGAAGAGCTGGGTGCACACAGAGGGCCATGAACTCGGTGCTTCAGCCAGCTGGCATGAGATGGATCACCTTAGCCACCCTCTCCAGGTGTTGGTTGGTCCATAAAGGGACCCTATTATGGATTTAGGCTTAAATACTTGCCTCCTAGATGCCTAAATTAGGACAAGTCTCTCCCGAGTCTTTTAGTTGGCAGCAACCCTGGGCAGTTGTTACTATTTTGGAGTAGCTTTACGCTGTGGCCTGTCATGCTGCCTTTATCCCTGGTAGTCAGTGGTGGCTTATACATAATAGAAGAAAAAAGGTCATGCGTGCTCTTTGCTGAAGCACTTGTGATGAAAACCACTCCTTTCCGTGACTCCTGTGGGAACATGCAGGGACATCTGGAAATGCAAGTTCACATTACAAGGTAGCTTGAATCCGTCAAAGCTCTCTATGCAATTTTAATAACTTTAACTGTTGCGGATATGGGGGGTAGTGTAGGGAATGTTAACCTGCAAGGATAGGAAAGCATACGTAAAATGTCTTAATTCATGCCCCTCAAAAGGATTTATTTAAGTTTCTCCTTGAAAGACCTGCACAAAACTTATTTAATTTTGGTTCTTCTTGAAATTGCAGAGATGTTGCAGTCCCTGGCCCAGCGTCCAGCTCCTGCGAACACTAATCGTGAGCGACGGCCTCGTTACCAGCATCCGAAGGGAGCACCTAATGCAGATCTAATCTTTAAAACTGGTGGGAGGTAGGACAATCTTCCTTTAAATGTGGCAATTCCGCTTCTAGGCAAGTCATTACCTTCATAATTGAAAAAGATAATGATCTGCATAGTGCGAGTCTGTTAGCACTTTCCATTTGGAAGTATTCTGTCAAAATACTAGCAGGTCTGTGCTTTGTGCTTCTAATAATCCATCTATAATTATTCATTGACAGATTTGGAAGATGCAGGGTTTTTTGGATGTTAAGTGGTTAGTAGAGGTTTGAGCCAGTGTTGTTAGGGGGAAGGAGGTGCACGTTGTTGTCTTCCCCTTTCACTCTGTTCAAAAATTAGAGCAGTTCACTTGTGATGTTTCAATTCTTTTAAGTTTGATTGGGCTTCAGAGAGCTAAATGTGGAGAAAATGCAGTGCAGTGGGATAAAACCTTTGATTTACAGTGGGCAAAAACATACCAAAATCTCTGTTAACATTAAAGAACCATTCCAGGTTGCCTTGTTTGTCCAAACTTCAAATGAATTGGAAGCTAGGCTGGCATTTTATGAAATGATCCCGATTCTGCAGATGAGTGCGTGAGAGCTAACAGAAACAGTTAGAGATCATTGAGCAGGAACACAAACAGCCAAAACACTCCACATCTGGGAAGGATCACACTGGCAGTTAGGGTAAATGGAACGTGGTTACTGCTTCTAAAGCAAACTCAACACCCAAGAGCAGCAGCTGCCTGTCAGGAGAAGGTGTAAGCTGCTATCAGAGTTGTCTTAACTTGCTGGCTGCTAATAGTCATTCTGCAGCTTAATAGATCTCAGCATGTATCTTCTCACTTACAATAAACCCACGTATAGACCACTCAAATTAACACTGCAGCAAGCATCAGAATAGTTGGATATGCAGGTGAAATGCAGTGTTTGCATGTTTTGCTTCTGCTTTTAAGTTAATCCTGGGGGGAGACATTTTCCTGCTATACTGTCTTTGGAAAGAAGTTCAGCACTTAAATGAACTAACTCTGTGTTCTGGTAACATTGCCAGCTTTTCTTGCTGGTGCATTTTATAGCATCTTGATGAACTCATAAGAATTCATCAAGACTACTCTGAACATCTTTACAGATACAGCATGTATTTAAAAGCAAACACTTTTTTAGAGCAATATTTTTAAAGAAAAGTCTTAACCAGCTATAATTCAATGAAATGATCAGTGCTGTCCACATAGCATTTTTTATTATTTTTTAATTTTTTTTTAATATACGATCCAATAGTATCATAGAAATGGCAACTCTTCAGTTAGTGACTTGCTGTAGCATGTGTGGATGTAATAACTCTCCAGTCGTCTCTTACAGCTCCATTTCAGTTCCCTCATACCAATTTCTTTGCACATGCGGGAGAACCGCAGTGCAGTTCCCCTTCCAGTGCGGCAGCCAGGCCCCTAGAGGTGCCACTCACCAATTTTTAGGCAGTTCCATTGAAATCTTTTTTACTTTTTTCAAGTTTGAGGGAAAATAACATGGGGCTTCTCAGTGAACTAGGTCAGGCAGTGACCAGAGAACAGCCCAGCAGTGTGTGCTGCTCCTCGCAGTCCTGCTCGTGGTGCTGGTTGTGAAATTTGCTCTTTGTCCCTGATAATCGCTAAGCTCCTTAGAGGAGGCTGCGAGGTGGCCTTCCTCAGTCACAGGATGACTGAGGTTGGAAGGGACCTCTAGGGATCATCTAGCCCAACCCCTGCTCCAGCAGGGACACCCAGAGCACGGGGCACAGGGTGGCATCCAGGTGGGTTAGGAAGATCTCCAGAGAAGGAGACTCCACAGCCTCTCTGGGCAGCCTGAGCCAGGGCTCTGGCACCCTCACAGCAAAGAAGCTCTTCCTCACATGGAAATGGGAACAAACTGTGTTTCAACTTGTACCCATTACCCCTTGTCCTGTCACTGGCCACCACCGAGGAGAGTTTGTCCCAAAGATTGTGCTCTGACTTCGAGGGACAAACTTTGAGAATCCTTATTCAGGCTGCTCCTTGCCAAGGAGGGCATCATGGAGAACACCAGGATAGTTTCTCATTTGTTGTGAGCCAGATTTTCCTCCTATGAGCTATTAACTTGGGTAGCTCTTTCAGGAAGTCATCTGTATTAGCTTGAGATTTTATCACTCATGTGTTGAGTGAGATATTTTGGGCTTCTTCCTTATATATGAAGGTAGGTTAGTTTCCTGGAATAGTGACTCAAAGCTAAGTAATTTTAGTATTACTGGAAATAACTATGTCTGCTAGTTTCTTTAAGGCCCATAAGCTTTTGTTCTGCATTCCCAGAGGTGAGGGATGGCCCGAGCTGGGAAACCTCCTGGCTGATCCCGTAGCAACTACAACCTGGCCGGTTCTGAAAGTCAGTGTTTGGATGGGGAGTTTCTAGAGCTCTAGGTAACCTTCAGAACGTAAGGAAACAGATTAAGGCTCTCACCTTTTGCATTAATAAATATGACCTAAATATCAAACACTTTAGCAAGTGTATCCCAGTCTACCTTCAAAATGGATGATTCAAACACCAAGAAAGGCAGTGCCAGAGGATGGTTTTGGTCTTGAACAACCTGATCTAGCTTTGCCCTTAAGCCTGTTTTCATAGCAGGAATTTGGACTGACAGAGGGTCTTTCCAACCTGATATTTTTTTCCCATGGTTCTGTTTTACTCTGCCAGGGTCCTGGAGGTTGTTATGAGTTGAATTTTCGCGAAAAGAAACAAATTTGGCAACTCTTTTATGGTAAAACCAAAGTAAAAGGAATCCCACTCCCAGGATCGAGTGTTTAAAAAAAATAAAATAATAATAATAATTTTCCGAATAGGATGGAGCAAGCATTCCTAAATCGTGTTTGAGTTCATTGGTAATTTCAGATCTGTTTGTGTCTGACTCTTACTTCTCTTTAACCCATTTACTGAAGAAAAATGAAACATAAAGGTAATAACAGGATGCTAAGATTTTATTAGCAAAATATTCTCATAATGGTGATTTAGTAATGCTGAAAAATCAAAGCATGGGTAATAGGGGAGATATGAATTTAACATCCAGATTTCCTGCTTCTGGTGCAGGGCAAGACTGCTTTAAACGTCACTTGCTGTCCGGTTAGTATATTGAGCATTAATATATTTTAATCTTTTTCTATTCAGTGATTATTGAAATACTGGTAAACTCAATTTCTCCTGTTCTGTGAGTCGAGTCCATCTGACCTTCCCTGACCCATTGTCTGCTCTGGCAACAAACTCTTGGGTGGGGGCACAAGATCCTTTTGAGCAGTGACAGACTTGATTCATCCTGCTGCTTCCAAAATCTCTGTGTGCTTCCCCTTCCCATCCACCTCTTGCCTGTTTTTCCAAAAAATGGATAGGGCCTCAGAGCAGTCACAACATTTAGCTCTGACAGAGAAACAGGAACCTCCTTTTTCAGGTCTTCAAAGGGAAGAAAAATGGCTTTTTTTTTTTTCTCCCCTTTCTGAACTCTGCTCCTTTTGGCAGCCTCCAATGCAGCTGAGCAGGACGTGAGGGATGAGAGAAGGGGCTGCGTCTTCAGCTCTGTGGTGCTTTTGGGCACCCACCCTGCACGTAGGGGAGATGAGTCCAGGTGAAGAGACCTGAGGACAATAATAATTTAGAGGAAAAACAAAACAGAATTATATTTACGAGCATGCCCATTCATAAAAAAAAGTTTTATTTTTAAAAAGAATGCTTGAACATACCTGTATGCTCAGAATGGCAACTTTGTGACCATTTGGGAACTATCAGTCCTTGAAGCACCTACTTGATGGGGCTGATCGGTATACCGTGATTTTGATTCAACTTTATTTTAGATTAGAGAGTATAAAATTTGCACAACATAAAACTCAGATGTTTAGGCTAGTCTAGATTTTCTGGATGCTCCGAATCTGGAAAGTTTACAGCACCAAAGTTACTAATCAGGATGCAGAAAATGGCCAAGACACCTTAGAGTTTCAGTACTGCAGAAACACAACTGAGAAATGCAACTGCAGTATGTTTTTACACAGGTAAATTGATAACCATTAATTAAAATCCAATGCTGTTCTCATATGCATAAAATAAAATGGATGTAAATAGGTATACACTGTGTGATATTCTGCAGCACAAAACTTCCAGTTTTGTTCCTCATAGCAGCAGTCATGTATTCAGACCAAGTCTGCACGCATTCCTAGTTCTTGACGTTTCCCTGCCATCCTCGTTGAGGTGCAGTGTGTTTGTGCTCTGTGTCATGAGATATTTATTGCTTTTGTCACCAAGGACCCCGGTCCTGTCACAGGACTGGGTGTCACTTCACTTAACATCCCCCTGCCAAATAAAAGCGACTCTTTGTCCAGGTTCACAGGCCCGACAGGACCCGAGCTGACACTTTATGGCATGGGAGATGCTTGAATTTAAACTTCCCAGGGTGTAAGTTAGTGCTCTCTGCAGCATTTTCCTTACATCAGCATGAGGAAATGCCTATGAGATATTTTATTCTGCAGGGCTGGGTTGGGGGCACAACTGAAGGCAAAGATCAGTCTCCTTGAGTTATTGGTGCGCTCCGTGGCGGGAGGCTGGAGCAGGAGTCTGGGCTTCAGATGCTCCCTGGGTCTCTGCTGGGCAGGGAGATGTCCTTCCCTACCCGTAGAGCTCCTGCAGGAAAGCAAGAAACTGCCTTCTGCAAAGCAGCACGCCAGCAAGAAACCTGACTGTGAAAGAGCGTTGTATCTAGAACAGAAAAAATGCATTTCAGTTATTCATTGTGATTCCATTTCATGCTCCTGTTTTTCTTTAATGTGATTAGGAGAGAGAAAGGGAGCAGACAGCAGCGGAGCTGAGCTTAGTCGTGGCGAGCAGAGCAGCAAGTGAGTTTGAGAGCAGGAGGTGTTTGGAGGAGAAGGAAGAGCCGGAACGCGTGAAGAAATAAGTGGCTCCTGAGACAGAAAGAGCCTTTGTGGGTTGGTGGAGGACCTAAAGGGCTTGAGGAGACTAGAACTTCATCGTGAAGACCTCCCATGTTGAGAAATTAGAAGAATTCTTGTGTGATATTGCCAGCAATGCGCAGAAAGGACTTGGTTTCCTAAGTCAGAGAAACAACCCTGGACACATCTCCACTTTTGAGTCACTACCTCGCCTTGCCGACTTAGTCTTCCAGCCTCTAATGAACTTTTCATTGCTCCTAACCTACAGTGTGCGTTTTCTGTGCATATTTCTGTGTGTTTTCACAAGTTCCAGTTCTCTTTTCCAGATGGGGTTAAGTTACTGTAGTGGATGAAATGTATTTTGAGTTCCTCAGCCACAGAGCAAGGCTGTTAAACACTTCAATAAGGAGGTTATTGGCAGGGAGGGAGGTTGGGAAGTGAGTTCAGAGATTTGATACATTTTGCACATTTGGTTTAAGGGATTTATAATTATGTACATCTCTAATTACTCCCTTCTTGCCCAATACAGGTTTGGGCTAATTATTTTTTCACTGAATGGAAGGAGGGTTAATTCTCTTTCTCCTCTCTGCTGGCAAAGTGGTGTAGGCAGCATAGGCCCAGCTTTTCCTTGTCTAAAACCTATTTTTTGTCATGACTCACTTTTAAACCATAAAACTCAGGAATTTTGTACTTTGCACCTAATGCAAAATGGGCTTTTGAAAACACCACTGCTAGTTTTTCTTTCACGGGCAGCATCTTGCCCTAATCCTTTGAAACACGATTTACTGCCTTACCCACCACCACCCCCACGTTGTGGCAGCTGCTCTCTGCCACGAGAGCAGTTAGTGCTAAATTAGATCCGCGCAGCCGGGCCTAACCCTGTTCCCTGCCTCCGCATGGACAGGGAACGTCATTGTAAGGGCAAAGGGAGAGGTGAAGCCCGTGTTCTGTAACTCACGATGGTTCCAGTTTCTCAGTTTTAGCATTCTGCTAGTTACATTTCATTTTTTCTAAATGCATTAAAATTAAAGTTCCGTGCTTTGCAACCCTGCAGCCAATGTTTTTGATGTTTTGTGTCCCACAAAGAATCCGAGTGTGATATTGCCTAATGCTGACACCCAGGTAAAACCAACCGGGAGTGTGGAAGGCAGCGCCACAGCTGAAGCTGCAGCCATCCAGCAGCTCAGCGCTTCCTGGCCAAAATATCTAGTGTGTTTAATGAGACACACGATCGTGTGCAGACGTGATGGCTGCGGTAATCCAGCACTTACCTTATTTGACAGATTGGAGGTGTGGGCAGTGATGTAAAGAATCCGGGCTGTTGTCTGTGTGGTGAAAGAGTTTGTGTAGCCCTGCTGATTCTTTATGACTGTAAATACTGGCTAACTTACACTTGAGTTTCTACCACTCAAATTTAATTTGCATTCTAGAATTCAACTGAAAACAACCCAGATGGAGGGGCTGGTGGCTCTGCTGAAGTTAGTGCCACTAGATGCGATTTCCCTGCTGCTCTTCATATCACATTTCTGCAAATGGGCATGAGGGCTCAATGCATGTTTTTGTTCTCACAAAATATGAACGTTATTTTCCCGAGATAGAAGTGTTTTCAATGTACCAGGGATTACTAGAGATTTTAATAGAGCTGTTATCTCTAAAAATGTTGTACCAACCAACTCTCTGACTCCAGAAAGCCCTTTCTAGCCTTCAAAAATACTTCTGAGCACTAACAAAACTTGCAGAAAAACAAAAGCTGTTGGAAGGAAGTTGTATTTCTACTAATGCCCAAGATATCCGTGCTCTTCAGGTAGCATCTCCCTCGGGAGAAGGCGGCAGATGAGTGTGAAGAGGCGCTGAGATGGAGAGGGAGATTTTCTGGCGCAGAGGCTCCTAGAGGGCGGGCGCAGAGGCTCCTAGCGCTGCAGAGAAGCAGGAACCGTGGCAGCGCGGAGGCCGCAGCTGTCCTGGTTCTGGTCCATCCCCGATGTGGGCCGCGCGGTACCGGCTGCGTCGCGTTAACCCGTCTCTCTTGTGCTTCCTTGCCGCAGGAGACGCTGAGCCGGCAGCAGACGCCGTTTCCTTAGGTCCCGTACGTGACGTTGTGGATAGCGGAGTCCTCGGCAATGGACACATCTCAGCATGTCAGTGTAGAGCGCTCAGAACCGGCACCTGGGCCAGGCTGGGGCCGCGCGGCGCCAACGCCGCCTCTTCCCCCTCAAAAACCCACCCGCCGCACGGACCACGCGGGAGCTCCCAGGCATGGCCTACCAAAAACCAAACCAAAACCAATCTGCATTTTGTTACGGGAACTGCGCGAGGGCTCATCTTCTCACGAGGCAGGAGGGACGCGGGCGAGATGGTTGACTTGACCAGCGCAACCCGAGACGGACTCGCAAGGAGGACGGATGACGCTGGGGCGGGAGAGCGCGGGGGAAACCCGAGGCCCGAGCGCGGCGCGAGCTACGTCCTCTCCCATCAAGGGGGTTCTTGGGGCTCCAAATCTGCGGCGGAAAAGTGTAGAGCAAACAGTAAAATCCAACAGAAAACCCTGACGTGTGGGACGGCAAAATTATGACGTTACCAAACATCAGATTCTCCTCAGAGAGAGTTTTTGGTTAAGGAATATATATATTTTTTCTTTTCTTTGCTACGAGACAAGCAGGAAAGAGGGGTTGGGGTGGGGAGGGGTGACAAACCTAAGAGCCAAGGAGGTAAAAGACCTACAGCGGTGTAAAACCAAACGTGAAGTTGGTGAGCACGGGGTGCTGACCCGTATTGCTTAGAACAGCCTGACACCAGCCGGGGAACAGGGATAAAACGGAGCCCCTTGTAAGTACCATTGAAAACCCAAAGGTGCCGGGGAGCGCGCCAGGAGGAGGGCAGGGAGCGGATCCCAAGGTTGTGTTGATCTTCATGGGTTGATAAAGCCTCTGTGTCTATTGAAACAAAAAGTTTTAAAGAAAGATTTAAATAAGTCTGGAAACGAGTAGAATTTCTATTTTTTTTTTCCAAGTAGAAATGAGGTTTCTTGGTCTGTTTCTGACAATCTGTTATTTATTAGCATAGGTTTTTGTTTGCTTTCATGTAGAGGTAGTTCATTCAGTTAAGGAGCTCATCTGTATGTTACTAATTCTTTCTTTTTTTTTTTTCCTAGCTCTTTTAAAGTTCTTTTTACCACTGGTTTTGGTTTCTGCATGTAGGAAGAGACGTGTAAAACTGTAACGTTTCATACAGAAATGCCGCCCGATCTTCACCAGCTTCAGAAATCTGACCTTTGCCAATGCTGCAATAAAGTGTTGTCATTTAGCCCTGGCCTCCGTCTCCGTGACTGCGCCGGGAGCAGCTCCCCTCGCCCACCTCGGGGCTGTTGGAGCGCTCTCCGGGGCTGCGTTTCTCCACGTTCCTGCAGAATCCGAGTGCTTGTTGCAAGGAAGGGGGTGCTGCCCCCGCAGGACAAGCCCCTGCTTCCTCCCTTGTCTAATTTGGGGCCGCTGCGTTAACCGGCGGTTCTGACCCAGCTCCCCCAGCAATGTTTTCTGCAGCACTGGGACTTTATCCATTGGTAAAATTGAATCTCTCCTTTTTCCTGATGGAAAACTGCCAATTCCATGATTGCCAATCAAGCATCTCATTGCCATCCAAACTAAAGGAGACTTCCTTCTCTCCACATGCTGCTTGCACTCGAAGCATTCAATTTATCCAAATCCAATAACTGCATAGAAATACAGCTAACACTTAGGTGGCTATTTTATGTGGGTTGTATCAGTCCAGTGCAGTAGCTGAGGCTCGGACTGGACCAAGGGAAATATTTCTGCAGAGATGTTTTCCTGAAGAGAGGGTGATCTTCTTGCTCCCTTGAGCAGCCTCCCTGGACTCCCCTATATAGAGGCTCTTGTTGCCCCTCGGAGGCACTGCCAGGCAAACAGGAAGCTGTTTGGGAGGGAATCAAACCAGGGAGTAAATGTCAACGCATCCCTCGTATTGTTGGAGCCTTTATGGGATTGGGAGGTGAAAACACACGGTGTTTGTGATCCCGATGTGAAGAACAACCCCCTGTTTGCTGAGGAGGCTCCATCCTTCCTGCTTTCTATTAACTGGACCCAAGCAGGCGGGCAATAAAAAAAAACATCTGTGACACTTTAAAAAGAATAAGGGTGGAGAAAAACAAACTTTGGTCTTGGGAGCCTGGGGCAGGGGTTGGTACCTCCTGCAAATGCGGGGCTGCCAGGGCCAGCACCTGGCCAAGCCGGTTGCCCTCCTGGTCCCACCAGCATCCAGTTTTATTGTGGTTATTTATACATACATATGTGTATGTATTTACATATATACATGTATATATGATATCATATATGCATACACATCTAATCGCATATATGTATAATAATACATATCTATTCCCATTAAGCTACTGGGAATGGCGAGGGAGCCTGTTGCTCTGCGAGGAGGCATCTCCCTCGCGCCAATCCAACACGCATCCATTAAACGGAGAGGAGCCGCTGGGAGCCGCCCCGGGTGGGATGGGGATGGATCCCACGGAGCCAGCGGCGCCACGGGGAGGGACCGGCCGGGTCCTTGGCTCTCGTCTCCGCGCGCGGCGACGGCCCCGGCTTCCTCCGCAGCCGGACGCGGGAGGAGGCTCCTTCCCCTGCAGCCCCACGGGCCTGGGAGGGCAGTTCCGGTCCTGGCTGGGAATTCAGCTGCTCCGGGAAGACGCCGGATCCCGGTGCCGCCTGCAGCAGCCCTTCTGCTCCGGGGGACGGTGCTGCTGGTGGTGACGGCGCTCGCGGAGCTCCCCCTTCCTCAGAGGCGCCGCTGCTGGGGTCGGTCATTCACACGGCTCCTCCTGCCTATCCAATCCCTACCCAATTCCCTGTTTATTGGAACTGGGATTTTGCTGTCCGTAAAATTGAACCATCCTTTGGTTTCCGCCAAGGAAGTTCCCTGGTGCAGAGCCGCGAGGGTTATTACAGGCCCTAGGAAAGGCTTTGCTGCACCCACAGTGCCCGTTTGCTGGCCCGAGCGCGCTAGAAAACTCGTGTCATAAATAAAGATGAAACCTCGTCGGGCAGCCCAAGGCCGTTCGGGAAGGCAGGAAGTGTCCCATGGTGAGGAAGCTGGTTTGTGCCCCAAGAGCGCAAGACCTTCTGCTCTCCCGCTTTCACGATGGAGATTGANTGCTGCACCCTCAGTGCCCGTTTGCTGGCCCGAGCGCGCTAGAAAACTCGTGTCATAAATAAAGATGGAACCTCATCGGGCAGCCCAAGGCCACTCAGGAAGGCAGGAAGTGTCCCATGGTGATGAAGCTGGTTTGTGCCCCCAGAGCGCAAGACCCTGCAGCTCTCCCGCTCTGGCCCCGGTTGCACCGAGCGGAGACGGCGACGCGTTGGAGGGTGTTTCACGGTGGAGATTGAGCCATGAGGGCTCCCTCCCGCGAGGGCTCCCGTGCGGATGCTCCTCGGGAGCAGCGATGAAACTCGGGCAGCAGCTTGCGGCACCTCCCGGTGCTCAGAGCATCCTTCTTCCTGGCGCTGGAGCCACCAAACTTCAGTTCACCCATCACCAGCGTGCGCGGGCCGGGTCTGTATCAGGGTATTTTCCCCCAAGCTCTTGGGAAGCTCCAGGCTCCAGCTGGGGGGTCCCGGGTGGGTGCAGCAGCCCCCGGAGCCCCGGGGCAGGTCCAAGCCCCAGACAAAAGCGCCCGCGGAGCTGGGCTGCCCCCGGCTGCCGGCTGCTCTCGCGCCTCTTTCTCCCAGCTGCTCAGTCTAAGCCTAAAGTTACTGACGCTGCTGCTGTTTCCATCGTGCACCTTGCAAAGAGCAGCTGGTAAACACGTCCTGCTCGGAAAAGAGATACGGAGCCGGGGACGCGAGGGCTTGCCCCAGGCATGAACAAGCCGGTCTATCCCCGTCCCTGAGCTGGGGCCGCATCCAACCATTCGGCAATGCAGCCCAGGGGTCCCGGCTCCAGCACCTTCCTGCTCTGGGAGGGCTGGGTGGAAGGGAAGCGGGATCAGAGGGTGGGAAAAGGCCCCAGGAAGGCGAGCGGGGCAGGAGCCTGCTGGATGCGCATGGGAATCCCGAGGATGCTCCGTGTGCAGGGGCCGCCCCGGCAGCATCGGGCCACGCGCAGCCTCCTGCTCGCGGGGAAGCGCTCCTGCCCGCGAGGCCTGCACCCTGTGCGCTGCTCCCGTCACTTCCAGTGTTGCTTTCGGCCCCTTGGCCCAGCCCCGCTCTGCTGCCCTTGGGTGTTCTCCTTCCTTAAGGCCGAGGTCACTGACTTGGGCCCGAGACCCCTTCCCTCCTTGGAGCGGGACAGCGGCCGGACCCGTCTGGCTGCCCCCTGGGCCCTGCAGGATTTAACTGAGAACCTGCCCGTCAGCGGCACCCACAGGCGGCTGAGGGGCTTCGGACCCGGCAGCTCCGGGGAGAACTTCCCTCCTGGACGTCCATGGAGGAGGAGGACGGACTCTTCTTTAAGGCACTGGATGTTCCTCATGGAACAGCCCCCTCTCTGCTGCCAACACGGGCTGCAGGAGAAGAGGCTCTTTAGGGACCATTTAACACCTCCCTCCTATAAGGAAGGATGTGGGGACCACAGTTCCTGAAGCCCCGCAACCTCCTCCTTGAAAGGAGGATTATTTCACACTCCTGTTTTACCTTTTGTGCCCCAGGGCAGGATGAATCCTTGGTTCCCAGCTCCACAGTTGTAGAGCACTCATTAAATTAGTATCAACTGCTCAAACCACCAACGCCACCGCTCCTGCCTTACCCGAACGGGCTGCGCGTCAGCGACTGCCGCCACAGCACAAAAACCCACTCTCCATCCACCACCGTTTCCATTGGTTTCATCCCAGTTTAATTAGATGATTTATCAAATTTGTGCAAGACAGTGACATACAACACCAGTGGCGGCGGGCGAGGGAATCACAGCAACATATACACACAAAATAAGATACACAAAATAGAACTAAATATATATATATATATATATAGGTTATTAGCAGCTATAGTCTTGACTTCATACAGTAAATGGCTTTACTTACTACAGTGTCAGGCACAGTGAGGGCTTTGCTAGTGGAAGGGCAGCAGGGAAATCCTCGCGGCGGCTCCTCCTGCAGGAATGGGTTTATCCCGGGAAGCCCAAACGCTCCCTTCCCGCCCGGGGAGGAGGGAGGAAGCCGATCCGGCTCACTCGGCACCTTGCACCTCCGTACGGCAGCCGTGGAGCTCCTAGAGGGATGTGTTTGAGAGGGGGTTGTGCCACAAGTGCTTGGCCAGGCTAAACGCGCTCACATTTTTAATCGCGGGAGGAACACGAGCCCTTTCCTGCGAAAAACACCCAGAACCGAGGCAGGTGCCGCAACAACGCAGTTAAAAATATAAGCAGCAAGCAGATAATTTTAAAAAAACACATGGAATACTTCAACGTTTGAGGCGGGCTGACAATTCCGTGGATTCTCCTCCACAACAGCATCACTGGGAGGCGCAGCCCGGCCCACGCAGGCTGTTATCGCCGCTGCGGCAGGGCCAAGGGCAGGCTGGTTTCTGCCCTGGTGCTCCCTGCCGCTTTTCCAGCACTTTTAGTACCCAGGGAGCAAGGGAAGGACATGGGAAAGGGGTCGCTGGAGGCCTTGGAAGGTGCAGGAACAAGTGAGGGTTTTTTTTTCCCTTTAGCAAGAAGTTTGAGTGCTCTCCAGCATGCAGGGACAAGGGGGGATTTAGAGAGGAGCGAGTTTGGCATTTTGTCTTTAAAATGGCTATTTGTGAGGTGCGGGGACTAAGTTATTGATAAGAGAGTTTTCTTTGGGAAGAACAGCTTTGCCATATCCAAAAAAAAATCATACCAACCAACATGTAAATATCTGGGGGAAAGGAGACTGTCTTTAAGAGCACATGTACTGACAAAGGCAAAGTGTGCCAACCTGCACCACGCGGGAGCTATTTGCTCTGTAACTCCTCTTAGCCCCAGAGGATTTTGGCCAATTCTGTCTGTACTGGCAGGGCAGAATCGAATAAAGTCGTCTCTGCAACAGGGCTGCAGCGGCTGCCAGGCTACAGGGAGGACCGCGAGAAAGTTACTAGAAATAACAGAACTCAGCGCTCTGCTCAGGGGAGCACGGCCCTTCCTTGAGGAGTCTCTTCCTGCAAGCCCTGGGGTGAAAGGCAAAGCTTTTGACACGGCGTTTCTCACGTTTGGTACCAGAGTTGCGCTTGTTCCTATGGCTTCTCCGCTCGCAGCATCGTGGCCGGCGCGGAGCAGCAGCGGCTCCGGATCGTCAGAGAGAAGGTGCCTCCGTGGAGGCTTCAGCGAAGTCACGGAGCAAGGAAAGGGGAGCTCCCAGCACAGCCAGGGAGGGAAGCAGAGCCGGGTAACACAGACAGGACAAATGGTCACAGAGGTTGGTCACACTGGGCAAAGCCTCCAGTCTTGACGCGACTCGAGCTGCCATGAACAAACACCCACGCGGGTGCCGGATGGACGAGCTCTCGTTTTTGGCTTGAGAGAAGTGGAGCGAAAGGAAGATTCTCCCTCCGATCTGCTATGTACAACAATACTGCACTGTACCCTCCACGGACAGGGTGCCCTCTGCTATCGTCCAGCGTTGCTTAAATAAAGTTCTTCACAGTCCCGAGGAACGACAAGCGAGCGCGGCGGCGGGAGGAGGGTTGGGACCCACCACGGTGCCCAGCTTGGCTGTGGGTTCAGCACTAGCTGTCAGGACACGGTGTCCAACACCTCCCCAGCTGCCCGAAGCAGAGGACTGTCCCTTCCTCCAGTCCCTTCACTCCCAATCCTGGTGGGATTGGGCTAGCACAATCCCAGCTACGACGTGCCCCCCGCTGCTGCAGGATTCCAGCGGGGATTACGCCGTCTCCTTGAGCAGTCCCAGCTTGCGGAGCGCCTCCCTTCTGGCCTCCTCCGTGGAGCCACGTCCGGAAAACCTCACCGTGACCCCCTGGGGCCGGAACCCCGAGGGCCGAGGCAGCGAGCCCGACCTCCTCCGCATATCCAGGGCTAGAGCAGGCTGTTTATGATCACTAAAATCCTTGGCCGTGTTTGGCTGAGCGACCTTGTTGGCAGCAAGAGACACCTCTGGTTGGATTGCTACAGTTTTGCCCAGAGGAAGGAAAGGGCTGGGCTCGCTCCTTAGAATCTCATGGATGTTCTGGTATCCGTTGGGAAGAGCGTCTGCCTGCTTGGCTTGCACGTCACCCGGCTGCCGAGGTCCCGGCGCGTGCTCCGCGAGGCCCTGAGCCGGCCTTCCCTTCACGAGGCCGAGCTTGGTCAGGGCCTCATAGTGCGTCTGCTCCGAGGAGAGGTCCCTCAGGGAAGAGCTCCTGTTGCGCCCCAGCACGTCGTTTCTGTGCAGCTTCTCCTCCAGCTCGGCCGCCAGGAGGGCTCCCCCGTTGATGTTGGCCAGCACCTGAGCCCTGCGCTCCTGCACGTTCACCGCTGCCTTGGAGATGGTCTCGCTGAACTCCCTGCCGCCCACGTTGGTGATGTTGATGTTGCTGGGGAAGCGGGGCAGTCTGGCTGCTGCTGCAGGGGGGTGTCTGGATGCAGGCGCCCGGTAATCCCCGTTGGGTACCGGGGTTTTCTTCCGTTCGGGATGCCCTTCCTTGGGGGCGCCGGGGAAGCGTGTCCTGCTCTCCCCCTGCTGCTGCTCGGACATCTGCTGGGCCACGACGAGCGGAGTCGGGACGGAGCGGAGCAGCTTGGGGTGCTGCACGGCGGGCAGCGGAGGAGGAGGAGGCAGCATCTCACGTGTCACTGGTGCTGGTGGCGGTGCAGAGGGGAGCTCGGGAGGCACTGCTGCCTTAGGGCCATCGGATCTCCAGGCAGAATCCAACACTTAAAAACACAACAGCAATAATCTCATTAAGTCCTCACACAGGAGGGAATACAAAGCTTTCTTTCGCTAGGATTAGCAGCCACCTATACTCTCCTCCCCGAAACTTGCTGCTCAAAAATCGCCCACAATGCCAGAAAAACGTATCTCAGAGGAGAGGCTACGGTTCAGATTACCCAAGTTTGCAAGGTACTTGCTGGAAGTCCTCCCTTTTTGCCATTAATCCACACTTTGCGTGTTGGCATCTCTGTTTCAATGGCTTCACCACCTTTGCGCTTTTTGCATTCTTGTGTTTACAGCAGCCAGGAGGTGCTGCATCACCCAACAGAGTGTGCACCAACTCAAATGAACCCTCAGAAGGGGAGACACACAACCCACGGTGAGGAGAAAAACACCCCGTGTGCCCCCTGTGACACTATGTTTTTTATTTTGGATAGGACCACATGCCTTTAAGCCCCCCCACAACGTAGCACTACAAGCAATCCACTATCTTAAAGCCCTTGGAGACTTCCTAAGGGATCTTTAAGGAAAAAGCAGAGTGTGAACATGTAGATAAAAACTAGTCTGCCTTGCTGTGATGACTCTGTGTAATACTCAGCTTTGTTGCAACTTAGTCACTGAGTAGAGATGGAGGTGGCAGCCCAGCAATTTAACCACGTGCACAAAAGACTGTGCTGTACAGAGGAGCAGGAAGCAATCAAACAACCCCTCAAAGCCAGCGCTAGGTTAATCATACTCCTTAGGGCTCCTGGTATGAGGCAGAGTCATAGCAGCAAGGCAGGAAAGGAGCCACGGAATTTCCTTTGCTGGTTCTGATGAGAACTTGGAGATGCCAGGGCTAAGGCACAGAGAAAGCTGAAATGAAGGGGTGCCCCTACCTGGTTCTGCATCTCTGGTAGGAGGCTCTTCGTGGTCGCTGCTGTCAGGTGTGGACTGCACCAAGTCAATGATATCCTCGGTCTCGGAATGGCTGGAGACGTTTTCCTCTGTTGACCTTGGAGACTGGGAGTGCAGGCCACTGTCAGGCAGGGCTGGTTCCTCCAAGGCATCATCTAAGGCCTCGATGGTTTCTTCAAAGAACATGAGAACATCCTTCTCTTCGTGAGTTAAGTACTTGAGTCCCTCATCATCCTGGTGGGAGAGGGGAAGGAGAGAGCAGGAAGGAAGAAAAGGAAGAAATACTCATATAAATTACAATATTAAGGACAATAATGGGTAAGTACAGCTATAAAAACACAGCCTCCTCTTTTACAAAAAGAGGAAGGATGCAGCAAGCACCAGGGGCATCAGAAGCACCTCGTGCTTCCTGTTTCTTTCCCACACGGATGGCCACCACAGGTCAGCAGAAGTCAATTCACAGCGTGTTACTTTTGGCTGAAGAACAGTGATAGATATTTTATTCTTTAAAAGAATATTTTATTCTTTTCCATTCAGCAGACAAGCACCCATTTGTATATTTTTCTCACAGAAAGATGTACAGACAATAAATACAAAGGTGTATTTCCCAGCAGTAGAGTACCTTGGGCTATTTTCTGCAGCAGGAAAACATTCCATATAGTGCAGAAATGACAAATAACTACTTAGATTATCCAGTCTTCATGTTCTACGAGTCACTGCTCTCGATTAGCTTGATTAACCTAATATTGCTACGGGAGACTAAGCAGCAGTGAGCAAACTGCCCCACCACCTACACCCTCGGAAACACTTTTCCAGAAGTTCGGAGATGACAAAGAATGATTAGGAAGGGCCCTACAGTAAGACAATGGATACAGGAAAGACTTTTTCCCAGGAAAGCTATGTAAGCTCCGGAGCTCAAGTATTGTTGAAAAGCAAGTGAGTCTTTCCCTTTTCTGCGTTGCATTTCTCTCCCAGTGTGCATGAATTGGGAACTTTGCCATCACTAGGTTAATAGCAGGACATCAGCAAAGCAATAGCAGACAGAGTTCGTTCCCATCTCGACTTTTAGCTTCTCCAGGGATACAATGTTAAGCATGGAGGTAACGAGGCTTTTCCATGGAGGTCAGGCATTAAGAGCAGCAGATAAGGGTAGACGCTTCCCTGCCAGGCAGCAACTTGCTTCAAATCCACTGAGCCTGTTCGAATCATTCTACATTAGAAGAAAAAAGTTTGTACAACTCTATCTGTTAAGTAAAACCTCTAAATCCCCATTGCAAACTACGTTTTACCT
This sequence comes from Crypturellus undulatus, assembly GCA_013389825.1. Lineage (NCBI taxonomy): Eukaryota > Metazoa > Chordata > Aves > Tinamiformes > Tinamidae > Crypturellus > Crypturellus undulatus. The sequence goes on along the minus strand of VWPW01021557.1, from coordinate 521,542 downwards.
CCATCCCAGCACTAAAAATGGGAACAATGTCCCTCTGTAGAACAGTAATGTCCATAGATTAAGAACTATGAAGTGCTTCATTGTACCAAGTGGCAATTAAGCACTTAAAACACTGTGGATGGGAAAGTAAATGCTTTTGGGCACTTAGCTGCCTTCACCCATGTGGTCAGCAGAACATTTTCCCTGTAAATAGAAGAAAAAAAAATGCAAATCTCACAGCCATTCCAGGACAGGAGTGCTCACATGCGGCTGCAATCACAGAGTCACAGGATGGTTGAGGTTGGAAGGGACCTCTAGGGATCATCTAGTCCAACCCCTGCTCCAGCAGGGACACCCAGAGCACGGGGCACAGGGTGGCATCCAGGTGGGTTTGGAAGATCTCCAGAGAAGGAGACTCCACAGCCTCTCTGGGCAGCCTGTGCCAGGGCTCTGGCACCCTCACAGCAACGAAGTTCTTCCTCACATGGAGATGGGAACAAGCTGTGTTTCAACTTGTACCCATTACCTCTTGTCCTGTCACTGGCCACCACCGAGAAGAGTTTGGCCCCATCCTCCCTATAGTTTCCCCTCAGATATTTGTACATACTGATCAAATCTCCTCTCAAGTCTTCTCCAGGCTAAACAGGCCCAGCTCGCTTAGTCTTTCCTCACACAATAGATGCTCCAGTCCCTTAATCATCTTTGTCGCTCTCCGCTGGACCCTCTCTGGAAGCTCCACGTCCCTCTTGTCCTGGGGAGCCGAGAACTGCCCCCAATACTCCAGGTGCAGCCTCACCAGAGCTGAGCAGAGGGGCAGGATCCACTCCCCCTGCAGCGGGCACAGGGATTTTTGTTTAAACAGAAGCCCAGGGTGTTCCAGGGAAATACAAACCCGACTCGTTTCTACAGACTCAAATTTATTGTCATCAGGGGTGAACATATCTATATATCAATCAATATATCTAGCTGTAGGTGCTCATAACCAAATTTTACCATCCAAACGGCACTGTCAGAACTTACTGCAGCTTGAGGGAAACCGCTGTAAAACCTTTCAGCTGGATGTCATGAGAAATTGGTTATTTAAAGCATTCACTTCAAAGGCTGACGTATTCCACTGCTCGCACTCACCACATGGCAGAGTTCAGTTTTCAAAGTCCAAGGAAAGTTTTACAGCTGCCCTTGAAAAAGCAGCAAGACAGACAAGCCTTCTTTTCTTTCCCTGATGGATGTTGCAATCTCCTTCCTTCTCCACCCAAATACTCATAGGGCTGCTATGCCTCGCCAGAGAGAATGGCAGGAAAAGAGTCTTTGTTGGGTAGGTCTGAACTTGAGGCCAACAGGGTGCAAAGAGGCTTTGGCTGTGGCTGAGCTCATTTCGACAGCCAGATTTCAGGAAAAAAAAAAAAATAAAAGGGGAGTAAGAGGTCCGTGGTTGCAGCATTTCTGAGCATGGTGCAGTTATTTGGTGGCCACCACACTGGCTTAATGTCCTTTGGGCAAGAGCTGGGCAAAGGGAGCATGAGGACTGCAACAGAGGCCTTTGGAAACCCTTTCGCTCCGTTGGCGTTGCTCCCCGGCCAGGCTGGACTCACAGGGCTCTGTTACCCTCCCTGAGCCTGCAAAGGGGGCAGCTTCCCTCTCCCTGAGGACCTGGAAGGAATTCCCAGCCCTTTACCCTTGTATCCGTGGGAAGTGGCTTTCCTAGGTTGGAAAGGGCAACCTCATGTCAGACAGAGACCAATGAGCCCACCTTTCCTCAGAAACCAAAGCGAGCAGCTCTCCAGAACGGGCAGATCCCGACACGTGACATCCCACCCAGCTAGAAACCACGTCACGAGAGGAGATTTCACTCACAGAGACAGGAAATAATTCCATTTTAGCCACCCTGAAGGTAAACCTGCCCGTACTCAAGTCTGCCAAACCTAGGGAGCACAGAGAAATAAAGCAAGCAGCGACAGGTATTCACAAGGGCCCAGAACAGTGGGATATTATTAACAGCCCTCTCCTATAACTGAAATCATAGTAGAAGCCTTCGGAAAGATGGAATGAATTTTATTATGGTAAGTGGTGCCAGTTATAACAGAGGTTACCGAGCCCTCGCCTCCCATCCACCACATCACACACACGTAACACAGCCCAATTTAAAAGCTACTGTCATCACACAGACAAAGTTGGGAACTTGAAAAGCGTCTTAGCTGAGGATTAAAAAACACTGCTTGGACACCAGAAATTCGGGACACAAACAGCTGAAATAGTCGAGTGTGCTCAGCTGGTATTAATATTTTAGAGCTCTGCAGCCAAACATTTCCTGCCCCGGCCTAGCAGGAAAGAGTCTGCACCGTGATGGAGTTTGCTATGGAGAGGGCCCATTTCATAGAAAAGATCCCCTTTCTACCTGGACTAGAGAGGCAGTGAGAACCCAAGGGCCACGGAAAGCTGTGAAACACCAATTCTCACACTGGGGACATCACAAAACCTGCCATTTCTGCTGTACTTCAGTTCCCATCCAGAGCTGCCTCCGGCGCCTCTCCAGGCGAAGGGAAGCCAGGAGCTCCTGGGGCTGCCTCACGGTCACAGTTGATTAATTTGAAGTTAGTTTATACCCAAATTGCTTTCTAATGAAGCTGGTTGCACCTACGAGCTCTTGAAGAGGAGAGATGGAGCAGAATGAGAAGTTGTGCACTAGAGCCTGAAATAGCTCTGTGCACATCCAGACGCAGAATCCCAAGGCTTGGATAGAAAACAGAACAGTGGCAGAAACTCCAAGGCATCTGAAGGGGTTAAAAATAAAAAGCCTGAAAACTGCTAGGGAATCAATGATTACATTTCAATTAGCAAAATACTCCCAGAACACTGGATTCAACTGATTCCATCATTTCAGAATGCCAAAGATTTCCTAGGCACCGTGCCACGGGTGAGCAGGGAATGACTGGAGGCTTTGTAGGAAATGTGAAGGGAGCAAACTGTTCCAGTAGGTAGGATGAGGCAGATATTAGCAGGCTGGAATCCAAGTGCTGCTCTAACACGGTAGAAAGTTCTACTTGGGGGAAAAAAAATAGAGAACACAAAAATCCTGCATGCAGGAACAGTATCAGAACAGGTACAAAAGCTTCAGAGCAAGGAAAAAGGAAAGCACTTCTGATTGTATTTAGAGAAAAGGGAAGCAGAGTGGACTGTACAGCTGCCCTGCTTCAGCTGGAAGCCAGTGAATGAGGGGTGAGGAAGAGGCTCACAGGATCACACCAAAAGTCCATTTAACTCGTGATTCTGCTGAGAGCCACCGGCGACAGATGCACAGGTTGGGGAAAGAGCTGGATGGACTCGTGTCCCGACCCCATCCTCCCCTTTCCCAGCATTCTGGGGGTTAAGGACTGCCCGGTTGCATCTGCACCTGTGTATTTAGCAGTCTGTAATGAGCTTCTCTAGCGCGACATTTTCTTGTTGTTCCAGCCCACTGAAGTGGCTCCTGCCTTTAATCGGGTGCCGTGTCCAACATCACTTCCTCTGCAACCCTCTCTGGTGATTTTTGATAATACCTTTTCATTTGGCACAGAGGTCTGTAATACCGAGCGCCGTTTTCCTTCAGTTTATGACCATAATTGTACCTGTGCACTTCACAGTAGCTGGCAGTTATGACCTGTTTACTACATACTTTGCTGAAACAAAATTACCAAAAAATATTTCCAGACTAAGCTAGCATTAAAGTCATAAAGGACTGATTAGGGACCAAGTCCTACTTGATTTCTCTAAAAAAATCTAAAGCAGTATGTAAACTCTGAAGATCTCTTTCTGGTTATCAAAAGGTCAGCTGATCTGCTTGCAATTTTTTCTTCATTTTCAATTTCTGTTTTGAGAAAATACTCAGGAAAATTTGGAAGGGCTTCCAGACAAGAGCCTCTAACATCGTTTCTACAAAGCTAATTTCTCCCAAGAGAATTACTGACTTGAGCGATAGGTATAAGCAGCAGCTGTGATAAAGACCTTGGTTTAAACCTTTACAACATGATCCCAAGCAATACACTCACTGATAGATAAAGAAACTAAGCTAGACTAAGTTATTTGTAAATGGCTGCATAAACTGGGGAAATAAAAAGGGGAAGAAAACATAGTTTTTGAGTAACAGCACTATGTGTCCAAAATTGGATAATGACACAAGAGCAGCCCCAAGCCCCACTCTGGCAGCATTCGATGTGTCACTAACAGAGGCAGGGAATATATTTCATACTGCTGATGGCCTTATGCTGCAAGAACTGGGTAGGAGTGAATATTTTTTTTTTCTGAGCCACATCAATGTGCCGGAAGCCCCCAACATGAAACTCAACTGAAAAGCCACAAGTATGAAAATGCAGAGTGGGGACAGTTACCCAAGCAGCAATATAAGGCAGAGGATCTGCAGGTCAGTCTAAAATCTGCTCTGAAGAGGGGCAGGGAAATCAGTGCTGTTGAGCTTTGCAAATGTCATTCTGGGATATATTAACTAGGGTGATGAAACAGCATCGCATCTTCACCTAGAGCAGAGTTCAGATGCAGCCGCTGAACTTGGAAAGGAGGCAGATGAGCTTTGCAGTAAGGTTAAAATGGGATATATTACATGGAAAAAAAAAAACAGGGAAAATGGATGGTAGTCAGACAAAGCCCTGTATGTATTTCAAGATGTGAAAAGCTGATCACTAGTTTCATTATAACAAGTCTTCTCCATGTCCACTGGAGGGGAGACAAGTAGAAGTCCCCCTTGGAGAAGTGCCAGAACACTGGGATGGCTGCTCTGGACGTTCAGGAATGCTGACCAGGGATGGTTAACAACAGAACTGCCTTCCTGCTAGAACCTGCTTCGGAGTAAGAATGATGCCATTTATAGTTCCTAAAAGCAGTACAGACCCATGCAACACTTAAGAACAACATTTGCACCAGCCTGTTTTACAGGGAGGCATCGTTCCTTGCTAGGAGACCAGTTCCTCAACCCAGGTCTGCAGTCTGGGGTCACAGCAAGTGCTCCTCAAGCTCATCCCCCTCTCCACTTCTTGCCTTGCTGATAGAGAGAGTGACTCAGTTATAATTCCAATGTTCACATGTTCAAAGTCATATTAATATCATTTTAAAGAGGATCCAGTGTCCATGCTCTCTCCATCCCCTGTAAGGAATGTCTGCCCAAAGACAGTCAGAAAAATTCTTCTCATTTTTGTGCATCTTTATTTGGCAAAGTATGTGGACATGGTGAAAGAGGCTGCAGTGAAGCAAAACCTGCAGAGTATCAGTAGCAAGGGGAAAAGAAAAAAACAAAATCCCTTACAGAGGCCATGATAAAGGTATAGCAACAAAATACACTTAAACCAAAGGAAATACATATATATGCATATATATGTTGCATTTAAGTTATCTGTAAGACTCCAAAAAGGATAGAGCTCATAGCAACTAATTTCTAGTTGTTAATGGGCTTTGTAACTACAAAATGATGCCAAGTTAAATGGCAGAGCAGTGGAAAAGAGGATAACAAGCCAGATGAAACCATTCAGACATTTTTCATATTTAACCAATCTGTACTATAAAAGGTGGTGGAGAAAATCCCTTTCCAGTAACCGAGTATCATGCCTTGCTAGAGCTACAGACTACAAAGGCAGCTGGTTTGAAGATAGTTCGACAGTCAAAGAGTTGGTCATCGCAAAAAACACCCCCAAAGAGTGGTGACTAACACTGACAGTAACTGAGCATCCATCGGAGCAAGAGGCAAAAATAATAATAAAAAGTACAGTACAGTTTGTTAGCAGTAATAAGGAGTTCTCTAACACTCAGAAGACATGTCCACGTAGGTGAGGTAAGGACTGAAGTCTTATCAGCAGATATAACTCATACAGCTGCTTATTAATGCAGTCCTGAGCCAGCACAGCTCACTTGAGGTCCACCCAGCACTTTCTGGCATGACCTCAGCAGGTGACACTATTTTCTTAGTATCTTATTCACACCTAGAAACTGCAGCAGTTACTCCCTGCCCAGCAGAGATAGGCAGAGCAGTTACAGGAGGGAAGCACTGAAACCCAAGGCCTGGCTTTAAGAAGTGACCCTTTTGAGTACTGGGTCTGTGGAATGAGATAAATGGCTCCAAAAAAGCTAAGACCTGGTTTTATCTCCACATTTTGTGTCCTCACCTGTGTTCTGCTGGCAGAAGTCAGAATTCCCAAGCAGAGTGGAACAAGTTTGTTTACATTCTCACTCGGATAATGCAACTCGGACAGATTCCACATATGGAGAAAGCGCATTTCCCTCGCACCTTTGCCAAGAATAAGTTTAGACGCCAGCTCTATTAAAAAAAAGGCCGGTTGTCTGTGCAAGTTTGTGTTCTCAAAGACCTTCTATGATCAGAAGTTACATAAAAAAAAGAAGGGGGAAGAAAATCTAAGTGATGGCAGGAGACAAGACCGTGAGTGCGAGCATCCCTCCCATTTCAATGTAGGATCTTGTTTGCTCTTGTCTTCAGACGCTGTGATAAATTTAGCAGCATAAATGTAGATGTGAACATCTATCATTTATATGGAAAAACTCTACTGCAAACAAGATAGGACACTGCCACCTTGTTTGCGCTTCAAAAATAGTATTTTGCTTCAAGGACTGCAATTGTTCAAGGATTATCTCAAAGCACCATCATGTAGAAGATGGAGCTGAGAAATCTGGGAAAACAAAAACAAATTGACAACAACCGATTAGTCAAAAGCCAGGTGGATTTAATTCTGTTCTTTTAAGCCCATTTTGGCACATGGGAATTCATGCCTGTCTCCTGATCATTCCTGACCTGATAACCGGTCCCACAGCATGCAATGCCAGTGCAGACTTGCAGCAGGCAAGAAACAGTCAAAGCTGCTCTAAGTCACTGGCGTGGGCTAGAGCCAGGCCAATTATTTGTCTCCATTATCACTTCCCTAGGTTTGAATTCCACAGAGATAACACGTACATTTTATTTGGTGACTAACGCAGGTTGACACGCCGAGAAGCCCAAGAGCTCCCCTTTTTTTGTAATCAAATAAAAAGGGACCTGCAGCAAACCATAAAAGCCACTGCTGCACTTTTCCCCTTTGCAAGGCCATAACCAGAACTCAAAATAAACCCTGAATTTCCTTGTTGTGTCTCTAGACGAGCAGATCCATAACAGCAATAAATGAAAAGACAGATAAATCTGCAGCTGTTTCTGTTTCAAACCTAGAAAAAATCTGGCTTGCCTGAAGNAAAAAAAAAAAAAAAAAAAAAAAAAAAAAGCACAATTCCAGTTTACCTCCTTTCTTACAGTTGCTCTAACAAGAAATTATTTTTCCATGCAAACTTACCTTCTTACATCAGAATTTGTGCACCTTTTGGACCTTTTTTAATAGAACTACTGAAGCAAGAGGTTAATATCTCCTAGAACATGTTCCAGCAATCAGGTTTTTTTTCTTTCCCCTTTTACCAGTTCCCTGATCTGCTCAGTAGAATGCAAAAAAATCCTGCTTTTAATACACAGTTACACAAGGATAATTATATATGCATAAGGATATTTATGTATATTGTGTCTTTATTTATATATATAAAGAATACAACTCTATCTTGTGGATTTCTAAAGCCTGTTTCAGTGCCGAACAGGCACAAGGGATCAGCCAGCAGAACAAAACAGTTTTCTGAAGACTCAAGTCTTGATCACCTCTCACTTTACCTTTTTGTGATCCATTTATTCAACCACAACTGGCAGAACTTCTTTTGCATCACGTTCATAGCTCAAAGCTGCAATTACAGCTTTATTGAGGAAAGAATGTCAGGAGTGGCATTTCTTTATTGAAAACACAGAGAAAACAGGTTGAAATACACACTATGGATTCCCTTTCTGAACCTACTGAAACCCAGGAGAGCAAGGCACTCTCTCCACTTGTCAACAAGTGAAAAGGAGCTCCCACTGCCCAATCTGTTACTCCACACTTGCTAGTCTTGTGCTTTATCAGCCCTGCCACCCGCTACGCTGCTCAAAGAGCCTCTGCTGATCTCATGGAAAGGGATCTGTGGCACCAGAATTCATCTTTTCAGCCCGTGCTTCCCTCTCTGCATGCACAAACACATGCAAGACACTGCAGGACTACAGACTTTGGGAGCTACTTTAGCTAACGTACAAGTCTCAAGGGAATGGCCTGAACCCGCAGCCAACTTTTACTCCATCTATAAATTACTCCATTACAGATTAGGAGATGTTTCTAATTCAAGCTGATGCATCATCACATGCATAACCACATGGTGAGACCCAGTTAGCTTAAGGTAACTCATGTCACATCCTAACACACTGATTTATACAATGCCTAGTCTTTGAATGGCCAGTCCAACACCTGCTACCACCACTAATAAAACCCTCTGGAAACACAATTGGCTACTAGCTCGAGACACTTGAAGATTAAAATCAATACACTGCACAAAAATAACTTGTAATGCTTTATTAAAGAAGTGCAGCTCCCATTGCAATTCTAAAATTCAGTTTCCTTATAATAAATAACATACTGTGACTACCCAAGACAAAAATGACAAAATTAGCTTTGTCCCCCACCCCCAACCCTTTCCAACTTGTTTCTAGGGTAGATAAGGAAACAGATAAGGAGCTCAATCTTGTAATATTTTTGTGTTTTAAGCAGCAATAGAAACAGAAGGGTACAGCAAAATATTAATAAAAATATTACGACATAGAAACAACCAAGAATTACCTCCAGTTCCCAAGGGGTTTAAGAAACATGAAACTCTAAGCACTTCTGAGGTAAACAAATAAACACATATATTAACCTGTATACTTATTTTCAACACTTATGCTTTTGTAGCAACAAACTACTTGACTAAAAGAAACCTAGGAGGGACAGTAGAGGGGAAAAAATATGAAAACAATATAATTCAGTGCTTTATGCAAGACAGATTCACGTTCTCAGTTGGGATAAGCATGTTGACTGCAGTGCCATTTCCTCAGTTACAAGCAGGTGCTTTCCAAACAGCTGTGATAATCAAAAAACACACAAGCAGCCATTCCTGCTTTCTAGGCTTGGTCTGTCACAGAGCAAAACACGAATTCATCATGTGAATCATCCTGCTAATCGGAAAAATGCAGAAGTGCATCCTACTCCCTCAATTACTCACATGCTATTTAAGTGGCCACACACTCGTATTCACTAACGTGAAGACAACTTTGTTTATGGTGATATACTTGTTACTCACCTAATTATATGAAGGTGGAATAAGCTAAGACCTTTGTTCACAAATGTCAACAAAAAGCTTAAGTAAGACACAGCACAAAGAACCAAGCACCATCCTCAGATCATTTTACAAGCAGAGATGCTCACTGAGCTCTATGGCACATACTGGCAGCTCTGTTGGGCTGCCTGGTGCAACGGGTGCTCCTGAATGCCATGGAAAAGCAATATCTGGATAGAAACACTCCCCAGGCTACAGTCAGACCAGACTAACAAGACTTTGCACCGGATCCCAGCAGTTATTTCTGGCCTTCCAGCGAATTAGCAACCAACATATCAACCATTCATGACTAGAATTGTGAAAGATCAACGCTTAAGAATTAAAAATACAGTAAGTGCAAATCAAGCTACTGAGGTAACTTGTTTCATTAAGCATAAGGCTCATTAAACACTTACCGAGGCAGCATTTCTGCACCTGGCTTGGGTGCTGTGATTCTCTGCAGTGTCACCCATCTCCACGTGATTGGGGGATACTTCAGATGCCATTTCGGAAAGGTCCAACAGGAGATTCCTGGGCATCACAACCTCCTGACGGACTGAACCCACGGCAGCACAGAACGTCCTTGGCGAGTCACGTAGGGCTGGACACTGTACTCATTTCTGAAAGTAGAAAACAGTGTGTTACTGTAAACAGTGTGTTTATATTCATTTTCTAAAATACTTTAAAGGGAAAGGAGAGTAAGTAGTAAAAGAAGAGATTCTAAACAAGGTAATAGAAAGCACATGTTTAGTGATCCAAAACAAACACCCACCAGCTATGGGCATCTTAAGTCTCATTCTAAAAGGTGACTTAATAAGATCTGATATAACAGGGCTTTGTATCCCACTTCATACCCCTCCAAACCAGATACCTCCATTTACAACCACGGACCCTACGCATACCCTGCCCTACAGGTTCCACTTGGGTTTTCCATCATTAATAGAAATAAGATCCAACAAGCTGAAAAACCAACTACTTCAACAGCTTCATCTTCTATGAGCTATTAGGCAGGAATTCTGTTTATCAGATCACTTAAGGGAAACCATCCAACTCATTTCCCAGCACGGTAGCAGTTCATTCATTTGTTGGTCAAGTGGTTTTATGCTGACTACTCCTGGTGAATGGATCCATGAACTGAAGGGAGTGCCATTTTTATGCCATCACATTACACAGCAAAATTGCATTTTAAAAGTTTATAGAGCTTTTATTTCACTCAGCCATGAAGAAACAGCACTTGCACATTTGGAAGAGGCTTAGGGGGAATGGACATATGCACCAGCATTTACTGGAGGCAAAAGCCCCCAGTTTAAAGCCATTCTAATGTTCAGTTTTGTAATACTTCTCTGATAAGTTACAATCTCCAAGACAGAGGTTTTTCCTTTATTCTCAAGTTACTTACAAAGTAACTTGATTTGCAAAAAAATCATCCTTCAGTAACAGTGCAAGCTGGAGAGGGAAAGGGTGAAAAGGGGAAACCTCACCTCGCTCCAGCACATCCAGACATCCTTTGCAACACGACCTTGCATTATATCACAGAATGAAACACCTTACTCCTTAACAGCCCTTCTTTTCACCCACCTGCCTAAGAAAAAGCAGAGACACGTTCCTTAAAGTGGTCAACTCAGAGGTACCACGTTATGCACAACAAGCCAGTGATTGGATCCCCTTACCCTGACCTGCACAGATGGTCCTGCTTCCTGAGAGCTTCTCCTTTTATTATGGTTTGAGAGGTGACGCGAGAAGCAAAGCCACGTCCACATTTCCAATTTAACTGAGTGATTTTTCCTTCCTCCCTCGCCCCGCGAGCTGGAAACCGGAGCCTCCTGGTAAGCCGATCGTTGCGGAGCAGGGCGATAGCATCGGGGAACACGGAGCAGCTGCTCCAGCCTGGGGTCGCCTCCTCCCCAGGAACACGGGCCGTGGCATTATGAGAAGCACCCACAAGTCCCCCCTCATGCAGCCAGCGTGGGTCTTGCAGGAAGACCCCCCCACAGCGTAGCGAGGCAGGAGTCCCACAGGCTTCTGAGCACAACTCATGCAAGCAGAGCGGTGGATTTCCACAACAAAAGCATCTGTACGAACATTTGTATTAACCTTGTGTCTAACGATTAAGATTTTGCGTTGCTTTCGCAAGGGAAAGAGCATCCTTCCTTTCTCCTATTAATAACGTTAGCTATAAATAATTAGGAAGCATCCTGGGGATAACGGTCTTGTGGTGATGCTGCAGGGCTGAAACACGGTCTCAGTCGGGGCGTTTGCAATCACACGAGAGAGATCCGCTGCTGAAGCTGCTTTAGCCCTTGCCATATACCTGATCTCAAACCGAAAAAGCTACGCTACAGAAAATTAATCTAGAGAAAAAGCCACCCTAGTCTAAAACTGCAGCAGTGGCTCCATCTCCAGCACCAGGAGCCCTAGAACAGTGACACACGGTGCTACCATTTTAGAAGACAGCGTGTATCAGTGAAAAACGTGGCCCCTTTGACATTCACAGAAGAGACATCCACTGACTTTGCATTTTTTCCCACGTCCTTACAAGTGAGGCACAGATGGAGAAGATTCCTGTCCAAGGAGAATCCATCAAGAAGCAGATATTCCTACAATTCCTAGCAAATCATTCCCATGACCTTTGGCATGAGACAGGTATTATTTCTCACCGGTACTTTTAAACTGCTACTTCAGTTTTCTTCCAGGAATCCCGGTACAAGTTCAACGTGCCAAAGTTGTTCTGCTCCTCAATGAGAGGCAACAACCAGATTTCTGAACAGCTGCCTCATGAGCATTTTATGCTCTACCACAAACCTTTCCTGACAAGAGATTGTAGCTCACTGCAATGAGACTGCTGTGGATATCAGGGCCAGAAGCTCCAAATAAAGATGAGTTTCTTGGCTTCCAGCAAGTTCCTGTCATTCCTCCCAAAGTTCAAACTCGGGTGTTTTACAAAGCTCCTGACAAGGCATAAACCCAGGGATTGTAGCTGGGTAGGAGCCTCCACCTCCAGAGAAAGCAGCAGATGCTACGGCCGTGGTCTTGCCTTGGTGCTGGAGTTTCCACTTCTTTAGAGGCTCTACACATTCCAGGAAAATCTCAAGAGCAGTGTGATAGACTGAGCTGCATTTAGGGAAAAACATCTTTCCCCACGTTTTTAATCACTGTAAGAACAGGCATCAACACAACTGTACCCCACTCCCTTAAATATCTTATTCTTGTCCCCCCTGCTATAGTCTTATGCTTTAAAGAAGAAGTTATTTCTACATATTCATACAGCAACTCGCACCAGTTGTTTGGACACTGCCCAGCACTGCTGCAATTCATAAAACACACAAATTCCCTTCCTAACCATGGACCATGCAGAAGTTCCCTCAATATTAGGCAAGTGAAATTTAAGCAAGTGAAATGCTGCTGATTTAGGGTAGAAGTAGCCAAGAAGGTAACCAGCTTCAAAGAGACCCCCTCGGTAGGTTTCTGTGAGATGGGAAATCAGCAAGGGTTCAGAAATAGGCATCCTCAGCAAGGGGGAACAGCGGGATAACAGGCAGCTGCTCTGCTTGACCTTTAGAGAGGCCTTAAAAACAAAAGCTGATCACGACAGGACCCATTTCTTGGCCTATCCAACACATAAGAGCAGTAATATTTTCATGGTGCTGCCTGTGGAGCATGATACAAGAGTGTGGAAGCTTTACAGGAATGTAATATTTGGCAAGAATACCCCAAATCCCAGCTTAAAAGCCACCCGAGCGCGGTTCTCCCGGCGCACGTGGTCGCTCCCCGTCACAGGAGACTTCAGCCAGCGTCATTCACAACGCACCAACATTAGTCACGGGCTGGGCGGAGGGAACCGAAACGCTCCGAAGCGGAGCTTGCCCTCGGAGGAATGCGCACCACGTTAGTGCACACGCGAAACCCTCGCTGCCCAAACGCAGCGGCCGCTGCTCAGCATCAGCAAGCAGGAAAAGCTCCTGTTCTTGTCCAGGGAGCTACTGTCACCACAGAACACAAACCCGAGCAGAAAGGGTCCTTAGGGCCAGGCACGCAGTCTCCTCTACACCCGCAGATATCAACCCCAGCCGAGATTTCCAGAGCGGAGGCTGAGTTTATTTGAACAATCTTAGCCAAGGAGAAACTCTGGGCACTTCCAAGGCAACAAGGGACGTGCAAACTACAACCTAAGTAACACAAATGTTAACAAACACAGGCTCTCCAATGCCAGGGACGTTAGGGCAAGCATCCCCAGTATTTGCTTTTAAACGTTGTTTTCTGGGACTTTAGAGTAGATTTGGGACAATTTTTCCAGGTTTTAAAACTAAAATTTTGCAGCTCTCAAGTCTGCGGAGGAGAAAATAAAAACAAAGATGCCCTCAATCTTAAGGAACACACTGAATGTCATTCATGCAGCTAGAATGTGCAAAAGCTGCCAACAGTAAAATAATTAATCCTTCATACACAAGCTTTTAAAGAACTAGATGGGTAAGGCACCAATCGAGCCAACCTTAAATCCAGCTGACTTTACTAGGATATTTCAACACATGCTTAAATGGTTGGCCAAATTGAATCTTAATTTGCCAAATTGAATCTTAAATTGAAAGCAGCAAACCACTTAGAAAGGAAACAATCACAAACCAGCACTTTCACTGCCTCCTTCAAATAATAACTCAATTACTATAGTGAATATACCAAATCATGTATTGCTTAAAACCAGTCCTTAGGTCTCATCTATGATCAAACTAATACAAGGCTCAAGACAGCAAAAAGAGGGCTCAATATCAGGCTTTATTCTTAACTGGTCTGTCTGGATTTTCAAGAACAACCTTTCCAGTTTTTGAGACACTTATACTGTTGACATTTTGTTAGTTTACCTACCAAAGGTGACTGCACCAAGGCGAGAAACCTGCAGCAAAAGTCAGTATCTCCTCCTTCTCCTGCTGCTTGGGAGATGCTGCTGCTTTTAAAAGGACACTGGAAACCCTGATACAGATTTCTGTCCTAACCTTACAGGATTTGAGGACATTCTGCATGTTGGTCTAGCCTCAAGAAAGGATTTATCTGGGGGCTGGAAAAAAGAAAACAAAACCCCTGTGTCCTGAACTCACTGCATCAGCTTGAGCTAATTCCTGATGCATAAAGCCAAGAAAGCCATTGGCAAGGGCTCACACATAAAACAGTGGGTTGAACCACCTAGGAAGGTTCCCAAAGTGCTCTCATTTCCCATGGATTTACAGTAACAGAGCCCCTCCCTGCTCCAACTAAAAATAAAACTATCTCCAGTGACAAGTAATTACTTTTCTTTAGATTAGTGTCTTACACAAGGATAATAAGGCTCTCACTCAGAGTACATTTGAGATTTGACAACTGGTATCTACTTAAAAGGAGAACTATATAAAATACTGTCTGGTCCAACATTATACGGGACTTTTAACACATCCAGGAGATGGCTGAGGTCTCCTTTGACTTCAGACACACTTATGCAAATCTCAAGGAGGAAAGTGCCCAGATCTTTTAAAGTTCCTTCTTTTAACATCACCCTGATGCTAACCAGGGGAGACTGCTCTCTGACAACCAACACTTCGGAAACACGAAGGGCACATCAGTGATTTCAAGCCTGGACTTCTCTGTAATTAGCCAACTTCTGTCTCGTTCCAGTAGCATCACTGGGGTTTAGGGTTTCATTATGCAACTCTAAGTCACCGCAAAGGTGAGGCAAATCCTGTTTTACAAAGTATTTAGGAAAGCGCGATAATTTTTAGCCCCAGTGCCTCTGTGTCACTCTCGCAGCTGGATTTAGGTCATTTCCCTGCATTTCAGTTGGTAAGTGCTGTGATAGAATAGGGAGAGGGGCAGAAGCACGAAACCGAGGGGTTTGCCTCAAAAAGGAGCTACTTCAAAGCTCATTTCCTTCCTACAGCACAATATGGAGTTCTGCCCACCCGGCAGAGCTGAAAAGGGCACTGGCAAAAAAAAGCAGCAACTTCGTCCTTCGGTCTTTCATTAGTAAAGGGATAATGAACCCATACCAGATCAAGAGGGACACATCTTTGAGACTGCAAATCAAAATTTCTTACCTCTTTTTTAAAAATAGAAGGGGGACTTGATGACAGCATTTGACAGTTCATCCCTGCCTGCCTCCAAAACCCACGTTCACATCCTCCTCCCAGTATTCTGGAAGGTGTGACAAGAAAACCTGGTCAAGAGCTAAGGAGTTAAGTGGCTTCGGGTGCGATATCCAACCAGCACACCCATCTGCCAACGCTCCTGGTTAATATTTCTCTCAGAGGCACGCACACAAACAAGGAAAAGCAGCTACGACCTACGGGAGCAGAACAGCTTCACCATCCATGGCACACAGAGGCACTGGGCAGAATTACCCTGCTCCTTTCCAGGCTCATTTCCAGGCTTATTCAGTCTCTGTTTTTACAGAACTGAAAGAAACCCTCGATTAAGAGGAAAACCCGCTCCTCTCAGCGGTAATTAGCATCTTAGCTTCTTTGGGTTAGAAGTGATCAACAATTCGCTGTTTAATCACTAGCTCCCCCCTTACAAAGCAGTAGTTACTGCAAAGGCAGAGAAAAAAAAACCCTAAAAACCCAGAATACAGAGGTAACTGTCTCAGTACAGTGAAGTCCATTGGCAATCATGCATTAGTCAAGGACATACGAAGAGTGCTAAAATATTACCTTTTATTGGCCTAAGCCAGAAATTGCAAAAGCTGCTAAGAATCAGACTTACGCTTTAGTAAGAGGGCTTGGAAATAAAGTGTTTCCTTCTGTTCCCTTTATCATAAAAATGAGGGGGAAAAAGAGAAAGACACTATATTTTTGCGGTTTTACTACTAAAGCCCTAGGGTCCTCATAAAAGTAAAGAAATGGGGCAAAGCCCCCTCATTTCTTGCCTGTTTTGAGCCTGCTGAAACAGGATCCGTCTCTTGCTACCCCCTCACACAGGACCCGGCACACTGTTTTGAGCTACATCCTCCTGACGCTAAAAAACAAAAAGCTATCAAGAAATGCCCTTAAAATCCTGGATTTCTGGAAAACCCAGATGATGTTTTAAGGCTGTGGCTGCTCTTACACGTTACCCGGCCTCCCGCTCCGAAGCGGCTTTTCCCATCAGGATCCCAAGGAGCAGCAGCCGCCTCGCACGGACCATCCCTGGAGCGCGGAGGCTCCTGGCACAGGAGATGCTCGGTGCGAGGCACCTGCGGCCGCTTAAACCCACTAAAACTGGGAGAATTAAACCGTGTCGGATGGGGAGGCGGCAAGAGGGGCAGGGAGCCCCTCAGCGAGCACCAACGCTGCCGAGTCGCAATAACGCGCTGCTGCGAGACCGACCTTTCTCAAACTTTCCTTCGCTCCACACCCCTTTTCTCCTTTGGGAAAAAATAAAAGGAGAGAAAAAAAAAATGGAAAACCAGCCCAGCAGTGGGGAAGAAGAGGAGCCCAACTCCGCGCGGCTCCCGCCGAGCCCGAGCTCCCCGCAGGCCGCGGCGAGGCCGGCCCGGGCTCCCCGGCGCCCGCACTCACCGGCTGCGGGAGGGAGAGATCCCGGCGCCGTCCCGGGAAGCGGCTCGGAGCAGGTGCCGCCGCCCGAGCCCCTGTGCGCGGCGCGCCGAG